>JAYESA010000370.1:0-224459 GCA_036927795.1 Iris macrosiphon
GAACCGGACCAAAATAGATGTTGGGTTCGGTTCTTAATAAATCGGTTCGATTTTTGGTATTATCTTTTAAATAATTCGATTATTCGGGTCGAATTTTGAATTTGGGTGTCGAAATCCGATCCGGACCGAAAATCGAATAAGTATGTATATTTATCATACCCTTCGCTCTATATAAAAGAAGAAGAAAATTACTCTATATAAAAGAAGAAGAAAATTAAACCTAATCCTCTCTCTCCACTCTCCAGTTCTGCCGCTTTCCTCTTCCATTCCCACGACGACATCTTCCTCTTCTCTCCACAAGTCTTCCTATCTATTTCCTCTTCTCCATCAATATTTTTTCCTTCCTTAACCCTCTACACCCACAACGTTTCTCGGAAGCTCACTCTGTGGCACATGCCGACGTTCTGTACCCTCTACACCCACGACGGCCTCGATCGGATAATGGTTTTCGCCGGATTCATCCCTCCCTCTCCCGGTCGCCTCTGGTGCAGGTAGAGGAGGAAGGGTGATATCGCAGAAGTACGAGTTCGGAGGAAGGAGCAGAAGCAGCAGAGGAAGTTATGGTGTCATGTCCAACCACCACCGCCTCCAGCTGCAGCAACACAATGACATCTCTTCCACGCCATGTCATCTCTCTCTCTCTCTCTCTCTCTCTCTCTTCTATTTTCAATGTTCTTTTGTTTATTTATTTATTTACGTCCCAATTGTTAGCCTATGTTATTTTATTTTTTTCTAGTTTTCAAGTTTCTAATATTTTTTTTTCCCCTTTGTACGTAAAATTAGTAAAGTAGAATTGTTTTTCATGTCAATGTCAATGTCATTGTCATTGTCATTGTGACTTATGGATTGAAGGGTTTAAAACTATAAAATGGGAGCAATTGAAGGGTTTAAAATCAATAAAGTAGGTTTTTTCCCCTCATTTTTTTCTGCATTTTCCAATAACCGATTTAACCGATCCAAATTAGTTCTGTTCGATCTGTCTCGGTTTTGGAAAAATTAGGTTCGATTTGATTTTTTTGTAATTTGTGATTAGGTTCATGTTCGGTTTTGTAATTTGCGGTTCTGCAGAAACCGAACCAACTTAATACTCTCCCCTAAGTGGTGTTGAAATATCTTCAAGTTGACGAGCATGAAACTGACAGTGAACAATCTTATATCCATCAGTGCTCCTATACTTGGATTCATCTTCTTCCAGTCACATCCATCCATCCTTGTGCCGGGGCCATACCATCACTATTTTCCACCTTCCCCAACAACTGAGAAACCAGACCAGCCAGTAGAGTAGGGTGGACTGTAGCTATTTGATAACACTAACTAGCCATCCTTAATCCAACTTATAAATTTTACCACACAAGTGTTTCACGGAGCCCAGAAGGGCCATGGGTGGACTGTACCGGAACCAAAAATTATATATATATATATATATAGAAATTTGGTAACTGTTGATAGACTATTGGTTGCTTGACTGTACCATTCCTGCACAATGTGTCCTTCTCTGAAAACTATTTTTTGATAGACAGTTGGTTGCTTGTATTACTTGACTTTATGAGAAAATTTGGAAAAAAGGAAGTAGTAGAAGAGAACATTGTAGTTTCTGGATAAATAATCATATATCCCTTCAATTTGAGAAACTTGGAAAAAAGTAGCGGTATCAGCTATATGGATCCTACTAGCTAAATAATTGCTACTTGCTACCATTTGCTATTTTCTATGTTCTGTGCTGGTTGTACTGATTTTGTTTGAGGTATTTGTTGGTATATATATACTCAGCATGGTTATTCATCGAAGTATGCAGCAATGAAGTGTTTTAAAAAATCTAAAAAAGTTAATAGCATTTTAGGTGGTGTCGCACAAATTATACCTAAAATTCTTCTAATTTTAGATGCTAGTTTCGCAGTAGAGTGTATGTATGTGTATGCACATAAAATTTCTGCAAACAAAAAGGATATCAAATATACACGTTACCATACCATAGTATCAGATCAGTCAGTCACGTAGGTATGAATCACCATGGAAAACTCTCCGGCAACCGAGAGTCGAAGGCCCCATTAAGCAACTCCAAGGGGCAGACACCACCACCAGCAGGAGGAGGAGGAGGAGGAGGAGGAGCAGGAGCAGCAGGAATGGCTTCTTCCTCATCATCATGAGTGGGATGATGATATTTGGAGATGATGTCTACGATGTCCGAGCCTCGGCCGGTGAGCCTCTGCACGAGGGCGGGGAAATCGGATGGGCTGGTCTTGAACTTCATGGGGTTGGAGATGCGTACCACTTTGATGGGCCGCGGCCTCTTTGCTGCTGCTGATCTTTCTTCCATGTGATGTCTTCTCCAAGGAAGAAGAGGGAAAGTAGGTAGGGTTGGAAATACTGTGAGGAAAAGGGTTAATTTGGAGAGAGAGAGAGAGAGAGAGAGAGAGAGAGCTATGGCTGGTCCAATAGGAGCTATGGCTGGTCCAATATCTCAATTATTCATCTACACGTCAGGTTCTGTCTGTGCAATCTGACGTCACTAGTTTCGTGTCATCCTTGACGTCATGCATGCATGGACTAGGATATCAATGTTCCGGTTCCATAGGACTTGTAACATTTACATGAAATTTTATTTGAAGGTAAGTAGTTATATAAAGGAATATTTTAGCAAATGTTCTTATCAAAAATGTTAAGACTAAGTATATATCTTCAGTAAAAAAAAAAAAATTAGCAAATGTTTTTAAAATTAAAAAATTCGGTTAAAAGAGTGGATGCATATCTTAAAATTTTACTTGATCCGTATAAAAAATAGAGACATTTGCTAATTTTTTTTTAGTGAGAGTATATGCTAGTTTTAATATTCTTTTTGGAGGCATTTACTAAAATATTCCTTATATAAATTTGCGTAGAAGAGGAAAAGTTTTTCAAATTTATATATAAAGGGATCTGAAGACAGTAAACAAAAAATAAAAAACTTGACGCTAGTGCAACTAGCGCTAGGTTTTCTTTTTAATTTTTTCTTTATTGCCTCTCCCGGATCCGGCCGACCCGTGGAGGCCCCACCCTTCCCCCTCCCTCCTCGAACTCCGGCCCCGCCCTTCCTCCCCTCCCCCCCCCCCCCCCTCCCCCCCCCCCCCCCCCTCCCTCCCTCCAGCTCCGGCCCTGCCCTGCCCTTCCCCCAGGGTCGGTCCTGAGTTCATGGGATCCCTAGACGAACTTTCAAAATATGGTCCCCATATATAATGTAATTTGTTTTTCAAAAAACTGAAATTAAATTAAAAAAAAATGATGCCACCAAAAATTGAACCTTAAACCTCTTGAATGCAAGTCTAACATAGTAAACACTACACCACAATTGTTCTATGATTAAAGAAGTCAATGGTGTATACTAGTATTATTTTCAATACAAGATTATTAGTAAATATATGACTAAATTGATTTTTTTTTTTGGTCCTACTTGTTCGTACGTCTTGGACGGCCGTCCTGTCTGCCATGGGCCAGGGTCGACCCTGCCTTCCCTCCTCCACGGTTGGAAAAAAAAAAACTTAAACAAAAAATCCAGAGAGTCACAATAGCACCAATTCTTTTTTTGTTTTTTTTTATGTTAGTCTAATTGACGCCAAATTTATTTATTTGTAAATTTAAAAAACTTCTTTCTTTTCTAAGCAAATTCAATGAATTATTTTCCTTCAAACGAAATTTCCTGCAACATTTATAGTTTCCTACAGTGAGAGGATGCCAATCTAGTGACATATATATTGGGGATAAAGTGTTATTAGATTCTATGTCACGACGTCATCGTCTTCGAAGGAATATATTTTTTTCGATTTTGGATCCTCTGCGGACTTTTGCTCGGTCTTCTTGGCTATATTGGCGATTAGAGCCTGCTTTTTCTTGCCATCTCGGACGTTATTGTCGCTTTTGTTGTTGCTATTGTAAGGACATTTTTTCCTTTCATCAGCGATAGAGATCTGTATTTCCAAGAGGCGGACGTTCTTCACCGTCTTCTCGGTACCGACATCATTTATGATGAACGCTGTTCAATCTTTAAACTAAGAGTCGTCCATCCAGAACCTGACTATGGGAAGGAGATTCCTCCGGTAGGTGTCCATCAGCGTGGACTCGGGATTACCGAGGGTAGCTTCAGCGTTGCTTTCCTGTACCGCTCGATGTATTCCCGTACAGACTCTTTCTCCCCTTGTGTGATATCCATTAACGGGGACATCGTCATGCCATTTTTCTCATCGTATAACCGAACAAGAAAAAGGCCTTTGAGGTCGTCGAACGACAAAATTCAGTTGTCCTGGAGGCTGTAGAACCAATCGAAGGCTATTCCAGACAACGTCCCGACAAAGAGTTTGGTTAAGAGGGCGATCGTTTTTTGTGTCGCGCTGCAGTGCGAAACCATGTGCGCGATGAGAGTTATTGTTAGATTTGTATTTTTGCATTTAAAGTCCTTTGGTTTTAAAAAAACTTCCGCTTTTTTATTTTTTTCGGTTTACACCCATTTTGGATTATGTCGTTAATTTAGACTTTAAATGACTAATCTACCCCTTCCTAATCCTAATTATAATCATAATCATAATCTTGCTAACTAATCCAAACTCCTCCCCTCCCCTCCCCTCCCCACTTGAGCCCTCACCACCCTCCCCGCGCTCTCCTCCCCTCCTCCCGCCAGCGAGCTCCCCCCTCCTCCTCCTCCTCCTCCTCCTCCTTCTCCCTCACCCCTCCAGCCCTCACCCCCCCTCCTCATTCCCCCTCCTCCTCCGCGCCACCCCCGCGCCACCCCCGAGCTCTACCCTCCCCCCCCCCCCCCCCCCCCCCCGCTCCTCCCCTTCCTCCTCCGCACCACCCCATGCCTCTCCCTGCTCCCCACGCCTCCTCCCGTGCCACTTCTCGCACTCTGCCGCCGCTGCTGCTGCTGTCTCCAGCCGCTGTTGCCGTTGTGCCACCGTCGAAGCAGAAGGGGAGTGTCGGAGAGAGAGGAGGGGGAGGGGGGAGAGGGCTGCGGGACGAGGAGGTTGGCGATGCGAGGAGGAGGGGGGGAGAAGGAGAAGGGGAGGAGGCACGGTGGAGGGAGGAGGAGGAGGAGGCACAGAGGAAAAGCTGGAGGTGGAAGGGGGAAGGATAGTTTAAGATTTTTAATTTTTTTTTTAACATTAAATTCTCACGTTTAGTTGACGGAAGAGACGTTTTGATCGAAAATTTTATTACGGGAGGATTTATTTGCTATAAGCTTCTAATAAATCTTATTTTGCTTCCGAAACAAATCTAAAAATTAAATTTTTGTGCACTTTACCAATATATTGCGATCTATAGTATTCACTGAACAAAAGTGTAACAATTAATATTTGTTATACTAGACCTGTTCGTTCTAAGCTTTTAATAGTTGCATGCATCTCCGATCGAAAATGGGTGCAACTAAGACGGCCTTAATTGAAGCACGCGATGCGCGCGGACAAGTGGTCCCGAGCGAGAGGGAAGAAATGATAAAGGGCCCATTGGTGCTTGCAATTGCCATCTTCGATGTCCGGGGGACGTGGTCTTTCCTGCTACTTATATTCTTTTCCTAAAATCCACTTCTCGTCTTCAAATAAACTGAGAAAAGGTTTTATTATAACAGACATAATTCTAGAACAAGTTGGTTATAAGAAATGTGAGTATTTAGTTGGGATGTTTAGTTAAAAAGAATTAAGATGAAGTTGTAGAATTAAATAATTAAAATAAATGAATAAAATAATTTAGATTAGAAGGATTTAATAATAATAACTAAAGGATTTGAGCTCTTTATATTGTATTACTGTATTGTTTCTTGATCTCATATTGGACACGAGATTGACACGAGGATATTGTATGTCATTGTAGTGTTATTGTGATTGTATTGGGGGGACGGAGAAATATCGAGTACGTATGTGACCAACCCAATTGTAGCTAGGTGTCGATAGCTTAATCACACATCGTACACGTATGGTTAAGTCATACCTTTATTGTATTGTACTCACTAGACGGTCACATACCGAAACAGTATTTCAATCACGAGTCTTAATTGTTCCTTGTACATTGTTTCATTGTTTCAGTGATTGAATATTGTCCAGTATTGCATGTTAGTCATTTCATTACTTGTTGCATTGTATTTTCAGTTTTATTTTGTATTGCCTTCTTTTCGTAGGGTTGTACTTTGCTCCTTCCCGACTGGATGTTGACAAATTAGGTCTCGGAGAAGCATTGGACGAGATGACAGCTTCTAGAAGATTATAGAATTCGGATAGACATTGATGTATAATGTAGAGATTATGTTGTATGTTTATTGTACCAGATTTGTCTCCGGAGACATGTGATTGTAGATGTACTATTGAGCACTATTATAGATTGGCTGTGATGAGTAAAATATGATATTATATTTTGGTGACTATTGAGATTTAGAATAGCTGACTACCGCTGATATTACTAAGTGGTGTTTTCCACTTAGGTTTGCGAGTTTTAGTCCCACATTGAAAAACCACCAATGTGTACAATGTGTATATCTCAATATATAGCTATGCTTAGTATTGGTGTATGCACATGGGGTGGTGGCCCATGTGGGTTGACTTTCTTAGAGGGATTAATAGTGAACTCCATTATGACAATCTTTATTTTGTCACCACCTCTGGGAAGTTTTTCTTAGGAGTTACGCCCTGCTGGGACTTAGAGACTCGGACTCGGGCTCAAGGGCGCAAAGTGGCGCTTTGTTGGCGTACTTTGAGCACCAGAGCTCTTATGCGGCCAAGCCAGTACCCCTCCCACATAGTGATTTCTGGTGATCCGAAGGTGACATGGAGTGTTCCAGAAGTTTATTTGTGAACTTGCTGGTTCTTTGGGGCAGATCGTCTGTACGAAAAATCTTGCTTTGAGCAACGGTGATTTTGATCACCCCAACAAGGAGTTTTTCTTCAGATTTTCCTTTGCTCGTTCATTCTCATTGTAGCGTTTGCGAACGTAAAAAGAAGAACGTTTTACTTGTTGCTTGTTGTAATCTTTATTTTTCTCGAAGTTTGTTGGTACCATGTTCTTGGTTCGTGCTTCGTTGAAATAGAGAAATATCAGATGAGGAACTCTTGTGTGAATCTCTGATCTCGACGACAACTTGGATTCCAGTAAAGAGCGGACCTTTGGGTCTCGCTGGTAGCTCTGCTATGGCCCGTGTTCTACCATCTTTGATCCGCCTCGGGACTAAAAATTTCAAAGCAAGATGAAAGAACATCCGATCAAATCTTTTCGGCAACAAGTTTTCACAAACTTGAGAAGATTGACGAGATACACTTCGAACATTTGGATGAGGGATGGATTCCTTTGTCAAATGTTGAAAGTGAGTTATCGGATCCTACCATTTCCCAGGATGGAGGAGTTAGCGTTTGAGGGACGCGCATTCCAGTTGAAAGAAAGATTACAAGATGACCAAGGATTGCAGAGTATGCGCATGAAAAGACAGTTCTTGGCGGTTGGCAAAACTTAGCCGCATGGCAGTTTCTTGGCGCATGGCAGTCTCTTGCCGCATAGAAGATGTAACACCCCGTTCCGCTCAAGCGGACATGCCGATTCAAACGGTAGAAGTGCAATATCCCGACCTGCTTTGCTTAGGCGAGAATGCTCATTTAAGGCAAAGGATATCCAGACTTGTCCCTACAGGAATCCGGCTTAGGCTTTCAGAGGCTCGCTTGACGTATCGCTCAACCGAGACGAATCATCGCTAAGGTGGGTGGCTACGGTGAACTTGTCTTTGCTTAGCCAGCACACTTAAAATATGAAATGATACATGCTAGTCGCTAGGTGAATCACCCCTACATGCTAATAAGAATACAATGCACTTAACTAAGGGAATAATCCCAACTTGTATTACTTGTGCTAGAACATGGAAATGAAATATTGCTTATATTCAGACCCTCGCATGCTACCCTAGATCATGTCACTCGGGAAGTCCCTTACGGTTTTACCTCTCGGCTTACCTTCGGGCCCGAGCTAACGTGAATGCTTATATTTATACAAATGCATGCTTGTCTGCTTGTATGTTGCCTTATTTTCATCCAAACCCCGGAAGACTACTAAGTAGTCGTTCCGTGCAAGAATGAACCTGCAAGTATCCGGGACTGTTAGGTCGCTAAGGCAGCCCCGAACCAGGGGAATGCATTAAGGCAAGTTATTCACTGAACGAGAATCATGTCAAGCAAATCAAGTAACACAACTCGTGGAGCAATACTCGTTCAGAATAAGAATCAATGTTCAAGTATCTCGTGTATCTCATGTACTCGTGTATCTCGTGAAACCCGAAAACGAGGTATAGTTCCACGGGCGGTCACCGGGGCACTAGGACCGTTCTGATCCGGATGGAACTCACGTATAGTCTCACGTTCTTGGACGGGATGGTTTGTAGCGCCTCACGTACTTTCGTTGTATTCTATCCTCGTCATTGACTAATTGGTCCTTTATGGCTATGCCAGCGACTCATGTTCATATAGATAAGTCATACTAGCTTAGCGGCTATCCGCGTGCGAATTATTGCATCGTATCAAATGAACAACTGAACACCTGAACGATCATGATACAACGACTCTCGTATTGCATGTGCTATTGCCTTAGTTTTCATATATGCTGCTCGTGCTTGAATTAACAATGTTTGCCTTGGATAGGAAAGAAAAATGGTAAGTTGGTAAGTCTCGTCGTGTTTTCTCTTATATCATACGGCGCACTGCCACACGAGTTAGGCTATTTAATCTTTGCATGAAACTGATCCTAAGGCAACTAGAAAGACAACATAATAGTTGGTACACATAACCTATATTACGTGTTTAGATTTGTCGAGCGGGCGAGTAGCCTCCCCACCAGTGCATTCAATATACTGATAACCCACCAGATCGTTTGCAGGGTGCGGGAGAACCTCGTTCGGTGCTGATGCCTCCTTCGTGCGTATTAAGGCCAGGAGTCCACTCTGAAGCCTTGGAGCGTTGCATCCGGAACTGAAGCACATATATAAGACATAATGTTAGAACATCATCTGAACATCGTTTGTACAATCATTCCACAATTGTAGCCACTTGGCACGCTTTTACTGTTTCAGAGAGAGAGATCTGAGCGAATTATAATCTCGGCCAAGCGCCGCCTGTAACACTTGTTTATATCAATAAAGAGTTGCTTTACTTCAACTTGTGTTATTCAATGCTTCCGCTATATTGTCGACTCAGTGAACTTGTTACCAAATTGCCTATGCGTTTATGATTCCGCTGCACTCGGACAATCTGTGCGACTCTATGGCTTAGAACTCTTACCGCCAGCCAATGAACCACGGCCTTGCACGGTTGCGGTTCACGCTCGTACGGCATCACGCCCGGATGGGTCAAAGCGATCGTTCCGCGGGAGCGCTGGCGCGGTAATTCTCGCCTAGCGGGAACGACCAATTTAGCCTGCGGGAGATCGGGGCGTGACAGAAGACTCTTGCCGTAGGGAAGCGCATTGAAGGTCTCGGCGCATGGCAGAACTGGCCGCATAGTATCTTATTCACATGGTCGTCTCTATGCATAGCAAGATTGACGCATGGTGGCTTAGGTGCATAAAGGTCACTGCATTAGACAGGACTTGGCGCATGGCTAAAATTGGAGCTTTAAAGTAGAACCAATTCAAACTAATATAGCAAGACACTGGTGCATCTGGCCAGCATGCTCTGGAAATGAGCAGTTCCCCAAGAAAGAGAACTATCTTAGAAGAAGGTCTCTATGGCGAACAAGTGTCAAGTAGAAGATCTAGGGATCAAGATTATGATTCTGGACTTCCACCTTGAGAAAGAGATTGCTCTTATTGAGTTGTGACGCATCTGACTGAGACATGTCTTTTTTCAACAAAGATGTCTAAGTTCAGGGATATCTCCAAGATGTGGGGGTGAGGAGGTGGAGAGAGGTGATAACTATGTTCAGACATAGGTAGTCAGGAAGCCATTTAGACGGATGACTACAAATACAGTTCTTATGGAGCTGGTGCGCTCAGATATTTATGAGGTCTATTCTCCATAAAGGGCTGGGATAAAGTTTATCACTTCTTTTCTCGACGATTTCTCGGAAAAGAATGCCCTTATTTTCTCATAATCGAAGGATGAAGCGTTCAAGAACCTCAAGGACTTCAAGTTTGGAGCTGAGTGTCATACCGGTCTACAACTCAATAGACTCAGAAGTTATCAAGACAGAGAGCATCGTTCTTTGGATTCGTATCGTTCATCTTAGAACATGGAATTGACTATGGAACATGCATCATTCTTTGGATTCATATCGTTCTGCTTAGAACATGGAATTGACTATGGAACATGCATCGTTCTTTGGATTCTCATCATTCAGCTTAGAACATAGAATTAACTATAGAATGAGAGTCATTCTTTGGATTTGCATCGTTCAAAACTTATGAACATGGAATTGACTATGGAACGTGCATCGTGAGCCTAGAACTTAGAATTGACTATGGAACGACATCTTCGTACTCTCCCAATCCATTAAAGATGCAGATAGGAAGGACGAGCAGTTAACGACAATGATGATTTATATATTTTTGTACAAAGGGCCTTCCAGATTGTCTGTGGGAGAAGGTTGCACTTACGGTCATGTCCTAAGTACCGTTTGTCACTTCTGATGTAACTCTAGTTCAAAGTCAGATCTACATGAATATTATTCGAATGTGGGGGTTTTAGGCATATGAGTTATTTCTGGAGGAGGACCTTATCAGCCAGAGTTATTGACACTTCTGTAGAAGAAGACGTAGTCCAGGAAGGAGTTATCTTTTAAGAGACAATATTTGAACCAGAACTCAAAGAGCAGTCAGCAAGAAGAGTCAGGAGGTCGAATGACCAAAGATGATCTTATCACCTATCATATAGAGGTTGTACCACTTAACAATGATAAGGCGATGAAGACCAGGGACTCGGTCTGCTGGGAGGAGGCAGTCCATGAAGAGATTAACCCCATAACAACACTTGGATATTGATCTGTCTGCCTGAAGAAGCTAAACCTATCAGATGCTTATATATCTTCAGTAGAAGAAAATGGAAGCAGACAGAACAGTTGAGTTCAAGACTAGGCATGTAGCCTAAGGATTTTCTCAGATACAGGAAATTATGTTTATTGGCACCTCATTGAAGGTATCATATATCAGGATGATGATTGCCATAGATGCTATTCATAAGCTGATTGTTTATCAGATAAAGGAAAGACAACAAGTCTTGGAGGAAGACATATATAAAAGATTCACGGACAATAGTCAGAATTATTGTCATTCAGGTTGAAGACAGTATGCGAGTTGGTAATATCTCAATATGGCCTGAAGCAAATTGCAGGATGTGGCAGCAGAAGTTTGACAAATCATCTAGTCAAAGTTGTCACAGGATCAGCGAGACAGACAAGTATGGGTGTACAAGAAGTTCGTTGATAGTAAATGATTCATCTTTTGTTTCTATGTGGACAACCTGCTAAATCTCAGCTGTAGATATAGAAGTGTCACTAGAACAAAGATGTCCTTTTGTACAGACTCAGTACATGGGATTGAGGATGTCATCCTAAGGATATAAGATAATTTGGTTGCCAGGTAGGCTTGCTTAGTCACAACCTCTCTGCATAAGAAGATTGGTCACACTCTTTGGGTATCAGGGTCGATACTCCTCAGGTGTAACATAAAGATGAAGAAGCATAATCCAAGGGAAAGTATCAGACAATTGGTGTACTCGAGCATCATTAGGTGCATAATTCAAGCTGCGAGTACCACCAGGCCTGATATAGCTCTCGATGTAAGGATACTGAGTCAGTTCACGAGCAGTATGTGTCTTGTTGAACACTGAAAGCTGTGAAGAGAGTCGTCAATATTCTCAAGTATCACACCCCGATCTCCCGCGAGCTAAATCGTCCGTCCCCACTGGGTACGAATCACCGCGCCAGCGCTCCCGTGGAACGATCGCTTTGACCCATCCGAGCGTGATGCCGCACGAGCGTGAGCCATGCCTGTGCAAGGACATGGTTCATTGGCTGGCGGCAAGAGTTTTAAGCTACAGGATCGCACAGATTATCCGAGTGCAGCGGAATTATGAACGCATAGGCGATCAGTAACAAGTTTACTGAGTCGACAATATAGCGAAAGTATTGAATAACACAAGTAGAAGTAAAGCAACTCTTTTATTGATATAAACAAGTGTTACAGGTGGCACATAGCCGAGATTACAAGTCGCTTAAGCCTCTCTCTCTCTCTCTGAAACAATAAAAGCTTGCCAAGTGGCTACAATTGTGGAATGATTGTACATACGAAGTTCAGATGATGTTCCAATATTATGTCTTGTATATGTGCTTCAGTTACGGACGCAGCGCTCCAAGGCTCCAGAGTGATCTCCACGCCTTAGCACGCACGAAGGAGGCATCCGCACCGAACGAGGTTCTCCCGTACCCTGTAAACGATCTGGTGGGTTATCAGTACATTGAATGCACTGGTGGGGAGGCTACTCGCCCGCTCGACAAATCCAAACACGTAATATAGGTTACGTGCACTAACTATTATGTTGTCTTTTTAGTTGCCTTAGGATCGGTTTTATGGCATATTGAATAACCTAACTCGTGTGGCAGTCCGTGCGATATAAGAGAAAATACGACGAGACTTACCAACTTACCATTTGACCTTCCCTGTCCAAGGCAAATCAAGTTAATTTAAGCACGAGCATATATAACATTTAGGGCAATAACATATGCAAGTTCTGTATTATAAAATGAGACTATATCCGAGGTGCACAGTTATTTTCAATGCGATGCAATGACTCGCACGCGGATAGCCGCTAAGCGAGGATGACTTATCTATATGACATAAGTCGCTGGCATAGCCATAAGGACGGTTTAAGTCTCAAGACAAGAATGATGTACAATGCAGGTGGTGAGCCCCGCTACACAATACCCTTGCCCGGTAACATACGACTTACATACGTTCCGTCCGAATCAGATCGGTCCTAGTGCCCCGATGATCGTCCGTGGAACTCATAAAACCTTGTGCACAAGTTGTCCGCGATAATGCAGGTCAGGGTCTATCCTTTTCCATAGCTTGACATGATAATCATGAATCTTAATCTTATTCTGAATGAGCATTTGCTCCACGAGCTGAGATTCTTTCTTTACTTGACACGATCCTCGTTCAGATGCATACTTGGCATGATTATCATTCAAGTGTGATTCTCATTCAATATTCATCTTGCCATGATGCATTCCTCTGGTGCGGGGATTGCCTTGGTGACCTAACAGTCTTAGATACTTGCAGGGTCAATTGCACAGAAGTGCTATTTGATAGTCTCCTGGCTAACTGGAATGCATGAACGATACAGATAACGTTTACTTAGTCGCGGCATAGCATTTCATCGAGGCAATATCACAAGTTAGCATATAAGCAGGCAAACATGCATTTATAAGAAAACTTAAGCATTTTTATTTGGCTCGGGCCCGAAGGTAAGCCGAGGGGTAAAACCGTAAGGGACTTCCCTAGCGACATGATCTAGGGTAGCATGCGAGGGTCTGAATATAAACAATATTTCAATTCCATGTTCTAACATAAGCAATACAAATTGGGATTATTCTCTTAGCTAGGTGCATTGTATTCTTATTAGCATGCATGGGGTGATTCACCTAGCGACTAGCATGTATCATTCCGTATTTTAAGTGTGCTGGCTAAGCAAAGACAAGTTCACCGTAGCCACCCACCTTAGCGATGATTCGCCTCAGTTGAGCGATACATCAAGCGAGCCTCTGAAAGCCTAAGTCGAACTCATGTAGGGACAAGTCTGGATATCCTTTGCCTCAAACGAGTATTCTCGTATGAGCAAAGCGGGTCGAGACATTGCACTTTCGCCGTTTGAATCGGCAGTCCGCTAGAGCAGAACGGGGTGTTAGATCAAGTGGACTCGGTGGTATGTTCTGCACTACAGCAGTTATCCATATATAATTGATGGCTTCAGTGATGTCAGTTGGTGCTCAGGAAAGAAGAGTGAAATATTTACAGGAGGACATGACTTCTCCAGGAATGGTGTTGCTATATCATGGAAGTCGAAGAAGAAGTCTTTACTCTCAGAGTTCTTTACACTATCAGCTGCAGCATATAAAATAAGATGGCTCTGGAAGCTCTCAAATGATCTTCCTATGGTTAGCACATAGATTCGGGTGATACCGACATACTGTGAAAACTTGGAAGCTGCAGTAGTGGCATCTATTCATCTCTTCAAAGGTCTAAAAAAATTGTGTAGATATAATACAGGACACTGAATGACCGCAGCTAGCGAAGATCATTACAGTGGTTAATATTCAGAGCCAAGTGATTCTGGCAGATCCGTTCATGATAGGCCTCAAGGGCTAGCACAAAACACTCAATGAGTGCAGCTAGCGTGGATCTTTACAGTGGCTAAAAGATCGAAGTCAGGTGAATACGGCAAATCTGTTCATAATAAGCCTCAAATGCCAGCTGGTCGTAAGAACTATAAAGGATCTTAGTACTCTATGATACCGTGGTGTGACACCACCATGAGGTACCTCGACAGGATAAAGTCTCAGCTTCGAGCCATGTCACAGCGACAGTAGCACCGCATATAGTCAATGTCAAGCACTATGAAGGAGCGTAGTTTTCCATGTTACTGTGGGGTGACACCACCATGAGGTACCTTGACATGGTAAAGCCTCGGCTGTGGGCCATGTTACAGTGGCAGAAATATCGTACATAGTCAATGACACAACAGTTATGGGCTTGGAGGACCTCTGATATTGCGTCTCTGCAATCTTACCATTTAGTTTTATTTTATTGGTTTAAAGAAAAATCTACCAGGCATCTAGCTATTGGTTCAAGGGAGGACCATTGACCAGGAGAATATCAGGTACAGTGGGTAGTTCCAAGGGACATTATAGGATACGTACCCGGAATTACTGTGGTCTACTATTTATTCTTGAACAAAACATTTTTTGTGGAAGGATGGCTTTGATGCCTTAATAAGTTCTCGGGAAGAGTGAATGTCCGACGTGCGTTGTAGGAAGAACGAGTAGTTTCAGCACTACAAGGGACTTGTATCCCATGTTACAGTGGCGTGACACCACACGAGGGAGTGAACCTCAATTTTGGGCCATGTCACAGTGGCGGTAGCACCGCATATAGGCAGGTAGCCTAATGTTGAAAGGAGATAGAGAGTAGTAGTACAGCACTACAAAGAGGCTTGTGACCTCATGCTACAGTGGGTGACACGACATAAGGGAGTGAGCCTCGACTTTGATCCATGTCACAGTGGCGTAGCACTGCACGAAAGCCAAGGCTTCATGCTGAGATGTAGTACATCACTACTAAGAGGCTGGTGACCTCATGCTACAGTAGGTGACACCACATGAGGGAGTAAACCTCGGCCTCGAGCCATGTCCCAACGGCGTAGCACCGCACAGGAGCGTAAGGCTCCATGCTGTGTGTAGTAATGGAACTACTAAAAGGCATGTGTCCTCATGCTACAGTGGTATAACACCACAAGAGCAGGATCCTCGGCCTTGGGTGGTCATGTCATTACGGGGTAGCACCGCACATAAGCGCAAGACTTCATGTCAGATAATAAACTCTCTATAATGGAAGAACTCACCTAAGTGTATGGATAGAGATGTAGGTCGTCTCTTGAGGGAAAGCTTGTAGACGCCCAAGATACATATACTGAGACTAGGTCAGCACAGGACCTTTAATATATGACCGGATGGCACAGCCGAGGTCATTGTGTGAGTGGAAAGAATAGCAGCTATGACACAGAATTTAAGGTGTAGTCCATTCTTGTATCATACGATTGTTTGACCCATGCAAGAATATTCAAGTCGTCAGCGACATCTATCCTAATGCATTATAGCAGTCACTTTGAGGAATGCTTGACCATATATTATGATATATGTGGGAGATTGTTGGTATTTTCTACTTAGCTTTGGGAGTTTTAGTCCCACATTGGAAAACCACCAATGTGTATATCTCAATATATAGCTATGCTTAGTTTTAGTAAATGCACATAGGGTGGTGGCCCATGTGGGTTGACTTTCCTAGAGGGATTAAGTGTGAACTCCATTATGACAATCTTTATTTTGTCACCACCTCTGGAAAGTTTTTCTTAGGAGCTAAGCCCCGCAGGGGCTTAGCGACTCGGACTCCGACTCCGACTCCGACTCTGACTCCAACTAGGGCTCAAGGGCGCAAAGTGATGCTTTATTGGTGCACTTTGCACTTAGCACGTCAGCATCATCGCATGGCGCTCATTCGCTCATTTTATGCAAGAGTTGCATGCACGGTTGGTTGCCCAGGCGCATGATTTATTGCGCTATGTGGAAAAGGAGTTATGCGGCCAGGAGATATGTGCCCAGAAGCTATGCGGCCTAGAGCTCTGCGGCCAAGAGATATACATCTAGGGAGTTAGCATGAGCACGTCGAGTTTGGAGGAGATTGCGGCGCATGCAACGCATGGTAATCCGTGCCTTCCGGATTATGCGGCACATGCGGTGCATGGGGGTCTGTGCACAATAGAAGCTTCTTTTGACCCTACTCTGTGTGGCGTGACCGGCGACGGTGGTGTATGCGGCTCCGACTACGCATGTGGCACGGGCGACACATGCAGCTACGGCTATGCATGCGGCCTGGTGTCGGATGGCGCATATGCGGCATGAGCTTTCTCACGCCGCATATGTGCCAATTTTCTCTATATAGAAAGGGGGTCCTATTTTGTTTGGGTGTGGTAAAAATTTTGATTTTTTAAAAAATTCGAGAGCATCAGAGCTCTTATGCGGCCAAGCCAACACCTCCAACATAGTGATTTTTGAGTGATCCGGAGGTGACATAGAGCATTCCAGAAGTTTATTTGTGAACTTGCTGATTCCTGGGGGAAAGATCATCTGTACAATGAATCTTGCTTTGAGCAATGGTGGTTTTGATCACCCCATCAAGAAGCTTTTCTTCAGTTTTTTCTTTGCTCGTTCATTCTTAATATAGCGTCTACGAAGGTAAAGAGAAGACTGTTTTACTTGTTGCTTGTTGTAATCTTTATTTTTCTCAAAGTCTGTTTGTAAACTGTTCTTGGTTCATGCTTCATTGGAATCGAGAAATATCAGATGAGGAACTCTTGTGTGGATCTCTGATCTCGACGACAACTTGGGTTCCAGTAGAGAGCGGACCTTCGGGTCTCGCTAGTAGCTCTGCTTTGGCCCGCGTTCTACCATCTTTGATCCTCCTCGGGACTAACAATTTCATTGACTCCCTCCTCAACGGGTGCAACAAATCTCTGAACTGCTTCTATTCCCTGGCCACTTGATCTAATCTTAGTTGTTGTATGTTGAATCATAGTTTCTTTTCTTTACGGTCGTCCAAGGCTTTCCCTTCTTCGCCTTATAAGATCCAAAGAAAATGGGTTCATCATAATACTTCTTCTCGTGGTCAGTGTCATGTCCCGATTTTACAGAATCATGCGATAGTAAGGCGTGCTACGCACAAGGCCTAGGCATAAAGATATATTTAGAAACACATACAATAGATACGTAATTTGAGTAGCAAGCATTGGTCATGAAAAAGTTCTCTTTATTGAAAATGAACATCTGATTACAGACTCAAAGTAATGGGGTGTCACGCAGTCTTACAAGATGGACGCAAAATGAGATAGTCGATCCATACATTACATCCCTTACTAAAATTCAAAAGACAACATCTTGCACTACAACAAATATGACATATAATAACATATTTTGTATAGCTTTCGGCTCTAAACGATATAGAAGACTATTAGTAATAGCGTAATTTTCTGGAATGCTATTAGAAATACAGAACAAAAATTACAGATCCAGTACTATAGCGTCCTATGAATGTCGTAACATTTATAGTGTTCTTGTATTGCTATTTACTTATGAAAAGTCAATCAAAACAGATCTCATGTTCGAATCCTGTTAAATCAATTTACGAAATTTTTTTTTCTTTCTACATGATATCAAATGACTGTAATAGCATTTTTAATAAAATATTATCATGTTTGGAGAATATACATTAGGCACGATGGTGTAATTTAGGTACAAGGTGGAAGAGTAATTTAGGCAGGAAAATTTTTATTAGGGATTGAAGAATATACATTAGGCGTCGTCCCCAAACAAAAACCCAACTTTATCTTCCGTGTTCTTCAACCAGGGCTCTCTCTCTCTCTCATGAACAAAATCCAGGGCTCTCTCTCTCTAGTCATCTCCCGTGGCCCTTCTCGCTCTCCCTAAGGTACTTTCCCCTCTCTCTCTCCCTCTCTCCGTCTCCCTGATTTCCCTCTCTCCGTCTCTCTATCCCCCTTTATCCGTCTCCATCTCTTTGTGTCTTTCCATCTCTATGTATCCCTCTCTCTGTGTCTCTCTATCTCCCTCTCTTTATCTCCCTCTCTCACACGAACACAGAAAAGAGGCACTGAAGGAGAAGTTGAAGGGGTCTTATTTGGTGGGTTGTACTCGCATTAGGTTTTAGATCCACAGAAAACACATGATCCATAGAAAACACACGGCCTCATCCTCTCATAGTCGTCCTTCTCTCTTTATCTCTCTCTCTCTCTCTCTCTCTCTCTCTCTCTCTCTCTCTCTCTCAGTCATTGCTCTCTGTACATTTAGATAATTTAGAATCAATGTTGGGTACTAATTTTGATTCATTATTGAGTGTTATATTTGATTTTTAACTTTTCAATGTTGGGTAATGTTTTTTAACTTCAATGTTGTTCTCAATTTCGGTTTTAGGGTTCTAGGTTGTTTATATTCCTCAAGATTGAAGGCTTGATTTGCATGTAATCGATCCTTTTGTTTTCTTTATTATTCATTTTCATGAAATCAATTATGTTTGTGCATCTATGTATCTTCATTAATATTACTTGCATGTTTTTCTTTTTTAGGGATTCACCATTTTTATAGGTAGCAAAAACAAACTCTAACCTTCTACAATCAAAGAGTACTTCGTTAATCCCTCTGTAGGCCCTCTTACGAATTTTTTGGGTGTTATCAAGTTCGATATAGGCAAGTGGTGGGTGTCATCATGATGAATAAAGAGTGGGTTCAACTTAACAAGTATTGAAATTCATCCCTATACTAACGTGTTCATGTAAATTTAATTCATTTATAACACTTGTTTATTTATTAATTGCTTCTTAAATAATTTGTAGGAATACAATATTGTATAAGCAATATGTTCGTCAGTTTGTAGAACTTGCCAAGTCAAATGCAAAGAATTCAGACTTGATGTTTTGTCCCTACATAGATTGTGAGAATTTGTGTCATGAAAATGAGATATGATTTTACTTTATTTGCTAGGATGTGGGATGGATATGTCTTACACAACATGTATTTGGCATAGGGAAGGGGTGAACAATGGAATTTCAAATATGGAACAAACAGAGGCAACTTTAATAATTGATGATACATATGTTTAAGATAAAGCCAGTCCTGAACCTATTGAAGAGGAAAGGGAGGATGGGTTCACAACCTTATTGAAGGATGCCAATAATTCATCGTACCCAAGTTGCACAAAATACACTAAGTTATCAGCAACCGTTGTTCTATACAAGCATAAGTCTATGTATGGCATTTCTGATAAATGTTTTAGTCATCTTTTGGAAATATTGCATGACATGTTACCTGATGAAAATACGATTCCAGAATCCTCACGTGCCATTGTCTTATTGCTTAAGACGTTTGAGCTTGATTGTGAGAAGATAGATGTGTGTCCTAATGATTGTTGTCTATACATAAAAGATTTAAAAATTGAGGAAAAGTGTAAACAATGTGGATTGGATCGGTGGAAGAAAGATAAGACCGGCAAAATTCAAAAATGAGTTCCGGTGAAAGTACTAAGATACTTTCCAAAAATTCCAAGATTCAGAAGGATGTTTCAGTCAGTTGAATCAGCTGAAAACTTAAGGTGGCATTACAATCACAAAAGTGAATATGACATAATGAGGCATCATATGGATTCATTGGCATGGAAGATAATTGATATGAAGTGGACGTCTTTCTCAAAAGAGCCACACAATCTTAGACTTGGTCTTGCTGCAGACGGGTTTAATCCGTTCGACAATCTTAGCTCTTCTTATAGTTGTTGGCCAGTGATGCTCACGACATACAATCTTCCACCGTGGCTATACATGAGAAAAGAACATCTAATGTTGGCATTATTAATTCCTGGACCGAAGCAACCTGGAAATGATATAGATATTTATTTAAAGTCACTCATAGATAATTTTCTAGAGCTATGGAATAATGGAGTGCATGCTAATGATGCATTCACCAAATCATTTTTCAACTTGAAAGCTATTTTGATGTAGACGATAAATGATTTTCCGTCTTATGGTAACCTAGCTGGATGTACTACTAAAGGAAAACCATGATGTCTCATATGTGTAGTGAATACATGTTCAAAATGGTTAAAATCTAGTAGAAAAACCATTTACACGGGACACAAGCGTTTTCTTCCATCCAATTATCCATTTCGGTCAAAAAAAAAGTTGGTTTGATGGTAACCAACAACATAGGGAACCACCTAGATTAATGACTGCATCAAAAATTTTGAAAGGGTTAAAAAATATGAAAAATGATTTGGGAAGGGAAAAAGAGAAGGGCAAAAGAAAGAAGCAATCTTTTGAGATATGGAAGAAGAAGTCAATATTTTTTTCCTTGCCATGTTGGGAGGTAATATCAATTTTTTTTTTTTTTTGTAATGCTTTCCATTCCTTTGAGAAGATTTTTTTTAACATATATTTTTTGTTTTTTCAACTTCTAATTTTGTGCCATAATTTGGATTTATTGCACATAGAAAAGAATTGGTGTGATAGTACAGTTGGTACGTTGCTAAATCTGAAGGAAAAATCAAAGAATGGCATTGAATCGCGTAGGGATTTGGAAGAAATGTGAATCGGACATGTTTTGCATCCAAAATTACAAAATAAGAGAATTTTTCTTCCACCAAGCCCACACACACTTTCCAAGAAAGAAAAAAAATAACACTACTCTTCAGGCACATATTTTCTGAGATAATTAGATAAGTAGTAATTTAATCAATATCACCTGGATTCAATACTATACAACATATGGACTTCAAATACATCACTACACCTACTGTGAGTACTTTTTGCCATATAGTAAAATACTAATGCTATATGATAATGGTTTTTCTTTTCATATTTGTGTAGGTTGGCGATTAAGTACTTTTGGCCTGAAGATAGAAGCGACAAGTAAATATTTTTTGGATGTGTATGGAAGCTACAAGGAAAGAATTATGGACGGACGTCAAGCATTATTTGGGATACTATACATATATAACTAATGGAGTTTTAGGCTTAATTTCTAGGATACATAGACTGTTGTATATATCAAGTCATTTTAATAATATTGATCAACTTTTTGTACAACTTGAATGTTTTGTTGAAATAGAAAATGTATGGATTTGTTTATTTTGGACTAGTATGTCAAGTAACTTTAACATTGATAACTTTTTTTGTACATCTTGATTGTTTGGTTGAAATGGAAAAAGTCTGAATTTATTTAATATATTGTATAATGCCTTTTGTATAAATAAATTTCATTACAACATTCAGAAATATGTTACAATTGCAATAGAAAATGCTATAAATAATGTTTCAATTTGTGATCACAACAGAACAATAGCGTTCAATAATGTTATAGGTTAATAACACTATCACTCATAAATACTATGGGTTAATAGCGTTCCTAAGTGCTATAATGCTAAAGTGTTCTCTATCTACAACGTTCATGTACGTTATGGATTAATAGTGTTCCGTTATAGCATTCTGAACGCTATACCAAGGCGACAGCATTCATAAATGCTATATTGTTATAGCGTTTTGATACTATAGCGGGGGAAATTATAGTGTTCATAATACGTTATAATAAGGATATTATAGCCATTTAGCTATGTTATTATATGCCCTATTTGTTGAAGTGTTGGGTGCGAGTTTGCACCATCGCCTTGGAGCTTCAAAAGGGGTATGCACGAGCTCCAGAGAATATGTATATGCGCTCTAAAAGTCATGAACACGAGCGTGCGTACATATTCTCTCGAGCTCTTGCATACCCTTTTTGAAGCTCCAAAGCAATGGTGCAAACTCACACTTAAGGTATTTTGTCTTTTTAATTTTAGTAAGGGATGTAATGTATGGATCGACTATCTTATTTTGCGTTCAACTTGTAAGCCCACGCGGTACCCCTTTACTTTTGTCATGACACATAACCAGAATCCTGGAGAGCGGGGCAAACAAAGCCAGCTACGTATGCCAGTATACACCATACCCCGAGAATACGGTCATGACTATCTAAGACGTAAAATTTACTCTACAATCCATCAGTCAAGCTATCATAGGTGTCTCAATCATAAGCAAACAACATGTTACAAGATTTATCATCATCACACATATAATAGTAAGGCGTCTCAAACTATGCAAACATGATGATCATGAAGCTAGCTATACAAAAGCGGAGAACTAGCAAGGAGTAAGGCTATACATGATCAACTCAAGCTATAGTCTAGAACTTGTCAATCATGCTATGCCCGGAGGCTAGATATCTAGGGCCCAAAATAAGAGCTAAATTTGTGCTTGATAGCTATACAATACTAGTGGGCAGATGGAAAAGAACCCACTCATGTCCTCTGGTGCTCCTGATATTCACCATCTGGAGGAAGCTACGAGAGATTGTGCGATTTTGCTCCAAAATCTGGCCATACAAAATCAGTGGAGTTAGACCCCAAAATAGTAAGTATCATAAATGAGCCAAACGTATGAACTAAAAACTAGCATAATAAAACAAAGCATGGAATTAATACAAGCGAAAGTAAAATAAATAAATAAATAAACAGGGGTATCAGCAGGATATAGTACGGGAATAAGAAACGGGAACAATCTTGAACATGACAGGACGAGCAATCACTCAATCACGGTCAAGCATGTCTTACGGCTTGCTAATCATTAACTAACTAGGGTTATCACAATCCTTGTTACTATCACATATGCAATTGAAAATTACATACAGCCACATGCCCTGCAGTCTATCTAGATCATCCAGACGTTTGCAGTCTATCTAGATCATCCAGACATAAGGATTATATATATATATATATGCAATGCAATTGGAAATTTCATACAGCCACATGCCCTGCAGTCTATGATATGTAGTTGTATGGAATTTCCAATTGCATATGTGATATATATATATATATATATATATATATATATATATATATATATATATATATAATGCAACACTCGATGGTGTGTTAGAAGTGTGTCCCTCACGACGGAGAGCTTCAAATCCACAGGTGTCGCTGGGATGTCGAGATTGTATGTAGCCAAGAAATTTCTCTAAATGATTCTAGGTATCAATCTAGTTTATTAACCTGATCATTTTAATCAAGTTCTCGACCATGATGCTCGAGAATTTGCCTTAGACATGATGCAAGACTGAACAATAGCATACCAAGCATAATATGGAAAAATCAACCACGGGAATAACAGGTCATGTAATACTGATGCTGCTAATAGCCTTGCTCAGGACATATCAAGATATCTTGATTCATGAGTGTGCTACGTCGAGGCACTATCAGGAGTATCAGTACAATATAATATCAGGGTACGGGATACCTGATACAGGATGTCAGGATACCAAGATATCAGGATTACTGGAGTTCATACTTATTACCGGGATCGTGTCATGTCATATCAGGAAATCAAGGTCAATAACTAACAGAAATTAAGTAAAGCAATAAGCATAGGGAACTAACAAGTGCTAACGTTTAAAAGAGAACAAAAACCATCGGCGTAAAAAAACCCATCAAAATAGAGTTGGCGTACAATCAGGCAGAAGTTAGATCAGTGGCGTATAATCACCAAAACAATAGCAATGGCGTATAACAGCCCTATAATGGTAGCCGCACACATGCCCGGGATGTCTCGACGTACTATACAGGAGAGGAAGATATTCCTCTTACAAGGGAGAAGAACTCTTGTAAAGGAATTCACAAGAAAATATTCCTCCTGCACATAATACATGCGGGAAGGCGGGTAAATCATGACAAGGAAAATACGCTCACAATCAACAAGTCCAGGCATACAATCTCAAGGGAAAGTGAGCCTGGCGTACTAGAGAAAATAGGCAATCTACAAGAGGTGGCATACTAAATGGAATATGCGAGCCAAGAACTTGGCGTACTCTCACAGGTATGCCAGCAGCTGGGTCAACGTATTATCAGCACGAAAAGGTCTACTAAAAGACAAAACATAAATTCCAACGTGAGCTCGATAGACGAGAGGGGGTAGGTCCGGGAGGGAAAGTTATAAACAGCACGTATACCAATAAAATAAAATAAACCCTTCGCCGCTAAGGAAGGGAAAAAAAATATTGACAAAAGTACGTCGGCTAAGTTTTCTCTCAAAAGTATGCCATTGACTCAAAGAGTGTGGCTGGCATAATTTTGCTAGGAGATTGAGTGCAGTACGATAGTACACACGAGGAGTTTGGATAGCACACTATAACGATCCATTCCGCTCAAGCGGAGAGCCGATTCAAATGGCGCTAGTGCGACGAACCGACCCGCTTTGCTCAGTGAGAAGACTTGCTTGAGGCAAAGGATTTCAGACTTGGCCCTTCAGGAGTTCAGACTTAGACTTTCAAAGGCGCGCTCAGAGTATCGCTCAACCGAGACGAATCATCTCTAAGGTGGGTGGCTACGATGAACTTGTCTTTGCTTAGCCTGCACACATAAAAATATGGATGATACATGCTAGTGTCTAGGTGAATCATCACTTGAATGCTAATAAAGAATACAATGCACCTAGCTAAGGGAATAATCTCATCATGTATTGCTTGTTTTAGAACATAAAAATAAAAATTAGCTTATAGTTGGACCATTGCATACTACCTTAGCTTCGTGCTAGTAGACTTCACTAATGCTTCGAGTAGATCATTATATACTCTTCGTAGTACATTGCTTCACATATTTACAATGCTCGTCTCATAGATTATGCCGCCCGATATGCCCATGTACTATTTTATTTCTTGCACTATCCCTTAGACCCATGCTAACATAAAGGCTTATGTTCTAAAGTAGATTATGTAGTATATTTTCTTATGCTTATGTTTCATATAAATGCAATGCTTGCTTGCTTTACATGCTAACTAGAACTCGATCATCTCATTTTATTGCTTGTCACATAATTTTTATGCCATATTCAGGTTACACGATCCGAGTCTTGCATTCATCTAATTCGCCAAAAGATAATCTAATAGTCGTTCCATGCAAGTATGAACCTGAAAGTATTCGGGATCGTTGGGTCACCAAGGCAGTTCTCGAACGAGAGGACTACATCATGATAAGTTAAGCAACACTCTTCCTATACTGAATCTGATAGCTCAGGGAGTCGATATATTTATGACCAATCTTGAACTTGAACCTGAATCTGACCCAAATATGTACCTGAAATAGACCTAAGACTACAGACTTACATAGTCACAGACAACTCATGCACGAGATATTTGCTTGGATTCATCGGACGATCACCGGGGGCATTGGGATCGTACCGGCCTAGGAGGAATATCTAGTGTATTGCGTGCCAACTACAGTTATGGTATGCGCCACAGTTGTTGGGGTAGGGCAATCCATAGTATTCAGGCCTTGGTAGAGCATACTACCTTGGACTAGCCGCTTACCCTTCTGATAGTCATTTATGAGTGGGCAGAATGGCATAGAATGCCTTATGTTCCTTGTTTCTTGTGTTGTACCCCATTCCCGAGCGAAGGTAGCATATAGCGATTCTTGTACCTCACGCAACTAACCATCCAGAGACTATAACTCGTCCTTTATGGCTATGTCAGTAACCTTTTGTTCATATAGATTAAGTCATCATCGCTTAGCGGTAATTCGTGTAAGAGTCATTGCATCAAATTAGTAAGTGAATACATGTGAAATCTATTGCAACCCATCTGAGTATAGCACACCTGAGTAATTCGTGTAACTCTTGCACCTGAGTCAGAACGCCGCTCGTGACACTTGTGTTTGCTTATGCGATTCCGTCAAATTTATTATATATACTAGTGCTTGGTTTAACTTGGTTTACCTTGGACAGGGAAGGACGAATGGTAAGTTGGTAAGTATCGACGTGTTCCTTTTTATATCGCACGGCGCACTGCCACACGAGTTAGGCTTATACATTATGCCATAAAACTAATCCTAAGGCAAGACTAGAAAGACAACTTAATAGATGGTGCACGAAACCTATATAACGTGTTTTGATTTGTCGAGCAGGCGAGAGTCCTCCCTACCAGTGCATTCATGTACTGATAACCCACCAGATTGCTTGCAGGGTACGGGAGAACCTCGTTCAGTGTGAAAACCCCTTGTGAGTGCTAAGACGTGGAGTTCGCTCTGGAGCCTTGAAGTGCTGCATCCGGAGCTAAAGAACATATACAGGACATAATTTTGGAATATCGCCTATGTATCATTTCTTAATTATAGCCACTTGGCACGCTTTTATTTTTTTGAGAGAGAGATAGAGGACTTGAGTGACTTGTAATCTCGGCCTAGCGCCTGTTTGCCATTTAGTATCAAAACGAGAACTGGGAGAACTAGATATAATTTAACAAACTAAGAAAGTACAAAGAAGAGTCCTAGGAGACAATCTAAGTATAGATTTATTTTCTAGGGGGTGATAATGGAGGGATAGGAGTGTAACAACTCTCTTTTACTCTGTGGACGAACCGATGCGAAAGCTCTTCTCTCTCCCTTGAGTGTTGATTCGTAGATAGTCTGCCAGCCTCTTGCATGGGGGCAATACCCTGCGATTTATAGTCATATTTGTGGCCGTATGGATTTTGAACCGCACGGATGGTGGGGTTTGTCATGTGTTGTCACTACCACATTATAGGAAAAAGGGTATTTTAGTAATTTCCTATTTAAATAAATATTGTGCATGGTAAATAATTTTTGTTGTATTATTTAATTGTTGTTGGATGTTATTTAATTATTTTGGACTTATTTTAGTGGACCCAACTAGTGTAGTTTGGACCCATGGACCAACATAAATTAAATAGTTAGACTTGGCCCATTTAGAAAGCCCATAGTTAAGGAGATGGATTAAATTAATTAAGTGATTAGACTATAAGCTTCCTTCCTTAATTATTTCTTCATGAGAGGCCCCAAGGGGTACATTGGATATTTTACAATTGCTTGGGAGAGGGGCAAGGCCGGCCTATTAAAAGAGGGGGGAAATTTCTCTCTCCTCTCATTCTCATTCCAAATCTAGATCTAGAATTTCCCACTCCCAAATTCCCTTCATTCCCATTCCAATTTCCCACCAAATTCATTCCAAATTCTTTCCAATTCACCATTAGAAAGTTGAGAAGCAAGGATCTAGAAGGAGGAAGCAAGGATCTACAAAGAGGAGCAAGGATCTATAATTTGGAAGCAAGTTCATCTCAATTGGAGGTTTCATTGGAAATCTATCTCCCAATAGGTATAATTCAGTTTTTTCCATTAAAATAGCTTCTAAATCTGAGATATAATCATGTAAAATCAACCTATATGTATGTACTATCCATAGGACTTTGTTTTGTGTTCATAGGAGACCCATGGAGAAAGTTATGGTACTTTTTGTGTCAATTTTGTTGGAATTCCGAATTTACATTTTGTTGTGTGTGTCAATTGATCCTATAGATCAATTGGACATGTGCTTATGTGTTTGGGGCTTGTGTCGTGTCCATATTTGGGTACATGTGGTTCGTATCCCAACTATTTGGTGATACGTGTCATTTTGGGGGCTTCCTCCGACACGGGGCTTTGTACATGTCGTATTTTGACACGGACACATAGATCTACTTTTAATACTTTGATTTATTCATAAATATTATTTGTGACTTGTTTGTATCCTTAGGGGTGCAATTGGTTGTGTGTTGGACTCGTGTCACATGCGTATCCTAGATCTAGTGGGATACGGTGTGATACTCTCCAATTTGGTGTGTTTATGTGTAGATCTAATTATTTATGCTTTAAATTCTTCATTTATAATTAGTAAATATATATAGATATTATATATTATTTTAGTGTATTTATTATGATATTTATTGTAGCATAGATCTATAGATATTTCTATGTGTTCTAATGTGGTGTATAAATATATATATATGTATGTAGCTTTCTTGCATGCAATTATATATGTACTTATGTTAATAAAATATTTTATACATAAAGGTTTGTAAAATATATTTATGTGTTTAAATGTGTGATTATATTATTTATAATTATTATATAATTATTTGTATATTAATGAATGTGTTTTACGTGTGCTTCTAGCCATGTAAAATACGTACATTAATATGTGCATTGTGTTTTGTAACTAATAGTATTTGATTGTATATATATAAGTATATATATTTATCTAATTGTTTTATATATATATGTATATATATAGGTGTTTTGTGAGGTATCATACTAATAATAATATATTATTTTATTTGTATAAATATTGGTTTGTATATACATTATTTAGAGTGTATAATATTGTATTATTAGTATACTTTGTATGGGTATCAATTGGGATCTAATTTGATTCCTAAATTGTTGTATTTTATTTTCTATATTATTTATATAGATGTCTTGTGAGGATGACCTTGGTTTGACCATGTTTGACTTTAGTTGACTTTAGAGTTGACCATAGTTGACTTTTGATTTAGAATCGATTTATTGACCTAGAAGTTGACTAGTTTGACTTGTTCTCTTTCCGGATACTTGTATTAATGTGGTATTCTATATCTAGGTCTTCGAGGTACCGAGTCAGACATCTGTGAGACTGTTCTTTGGACTTCAGGCGAGTACATTCTCTGATAGTTTCTCATTTATGATATCCTCTATGTTCGTTGTACCTAGTGTAGATATACATGTTTCTCTTGACACTATGGTTACACGGATTGGTATATTCGGATCTCGTCATGAGATGTTATTCCTTGGTATATGGTGTATATGGTGCAAGTATTGTTTCATTGGTTATCTTGTACATGTACAGACACCGATTTTTGGGAGGAGTCGCTCTCTTCTTGGGAAATCTAGTGCCATAGCATACCGTGGTTGGATCTATTATACCAGTTGGGGGTGGGGAGTATTAGTATAGGTATGTGATCAAATCCCTATTGAATAAAGTATTGGTAAGTGAATAGTGTTGATCATGCACCGCACGTATGATTAGCCAGGCCGCATTGTATCTTGCCCAAGCCGATCACATGTTAAGCTAGTACTCACACACTTAGTCATTAGTATTATTGTTTCATTGGCATATTGTTCATTATTGTATTTCTTTCCAGTATTTTCTTATTGTCTATATATCTCTTGTATCTATTTTGTGCATCTTGTTTATCCACAGCTATTTACTGTTACATAGTTTTTATCATGGATTAGAACTGCTGTTAGAGATGTACTCTGCTCCTTTCCTGACTGGATATATTTTTCCAGATGACACTGAGGAGTACCCTACCTATTATGGACCCCAGGATGTTGTGGGTTTAGATTCAGAGACCCTGGCTCAAGAGGGACTTATCCCAACTGAGACAGTTGACCCTGGAGTGTAGCTTTGTAGTATGATAGTATTCTTTTGTACTGGATTTGTCTCCAGCTTATTTGTTACTCTTCAGACTCATTGATGTATTATTTTAAACTCATGAGTTGTATGATGACTATTCTATTCTTATCTGATTCGTGCTCATTCTATCTTAGTTCTGTGATTGAGTATTCTATCATTATTGGTGGTTCATTATTTTAGATAGACTATCTAGACAGCGTTCTACCGCCGATTCTGCGGCGTAGGCTGGGCGTTGTTTCCGACTAGTATCCTTACATCAGGTATGGGTCGTGACACGTTTTTGGTGGTGGCCCATGCAGGTCTAGCTTCACAAGTATGTGATGTCGTGGTAGTGCGACAATTTAGTTGTACTACTGCGAGCCTGTAATAAGATATAGGATATAGGCTGAGATACTCAATCACATCTAGAAAAATTCTTTTGATTCAACTATTCTCTTTTGACATTGATACTTGAACCCTTAAACTGTCATTTCCTTGATGTCTTACATCATGTGCCATATTGATCCTCATTCCGTCTTTTTATGAGACATACTCGGAGATACTTGCGGAGGCACGCAAGGTTGAGCGGGATCTGGGTTTGAAGACCAAGAGAGACCGTGATTCATTTTTGGGGGCTAACGGCAGTGCAGTATCTGCCAAACGTCCTCATTTCCAGTCCAGACCTTTCCAGCAGCCACAGCAGAACCAGACTCCAGCTAGAGCGCCTTTTCACCAGGCACCTCAGCAGCAGAGACAGATACAGCAAGCTCCATGCAACTTCTGTAAGAAGTCTGGCCACATCTGGGAAGTTTGCAGGAGGAGGCTAGGAGTTTGTTTGTATTGTGGTACTGAAGGGCATCAATCAAGGGAGTATCCTCGTCGTGCAGTTCAGGGAGCAGCTCCAGCTCCGAGGACACAGACGAGACCACCTGCAGCACAGCCGAGGGGACCGCTTCCGACACAGCAGCAGCGTTTTGTCCAGCATCAACAGCAGAAAGGTGCTCGACAGGGACGAGCGTTTGCTATGACCGTCGAAGAGGAGGAACCCACCGGAGATGTCATCGCAGGTTCTATTCTTCTTGATTCCATTCCAGCTTTAGCTTTGTTTGATAGTGGTGCTTCCCATAGTTTTGTATCTGTTTTTTTTGCTCTGAAGCATGGTTTGGTAGCTGAGTCTTTGCTTAGGACTTGCAAGATCATGACCGGGGGAGGCATTATCCTGGTTAATGATATTTGCAAGGATCGGAGAGTTACTCTGGGAGGCCAGGAGTTGAGTGCGTGTCTACTTGTAATGCCACTTCCGAGCTACTACATTGTACTTGGGATGGATTGGTTGAGTAGGCACCGTGCTAGCATAGACTGTAGAGGAGGTAGAGTTTTGTTTGGTTCGTCAGGAGAGCCAGAGTTCAAGTTTGCTAGAGGAGCTGCGGAGCAGGGGGAAGGCATTATTTGTGGAGCTATGGTGGAAGACAAGGAGTTGCCACATCCGTTGATAGCAGAATTCTTGGATGTGTTTCCTAAGGAATTGTCAGGATTGCCACCAGATCGAGATATTGAATTTTCTATAGACTTGGTGCCAGGTGCAGAACCAATTTTGCAGCATGTCTATAGAGTAAACAACAGCGAGCTGGTCGAGTTGAAGAAGCAGGTGGATGAATTGCAGGATAAGGGGTTTATCAGATCGAGTTCTTCACCATGGGGAGCCCCGGTATTATTTGTACCGAAGAAGGATGGATCGGTGCGTATGTGCATTGATTACAGGGCTTTGAATAATCTCACTATCAAGAATAAGTATCCTTTACCACGGATTGATGATCTGTTTGATCAGTTGAGTGGTGCGAAGGTATTTTCTAAGATAGATTTGAGATCAGGCTACCATCAGGTGAAGGTGAAGCCGGAGGACATACCGAAGACTGCTTTTAGAACTCGGTATGGTCAGTACGAGTTTATGGTGATGCCGTTTGGTTTGACTAATGCACCGGCGGTATTTATGAACTTGATGAACAAGGTGTTCCACCAGTACCTTGACAAGTTCGTGGTGGTGTTCATCGACGACATACTCATATACTCGAGGACACCGGAGGAGCATGAGGAGCATTTGAGGATTGTGTTGGATGTGCTGAGGAAGGAGAAGTTGTATGGGAAGTTGTCCAAGTGTGAGTTTTTCTTGGACAAGGTAGAATTCTTGGGGCATGTTGTGACTGGTGATGGTATTTCAGTGGATCCGAAGAAGATTTCAGCAGTGGAATATTGGAAGACTCCGAGTTCGGTAGCAGAGATTAGGAGTTTCTTGGGATTGGCAGGCTACTACAGGAAGTTTGTGCAAGATTTTTTGAGGATTGCCGAGCCGATGACCAGACTCACAAGGAAGGATGTGGAGTTTGTTTGGACGGAGGATTGCCAGGTTGCTTTTGAAGAGTTGAAGAAGATGTTGACGTCTGCTCCTATTTTGACGTTGCCATCAGGGTCCGGAGGATTCACTATTTATAGTGATGCATCGGGGGAGGGTTTAGGTTGTGTTCTTCAGCAGCATGGGAAAGTGATTGCCTATGCATCCAGGCAATTGCGTCCTCATGAAAAGAACTATCCTACCCATGATTTGGAGTTGGCAGCTGTCATATTCGCTCTGAAGTTGTGAAAACATAATTTGTACGGAGAGCGTATGGAGATCTTCACAGACCACAAAAGCTTGAAGTACGTTTTCACGCAGAAGGAGTTGAACATGAGGCAGCGTCGGTGGTTGGAACTGATAAAGGATTTTGATATCTCTTTGCAATATCATCCTGGGAAAGCCAATGTAGTTGCCGATGCTTTGAGCAGGTATCCGATAGCTATGTTCTTAACGCAGGATCGATATTTGTTGGAGAACTTGGAGAGCTTGGGCATTGAGGTGATTGTTCCTGGGTATGCTACGCAGATATGGGGATTAAAGATACACTCAGATTTGATGGACAGGATCAAGGCAGCACAGTATGATGATGTATCTTTGAGGAGTATCAGAGCTCAGGTGAGAGCAGGATTGGAGGATGATTTCACTATTGCAGAGGATGGATCTTTGAGGCATGGAGTTAGATTGTGTGTGCCTAGTGGGGAGTTGCGAAAGGAGGTGTTGCAAGAAGTGCATCGCTCTCAGTATTCCATACATCCAGGTGCTAACAAGATGTATCGGGATATGCGAGAGAGTGTGTGGTGGTATGGCATGAAGAAGGAAGTGGCACAGTTTGTATCCAGATGCTTAGTGTGCCAGCAGGTGAAAGCCGAGAGGCAGAGGCCAGGAGGGTTACTTCAGCCATTACCCATTCCAGAGTCGAAGTGGGAACACATTACTATAGATTTTGTGTCCGGACTTCCACGATCTCCAGGAGGGAAAGACGCGATTTGGTTCATTGTTGATAGGTTGACCAAGTCGGCCCACTTTTTGCCTTTCAAGGTGGGTTTGTCTACGGAGAAGCTGGCAGAGATATATGTGAGGCAGATCTTTAGGATACATGGAGTTCCCATCAGCATAGTCTCAGATCGGGATAGTCGTTTCACTTCTTATTTCTGGAGGAGTTTGCAGGAGAGTTTGGGCACTCAGCTCAATTTCAGTACTGCATATCATCCCCAGACAGATGGGCAGTCTGAGTGGACTATCCAGACTCTCGAGGATATGTTGCGCACTTGTGTACTAGATTTTGGGGGTTCTTGGGAGGACCATCTCCATTTGGTAGAGTTTGCTAACAACAACAGTTACCAGGCCAGTATAGAGATGTCACCTTTTGAAGCTCTATATGGTCGGAGGTGTCGTACTCCTTTGTCTTGGGACGATGTTGGAGAGAGAGTTTTGCTTGGGCTAGAGATGGTTGTGGATGCAGCGGAGAAGGTTCAGTTGATCAGAGACAGACTTCGAGTGGCGCAGGACAGACAGCGGCATTGGGCCGATAGCCATCGAAGACCTTTGGAGTTCGAGGTATAGTTTAGATTTTGTTTGTGCTTGTTCTTGTTTGTTATAGAATAAGTTCTTAAGATGGTATTTTGTTCTAGGTGGGTGGTTTGTTGTTTCTGAGGATTTCTCCGACACGAGGCACGATTCGCTTCGGTGGAGGCGGAAAGCTTAGTCCGTGATTCATCGGACCTTTCACTATTCTAGAGAGGGTCGGTGCAGTTGCTTATAGACTAGACTTGCCACCTGCATTGGAGGGAGTGCACAACGTGTTTCATGTGTCGCAGTTGAGACGATACGTGGCAGATCCTAGTCATGTATTGGAACACTTAGAGATAGAGGTGGGCCCTACTCTTAGCTATCCAGAGCAGCCAGTTGAGATTCTGGATCGGAGAGAGAAGGTGCTGAGGAACCAGACTATTCCTTTGGTACGCGTCGCATGGAGGCATCACTCTCCGGGGGAGTCTACCTGGGAGAGAGAGGATGACATGCGAGAGCGTTATCCATATTTGTTTGTACCTTGAGGTATGTTATTTTCTAGTTATATTCTATTCATTAGTTAATTGTGATTCTTTAGTTCTGTTCTGTGATTTTCTGGGGGTAGTTTTCATCTTTAAATTTCGAGGACGAAATTATTTTAAGGAGGATAGACTTGTCACTACCACATTTTAGGAAAAAGGGTATTTTAGTAATTTCCTATTTAAATAAATATTGTGCATGGTAAATAATTTTTGTTGTATTATTTAATTATTGTTGGATGTTATTTAATTATTTTGGACTTATTTTAGTGGACCCAACTAGTGTAGTTTGGACCCATGGACCAACATAAATTAAATAGTTAGACTTGGCCCATTTAGAAAGCCCATAGTTAAGGAGATGGATTAAATTAATTAAGTGATTAGACTATAAGCTTCCTTCCTTAATTATTTCTTCATGAGAGGCCCCAAGGGGTACATTGGACATTTTACAATTGCTTGGGAGAGGGGCAAGGCCGGCCTATTAAAAGAGGGAAGAAATTTCTCTCTCCTCTCATTCTCATTCCAAATCTAGATCTAGAATTTCCCACTCCCAAATTCCCTTCATTTCCATTCCAATTTCCCATCAAATTCATTCTAAATTCTTTCCAATTCACCATTAGAAAGTTGAGAAGCAAGGATCTAGAAGGAGGAAGCAAGGATCTACAAAAAGGAGCAAGGATCTACAATTTGGAAGCAAGTTCATCTCAATTGGAGGTTTCATTGGAAATCTATCTCCCAATAGGTATAATTCAGTTTTTTCCATTAAAATAGCTTCTAAATCTGATATTTAATCATGTAAAATCAACCTATATGTATGTACTATCCATAGGACTTTGTTTTGTGTTCATAGGAGACCCATGGAGAAAGTTATGGTGCTTTTTGTGTTAATTTTGTTGGAATTCCGAATTTACATTTTGTTGTGTGTGTCAATTGATCCTATAGATCAATTGGACATGTGCTTATGTGTTTGGGGCTTGTGTCATGTCCATATTTGGGTACATGTGGTTCGTATCCCAACTATTTGGTGATACGTGTCATTTTGGGGGCTTCCTCCGACACGGGGCTTTGTACATGTCGTATTTTGACACGGACACATAGATCTACTTTTGACACTTTAATTTATTCATAAATATTATTTGTGACTTGTTTGTGTCCTTAGGGGTGCAATTGGTTGTGTGTTAGACTCATGTCACATGCGTATCCTAGATCTAGTGGGATACGGTGTGATACTCTCCAATTTGGTGTATTTATGTGTAGATCTAATTATTTATGCTTTAAATTCTTCATTTATAATTAGTAAATATATATAGATATTATATATTATTTTAGTGTATTTATTATGGTATTTATTGTAGCATAGATCTATAGATATTTCTATGTGTTCTAATGTGGTGTATAAATATATATATGTATGTAGCTTTCTTGCATGCAATTATATATGTACTTATGTTAATAAAATATTTTATACATAAAGGTTTGTAAAATATATTTATGTGTTTAAATGTGTGATTATATTATTTATAATTATTATATAATTATTTGTATATTAATGAATGTGTTTTACGTGTGCTTCTAGCCATGTAAAATACGTACATTAATATGTGCATTGTGTTTTGTAACTAATAGTATTTGATTGTATATATATATAAGTATATATATTTATCTAATTGTTTTATATATATATGTATATATATAGGTGTTTTGTGAGGTATCATACTAATAATAATATATTATTTTATTTGTATAAATATTGGTTTGTATATACATTATTTAGAGTGTATAATATTGTATTATTAGTATACTTTGTATGGGTATCAATTGGGATCTAATTTTGATTCCTAAATTGTTGTATTTTATTTTCTATATTATTTATATAGATGTCTTGTGAGGATGACCTTGGTTTGACCATGTTTGACTTTAGTTGACTTTAGAGTTGACCATAGTTGACTTTTGATTTAGAATCGATTTATTGACCTAGAAGTTGACTAGTTTGACTTGTTCTCTTTCCGGGACCTTGTATTAATGTGGTATTCTATATCTAGGTCTTCGAGGTACCGAGTCAGACATCTGTGAGACTGTTCTTTGGACTTCAGGCGAGTACATTCTCTGATAGTTTCTTATTTATAATATCCTCTATGTTCGTTGTACCTAGTGTAGATATACATGTTTCTCTTGACACTATGGTTACACGGATTGGTATATCCGGATCTCATCATGAGATGTTATTCCTTGGTATATGGTGTATATCGTGCAAGTATTGTTTCATTGGTTATCTTGTACATGTACAGACACCGATTTTTGGGAGGAGTCGCTCTCTTCTTGGAAAATCTAGTGCCATAGCATACCGTGGTTGGATCTATTATACCAGTTGGGGGTGGGGAGTATTAGTATAGGTATGTGATCAAATCCCTATTGAATAAAGTATTGGTAAGCGAATAGTGTTGATCATGCACCGCACGTATGATTAGCCAGGCCGCATTGTATCTTGCCCAAGCCGATCACATGTTAAGCTAGTACTCACACACTTAGTCATTAGTATTATTGTTTCATTGGCATATTGTTCATTATTGTATTTCTTTCCAGTATTTCCTTATTGTCTATATATCTCTTGTATCTATTTTGTGCATCTTGTTTATCCACAGCTATTTACTGTTACATAGTTTTTATCATGGATTAGAACTGCTGTTAGAGATGTACTCTGCTCCTTTCCTGACTGGATATATTTTTCCAGATGACACTGAGGAGTACCCTACCTATTATGGACCCCAGGATGTTGTGGGTTTAGATTCGGAGACCCTGGCTCAAGAGGGACTTATCCCAACTGAGACTGTTGACCCTGGAGTGTAGCTTTGTAGTATGATAGTATTCTTTTGTACTGGATTTGTCTCCAGCTTATTTGTTACTCTTCAGACTCATTGATGTATTATTTTAAACTCATGAGTTGTATGATGACTATTCTATTCTTATCTGATTCGTGCTCATTCTATCTTAGTTCTGTGATTGAGTATTCTATCATTATTGGTGGTTCATTACTTTAGATAGACTATCTAGACAGCGTTCTACCACCGATTCTGCGGCGTAGGCTGGGCGTTGTTTCCGACTAGTATCCTTACATCGGGTACGGGTCGTGACATGTGTCCCCTCCTAACAGAAGGGAGTTACAACTGTGCACAAGATTGGGCTTCAGCTGTCACGTGGGTATTTGTTAAAAAAATTTGTTGCTGAATATTTGGATGGTTCTCAACTGTGTAGGCGCGACTGAACAATCTAAACTGCTATTTGGTTAGAGAGGATCACTCAATTATAACAGCAAGACTTGGTCGATGTAAAATCTGGGATACGAGTGGCCAAAGACGTACGGGACGCAAGGAGTCAGGAAGTTACGGGACCAGAGACGAATGGACCACATGGAGTCTGGGACGCGTGGGCCAGAGATGTATGGGATCTTTTTGTTTCGTTGTCCACGTTGCTCTGTACCATCCTTGGGACTTCTGCCTCTTGGTGTGTTCTCGTCCTTTGAGGCGATCAGAAAAGTCTTTTTTGTCAGGTTTCTGTGTCAGGCGTCATCTTTGTTGTCCGGACGTCATGTCAGGTCAACATGAGGCTAGTTGTTAGGACGGTTGTTTGGACCGCATGGGTGTCCCTTTTTTGGGCCGCATGGTGTCCATGCAATCTATCTATTAATTTTTTATTTGGGGGCGCATGGACGTCGGTCGCATGGCTGCATCTTTTTTATGCTTCTACAATATCCCCTTCAAAGTTTTTAAACTGATAAGTTTAAAACTTTTTGAATAAGAAGCATGGATGGGGTATGTTCGGGTCGCATAGTTATTGTGCCGCATGGGCGAACGCTGCCAGGTTGTCCTTTAGTCATTGACTGCCAGATTTGCCTTGACCCTTGAGTGGATTTGTTCGAATTATGGGCCACCCTTTCACATGGATCCTAATATTGACGATTGTAGGAGGGAGTCCAACCGAGCGTAGCTGTCAGCGGATGCGGGTAGAATTTGAAGGGTCTATTTTCAACTTTTTGTGGCCTATAAATAAGGGTTTGAGAGGAAAAGAGAGAACTTCTTGCTTCTGCTGAGTTATGTCTTCCATATCGTCTCCGCCTTTTCTTCTTCCATATCTGGTCTTCTCAGAGCGTCTGCCATGGCCCCTAAGGTCTCTGATTTTTTTTCTGTGATTGTCAGGCTAACTTAATTTGTACCATAAAAGAGAAATGACCACTTCTTGTGCTTCACGTGTAACACCCCGTTCTGCTCAAGCGGACTGCCGATTCAAACGGCAAAAGTGCAATGTCCTGACCCACTTTGCTCAGGCGAGAATACTCGTTTGAGGCAAAGAATATCCAGACTTATCCCTACAGGAGTTCGACTTAGGCTTTCAGAGGCTCGCTTGACGTATCGCTCAACCGAGGTGAATCATCGCTAAGGTGGGTGGCTACGGTGAACTTGTCTTTGCTTAGCCAGCATACTTAAAATATGGAATGATACATGCTAGTCGCTAAGTGAATCACCCCTTGCATGCTAATAAGAATACAACGCACCTAGCTAAGGGAATAATCCCAACTTGTATTGCTTGTGCTAGAACATAGAAATAAAATATTGCTTATATTCAGGCCCTCGTATGCTATCCTGGATCATGTCGCTCGGAAAGTCTCATACGGTTTTACCCCTCGGCTTACCTTCGGGCCCGAGCCAACGTGTTTGCTTAAGTTTCTTAGAAACGCATGCTTGCCTGCTTACAATGTCTAACGTTATTCGTATCGTGCATGCATTCTAGTTAGCCAGGAGACTATCAAATAGATCTTCTGTGCAATTAAACCTGCAAGTATCCGGGACCGTTAGGTCACCAAGGCAGTTCCCGAACCAGGGGAGTTGCACCATGAATCAATAAAATCCAGAATCATAGCTCGTGGAGCAAACTATAATACCAACTGGCCTGGCAATCGATATACTACTATGAACAATCATGCCTTGTACATTGAATATGATATGTCCTGCCCTGAACTTGATCCTGTGCCTAGCCAGACCTGAAAGATTAGAGACCTGCATTATCGCGGACAACTTGAATAAGGTGATCTTCGGATCTCAAGTTCCACGGGCGGTCATCGGGGCACTGGGACCGATCCGATCCGGATGGAACTCTCCTATTTAGTCATCCTGTGCAAAGACAGAATAGTGTAGAGCGCATCATGTACTCTCGCTACACACCATTCTCGTTAGAGACTAAAATTGGTCCTTTGTGGCTATGCCAGCGACAATTGTTCATATAGATAAGTTATTCTCGCTTAGCGGCTATCCGCGTGCGAGTCATTACATCGCATCAAAAGAATAACTGAACACCTCAACGATCATATAGCAACTCTCATGTTTGCATATGTTGTTACATTGGTGTTTATTATGAATGTTTGTGCTTGAATTAACTTATTTGCCTTGGACAGGGAAGGACAAATGGTAAGTTGGTAAGTCTCGTCGTGTTTCCTCTTATATCGTACGGTGCAATGCCACACGAGTTAGGTTATTCAATATGCCATAAAACTGATCCTAAGGCAACTAGAAAGATAACATAATAGTTGGTGCACGAAACCTATATACGTTTTTGGATTTGTCGAGCGGAGGAGTAGCCTCCCCACCAGTGCATTCAATGTACTGATAACCCACCAGATCGTTTGCAGGGTACGGGAGAATCTCGTTTTGTGCGGATGCCTCCTTCGTGCATGCTAAGGTATGGAGTTCACTCTGAAGCCTTGGAGCACTGCGTCCGGAACTGAAGCACATATACAAGACATAATGTTGGAACATCGCCTGAACATCGCCTGTACAATTATTCCACAATTGTAGCCACTTGGCATGCTTTTATTATTTCAGAGAGAGAGGCTTGAGCGACTTATAATCTGGGCCATGCGCCGCATGTAACACTTGTATATATCAATAATAGAGCTTGCTTTACTTTAACTTGTGTTATTCAATGCTTCCGCTATTGTCGACTCAGTAAACTTGTTACCAAATTGCCTATGCATTTATGATTCTGCTGCACTCAGACAATCTGTGCGACTCTGTGGCTTAGAACTCTTACCGCCAGCCAATGAACCATGGCCTTGGCATCATGTCCGGATGGGTCAAAGCGATCGTTCTGCGGGAGCACTGGCACGGTAATTCTCGCCTAGCGGGAATGGCCGATTTAGCATGCGGGAGATCGGGGCGTGACATCACGTGCTATTGTGCGCCTGACATGTTCACACCGCTATGTCAGTCCGGTTCTGTGAGAGGATCATGCAAGATCTCGATAATCGCAGTTTTGGTTTATTAGGGATGAATCGTCGCATCTCACTAAGAAGGTCATTACGATTCACCAGATGAGCCGCCAATTCTTTGCCTATAAATAGCGAATGATCTGTAGGTTGCTCACATCCATTCGTATTTTTGGGTGTGATGGCTTCTGAAAATGCTCTGAAGAAAACCAACATGTCTCTCTCCACGGCCTTGGTGGCCTCTGACTCCTACCCAAGCGAGCCCGAGCCGCTACCTGTCGGAGAAACGTCTGTCTCCCATGTGCAGAAGACGAATATCTTCCCAGAACTACCTGAGTGCCCTGCCAACTCGGAGGAGCGGGCTTTCATAGATGCTTCTCATCCATCGTTTGTGTCCTCTGACGCTTGTTTCTTCCATTTTCTGGCAATATACATCTATAATTTGGATGACTCTGACTCCTCTTGCGTTTGATGTTTGTATTCTCCCCTTCTTTTTGTTTTAATGGACGGAGAAATTACTTTCATTATTTGTTGTGATATTTACGGTGCTAGTGCTAAAGGAAATATGGATGTAGCACCATACCATAGCTTTTTAAGGATATCCTACTGGAGGATTTTGGTGGATCTATTACCCTTTTGCGCACTTAGGGTGCGAGCAATAGATTCGAAACAAACCCTATCAAAGGTAATATGGACGTGATAGGTTTTGTGGATTTTAAGGACATCCCGCTGGGGGATTTTGGTAGATCTATTACCATTTTGCACACTTTGGGTGCGAGTAATAGATTCGAGACAAACCCTATCAAAGGTAATATGGACATGATAGGTTTTGTGGATTTTAAGGATATCCTGCTGGGGGGGTTTTGGTGGATCTATTACCCTTTTGGCACTTGGGGTATGAGTAAAAGATTCGAGACAAACCCTATCAGAGGTAATATGGACGTGATAGATTTTGTGGACCCATTACTTTTTGTGCACGTTAGTGCGAGTAATAGGTTTGAAATAAACCCTGCTAGAGGTAATATAGACATGGCAATTTTTGTTGACTTAACACCGCGGGCATATTTCAGATTGGGTATAGGTGATAAGTTAGAAGATAATCGATATCAGAGGTATTATGGACGTGATGATCGATGGTCAAGGCCGAAAAGTTTGCTTAGAGGTAATATGAACATGGCAGACTCCGCTGGAGTAGTGTATTAGAGCGACAGTCCAGAGGTCCTGTAGAGATGAATCAGCGCCCAGGAAGATATGATATAGTTGGAAAATAGAGGAGTACTAGTCTAATATAGACGTAGTACTTTTTGAGAAACTTGTCGTTGATAGGCATCAGAAGTAAGTCGTCATTGGGTTTTGCTAGCCGGTATGCGCCGTTTGAAAATACGGTTTCTACAACGAACAGATCCTCCCATTTAGGTTAGAATTTGTCACCTGTCTTGTGGGTCATAACCACCGGTCTTCTTACTGTTAGGACGAGGTCACCCACTTGAAACATTCTCTGTTTTACCCGTTTGTTGAAGGATCCAGAGAGACACGCTTGATACAGCTCAATGCGTTGTTGGGCTAAGAGTCATTTCTCGTCGAGTGCTTCCAACTCCTATAACCGTCGGTGGTAGTTGTCATCCGTGGTTAGTTAGTTGGATTTTGCTCCTGATATTAAACGGGAGTACCATCTCACTTCCGTACACCAAAAAGAATGGCGTGTTCCCGGTAGCTGTCCGGACTGTTGTTCGGTAGGCCTAGAGATATTCATCCAGCTTCTCGTTCCAGTCACGTTTGTTGGAAGACACAAATTTTTTGAGGATCTTGATGATGATTTTGTTGAACGCTTTCGCCAAACCGTTTGTGGCGGGGTTGTATGCCGTGGAGGTTATATTTTGGATTCGTTTCTTGTCACAAAACCGATAGAAGGCATAACTTGTGAACTGTGGACCATTATCGTGGACGATCCTACGTGGCAAGCCGAAGCGATATATGATATGATGCTTGACGAAGTTAATCACGTTGGCTATTTTGACTTCAGCGAGCAGAACAGCTTTCGCCTATTTGGAGAAGTAGTTGGTGATTGCCAAGATGAACCGATATTCTTTTAATGAAGGCGGACTAATTGACCCGATGATATCTATTCCCCACGCCTCGAACGGCCAAGATGATACCGTTGGGTATAGGAACTCATATGGCTGGTGGATGAAGTTCTCGTGGATTTGGCTTGCTTGGCACTTACTTGGTAATCGACAGCATCTGCTACCATCGTTGGCCAATAATAGCCCATTCTCCGAAGATGGTCCTGTATCTTTAGACCAGGTTGATGTGCCCCGAAGACGCCGTTGTGAGCTTCGCGGAGGGCTTATTTTTTCTCTATGTTCGATAAGCATCGGAGCAGAAGGCCATCATAAGACTGACGGTACAATATTTTGGTCTCTGTGTCATAATAGAAATGGAGGGAGCGTCTTCTGATTGAAGTAGCTTCCTTTGGATTTTCAGGGAGAATTCCATAGACTGCGTAGTTGATGAATAGAAGCCTACAATCTTGAGTATTAGTATCAACCTCCACGGCATAGTTGAGGCATAAGCATAGGTTGCTTTTGGGACAGACCAGCTCTTGAACGATTACCGTGATTAACCGATGGGTGTTGTTTGGGACTGCCAAGGAAGCAGCGAGACTGGCTAAAGCGTCCGTTTAATATTTTTTAACCGAGGGACATGCTCAATAAAGAATATCTTGAAAGTCGTGATGATACCGTATGGAGCTTGGTTGTAGGAGATCAAGTCTTCGTTTCGGACTTCATATACTCCCCAGACTTGATTGACGATAAGCTGAAAATTGTTGTAGGCTCCAAGTACTCTACTCTAATTTGTTTGGCAAGATGGAGTTCGATGATTAGGGCGTTGTACTTTGCCACATTGTTGGAGCATGGCTCTGTGAGAGAGTATACGCGATTGATGATGAGGCCATGTGGGGAGATCAATATTATCCGGATCCCAACGATGATGTTGCCTTTGGGACCTGTTCTTGAAGCACCGTCAAAGAACATTCGCCAAACTGCTTCATGTGAGGTGACGTTAGCGTCTGCCACTTCGTCTGGAATCTTTTCGTAGAGCTTTGATATTTTTGACCCAGGGTGGAATTTCAGAAAGTCGGCCAATGCTTGACCCTTGACGGCCTTCTGTGGGATGAATACCATATCATATGGCAATAATAGTATTGCCTAGGTAGTCAAGCAAAAACTAAGTTTTCCAGGTTTGGTCATGAGAAGCCTGAGGGGGTTGACTCGCGAGATTACATGAATGGCCTGTCCAGTCACGTAGTATCGAGTTTTCTGGATAGCAAAAACCAACGTAAGGCATTCTTTCTCGACGGTGGTATATCTATGATCGGGGACGACCATCATCCGGCTGAGGTAGTATATAGCCTTCTCGTGGCCTGAATTACTATTCTGGGCTAACAGGGTACCGAGAGAGTGATCAATTACACGTACATATAGTAGGAATGGCTTTTCCATGACCGGGGCCACCAGCACATGAGGGTTTGATAGGTATTCTTTGATGTTGTCGAACGCTCATTGGCACTCTTCATTACAAACAAAGGAGACACCATTCTTCATACGCTATCTGAACGGTAGGCAACGTCCAGAGAGGTTTGATATGAACCTCATAATGTATGCCAACCTCCCTTGGAGGATGCGGAGTTCCTGGAGGTTCCTTGGCGACTTCATATCCAGGATGGCCTTGGTCTTGTCGGGGTCTATGTGAATACCCCGGGAAGTGATGACGAAACCCAGGAATTTGCCGCTGGAGACTCCCAAGAAGGACTTGGTAGGGTTCATCTTGAGGTGGTGTGCGCGTATTAAGTCAAACTTAGTCCTCAGATATTGGAGGTGATCAACTTTGCAGCGAGTCTTGACGACGATGTCATCGATGTAGCATTCTACCGTCTTGTGCAGATACTCACAAAAAATGGTGCTCATAGCTTAATCATATGTACCACATGCGTTCTTCAGGACGAAAGGCATGACCGTATAGAAGTATACGCCTATCAGGGTCCGGAATGACGTATGTTTCTAATCGTCGAGAAACATCTTGATTTGGTTGTAGCCGGATAAGCCATCCATGAAGGACATGCGCTCGAAGCCACAAGTGTTGTCGATCATTACGTCGATGATTGGAAGAGGAATTCGTCTTTGGGTCATGCCCATTTAGATCAGGAAAGTCAATGCAGACTCTGATCTTCCCATTCTTCTTAACGATAGGCACGATGTTGGCTACCCAGTCGGGGTATTGTTCCTCGCGGATGAAGCCACTAGCTATCAGCTTATTTATTTCAGCTTCGATGGAATCTATCACATCTTGCTGGAACCGTCGTTGTTTTTGCTTGACTGGTTTGGCGTCTGGTCGAATGTTGAGTTTGTGGACCGTGATTTGGGGATCGAGTCCTGGCATGTCTTTATAAATCCAGGCAAAGACATCGACGTATTCCCTGACAAGTTGTAATAGGGATTCTCGGTCTTCGTTGGACAGACTTTTGCTGACGAAGATAGGCTTTGGGGATGTCTCGTCACCTAGATTAACTTGAACGACTTCGTCCTCGGTAGGAGGTTCTCGCTTTTTAAATCGTATCTCCTATTGTGAACCCAGGTATTGGGCCCAAGGTTCCATCTCAAATAGCTCGGGTGGATCCTCGTTATCTTTTTTATGGTCGACAGACACCATGTTGGAGGACAGTATTTGTCTGACATATTCTCGATGCTAATGACGGAGTCACAGGCTGAAGATTCTGAAGAGTGCGAGCGCTCCTCGTCTTCTTTATCGAATCCCTCGGGGGTTCTAGGAGGTGTTACATATCCTAAGACATGCTTAGTCTTATGATAGTAATCCTTGGACTTGCCCGCGGGAGAGGGAAGTCGTAAAGGCGACCTTCGGCCTTTGCCGTAGTTTAATCCTTCAGTGGCCTCCAGGTTGTATCCCATCTTTTGGATAAGATATAGGGATTGCGCGTTGTACTAGTAGAGTGGCATTCTGCCTATATCAGATTCTGATTCTTCTTCCTTTGGGATGAAGGACCGAGGGCATTCCACTCTGCCGAAGATGATGATCTTATCTCCCTTCTTCGTGGGTGGGACTAAGAAATAAGAATCCTGACTAGAGCGAAGCCGGTTCATGGTACATATAGTGGTTACTTGTGTGTGCAGGTGAAGGCCCAGACTGTGCTCCAGGGGGTAGAGTGTACTTATATGCATACGCTCCGAGTAGTTCAAAGATAGTCCTTTATTAAGGAAATACGGTATCTCTTCCGGCAGGATTACATCTTCAGGGGAAGGGATGTTGACAATGGCAGATATATATTTCTCTGGCTCATCCTTCTCCTTGGCTACCCCCAGCGTAAGCGAAGGCTTTGGTGGTTTTTTGCATAATTTTACCACCAAAGGTCCGAAAGTTGCAGGTGCGATCGGGTCTCCCTTTGGTGATCGACTCGGCCTGTGAAGGCGAACGACCATTGGTTCGGAAGGCTTAGATAGGGAGAAACCTCCTCTTGGTGGTCGATTCGGCCTGCAAAGGCAGACGACCATTGGTTCTTGTGACACCGAAGGTACAGGAGATTCAAATGCTTTTTCCTGCGATTTGAAGATGATAGATGCGGTCGCATCAGGAGTGTGAGCCTTGAGGCAGATTCTCATAGGTTCCTCGGGTGCTGTTGTGGCCTCGGCTTCATCATAGGCCCCATTGCCACATTCATCTTGGCAAACTTTCTTATAGAGGATCGAGTCGGAGTAGTAGATCTCGATACCTTTAAACGGATCGACGTCGGCAAACTCCGTTTTGACGAAACCGTGTTCGTCTACATATTTTAGGCACTAGTGGAGGGTGGATGGCATGATCTTGTGTTCATGTATCCACGAACGTCCCAATAAGATATTTTAGGGCATATCTACATCGATGACATAGCAGGTGGCTTCTGTTATTAAGTCATCGATCTGACATTTTAAGATGATTTTACCCAGAGGGTAGCGCCTCCCCTTATTGAAGCCACTGATGGCAGTATTGGTGGCCGCCAAACGATGCATCAGGATCCCCAGGATATGAAGTAAACTTCTGGGATGATGCTGATCGACGAACCTGGGTCAATATACATTTGGTCCACCGTGATATCGCCAATATACCCGGTATAGTACAGGGGCTGATCGTGCCTATTATTCTTGAGCAACATGTCATGTTGTGAGAAGAGGATATTGGATATCACATCCATGGCATTATTATAATGTGGACAAGCGACAGGATCTTCAGTTGGCGGCTTGACTTGCTCCAGGTAGACATCAACGTTCTGTAGTGCCTCACCCAGGGCAGCTTGAGTGTCTTTAGAGAGCCATAAAAGCTCAAATAGTGATAATTTCACTGGAATGTGGGCTAATTGTGCTAAGATGTCAAAATTATAGGGCCTTTTCATCCCCTATGGTGCATCCTTGCGCAACGGCTTTTTGAAGCACGTCTCTTTCTGTTTGGACTTGTCTACCGGTGGGGTTGAGATAGCTTGGGACTAGTGGTGGTAGGAGTGACAACAGGGGGCATATTGCCGTGCATCGGAGTATATTGTGCTGAATCTTGTTGCACCAACTGCCAGCTCTTCAGCCAAGGAGAAAACTGTGTAACATGTCTTGGATTTTTGCCTTCAGATTTGGCGGTGGAGGATGCCGCGGGCTGTGTCAAATCTGACACGAGGTCGGGATGGACCCACATGACCTCTCCATATGGTGTGGCAAGAGATATTAGCCTGTTCATCTGGTCTCGAGCTAGTGGAAGGTTGACCACTTCCATGGTCGCCATAGGGACCGGGACTACTCCGTCTTGAGCTTCCGTCGGTAGGAAGTTGCAAAACTGGAGGGACAGCATATTGGCTGCGATCGTTACATCATCGAAGTCCAGAGAAAGAGCCTTGGTATCTACCAGATGTTGGATGTACCGCTTCAGGGTATAGCACTCATGCGTCGGGTGATGGACGTAGCGGTGGAAGTGATAGTACTTCAGGTTGGTAATCTCCGCCTCCTCAGGCTGACGTCTGACGTTGGGGACCCAGATTTTGCTCCCTACATCAGTACGTCGAAGATGGGTTTGACATCAGCTTTTTTGAAAGAGTAAGTCTCATTGGGTTTTGGAGGCTCCGACAGCTTTTTCTCAGGCTTTTTGATCAAGGTAGCGACCATAGCCTGTTTTCCCTTTCAGTCGTGACTGTTATTGTTGCCAGTGTTGTTGTTGTTGTTGTTAGGACGCTTGCCCTTTTCCTCAGCAGTAGGGATATGGATCCTCAAATGCCAAACGTCTTTGATCTTTTTCTCAGTGTTGACAACACTTACAATGAACGTTGTCCAGTCCTTGAAATGGCTCTCGCCCATCCAGAGGTTGACTGTCGGTAGCATGTTCTTCTGGCACATCTCCATGAGTGTGGCCTCAGAATTTCCAGGAGGCAATCTTAGTGAGGCCTGATGGAATCGTTCGATGTAGTTTCTCGTCAGTTTCTTCTCTCCCTAGGTGATGTCCATCAGAGAAGACATCGTCATATCATTTCTTGCATCAAAGAATCTGTTAAGGAACAGACGCTTGAGGTCATCGAATAATGAGATACAGTTATCTTCGAGACTATAGAACCAATCGAAAGTTAACCCCGCCAATGATCCAAAGAAGAGCCTGGTAAGGATATCATCATTGCGGGATAAGTGTCTCGTGGTGATCTCGTAGTAGCTCATGAAGCGGTGAGGGGAGGACTTCCTGTCAAATATGTTAATGTGAAGGGTTTGTACTTGAGCAGATATAGTACATCCCTCCACTCTATCGGGTATGGTTGTCATACCCCAAAATCACGGAGTTTCCCAATTTCTCATGGAGTCTAGGCGAGCCCGAAGTTCTCAGACCTCCCTCCTTGTTTCCTTAGCTTCATCTCCTGCCGAAGGCGCCGACGAGCTAGGTAGGAGAGGATCGTCGCCCGTGGGTGGAGCGATCATATTTGAATCCCCGTTGGTCCCGGGGTCCAGGTTTGCTTGCCGAGAGGCCCTTGCTGGCTGGGAGGCCATGTTTGCCTTAATTTCTAGCATTTTCTAGGTCAAAGCTTGCATTGATGCACCCATCATGTGCATCATGGCTTCGAGCATCTCGAGGCACTGCCGGTCACTGGGACCTTCATGGTCGTCTTCGGCCATGTACACCATCCTCATACGGGAAGAAATAGAGGGGGCAGTGGATGTCGTGATCCCTATTTCATACCCTTGTAGTGAGTGGTCTTCAAGGAGGGCGGAAGCCGTTATGTCTTCCTCGGATTCAGAGGGGATACTACCCCCAGTGTAGGAGATTGTGTCGTCCTAGTGGGAGTAGATATCCTCCTGGATCTCGGCGTCCGTTCTTTGAGAATCGTAGTCTCCTCGGAACGTCGGGTTGTCGCGTACTTCCAAGAGGACACTACCCCATCTTGGGTCACCCCTAGGGGTTCTGAGGATGAACCACCCCCAGGGGATGACAGATTCTTCATTAAGCGGGTGCCTTGGAAGATGCCTTCCATGGGTGTCGTCGTCATCCTTCCAGGTAATCGCCTTCACGATGCCGTGGTAGAGAGCATCGGACTGGAGGTATCCGACTACATTTTTCTCTTGGTGGCGGGAAGATTTCCAGTCGAGTAGCATGAGGCAAAGGGAATCTCCTCCTCCTTTTATACTTGCACCTGATCTCTAGGTTGCCGCCGAGTAGGGGCTTTCTGGTGCAGTCGCTGGAAGGTCGACTACTTGTCTGTGAGTACTGCTGCTTTATTGCAGCAGCAATTGATAATGATGCTTGCGCAGCTGTTCCTCGGAGAGAGAACGCCGAACGTCATAGTAGTTTCCCTTGATTTGCGCTTGTGAGTAATCGCATCCCATAAATCAGGCGAATGGTGTTTTACCTTTGCATCCTCTTTGTGAGTCTGGGTATCTCGGGCACACGAATGCGCAGGAGCTATTTTTGCTCCCTGGCCTGGAGTTCGTACACGAACTTGCCCCAAGGTATCGATACAAGACTTTTGAGACTAGCCCGGTCCATTAGTCCCTATGGGCTTGACGCATGGGTCAGTCTTGACCAACTGTCCGTCAGAGGCTCGCATAATAACTCGCGATGCCTGTTAGCGGTCGGTCGCATGAGAAGTTACTTGAGCTTAATGGGCTCGTACTTCCCTGGACTTCTTCATCTTAGCTACAGCAGGCGCGTAGTATGAAGAGTCCAGCTTTGGATTTTCACCATTCTCGGTGGGTCACATAGGATCTGTACCGTAGGAGATACGGTCGAAAACAGAGGTTCTATCGCAGTTATGAGTTAATGCCGCATGGGCAGTCTTATGAGGCCTCGTCCTTGGCCGCATAGAAGCTGCCTCAGCACTAGGACGTCTGGCATCGTAGTATTTTCCTCTGCCAGAGTCAGGTTGCTGAACAGTTTCTACGTCAGCCCTGGATGTCGCATGGATATGGACGTTATGGGTGTTCGTCCGATAACCGACATTGACAACAGAGTGAGAGACTGGAAGCGTCAGGTCTGCAGCTGGGTGGGGCACAGTGACCTTGGCCACCAACGTTCTGTGGGTCCTCGAGTGGGGAGCACCCTTTTGGCTAGAAGAGGCAGTCGTATAGACAGTGGCCGAATGATGTACGATTCCTGCGGTTGGGAGAGAGACGGGGAGCGTATGCTCCGCAGTTGGGTGAGGCACAGCGACCTTGGCTACCCACGTCCTGCGGGTCTTCTTGGTCTTTGCTTGCCTCGGAGAAGGACTCATGCTATCCCCGGAGAGCATGTCCTAGAACACTTGCTGGTCGAAGCGGACCACCAGCATCTTTTGTGTCAAGCCGAGCATGGTCGTATCGGATTGCATCACCGACTTCTCAACAGTGGAGAAGGAAGTCCCCAGCAGATTTGCCACCATATTGGCTATTTAATATTAAAACGAGAACTGGGAGAACTAGATTTGATTTAACAAACTAAGAAAGTACAAAGAAGAGTCTTGGAGACAATCTAAGTATAGATTTTTTTTTTCTGGAGGGTGACGATAGAGGGTTAGGAGTATAACAACTCTATTTTACTCCATGGGCGATCCGATATGGAAGCTCTTCTCTCTCCCTTGAGTGTTGATTCGTAGATAGTCCGCCAGCCTCTTGCATGGGGGTAGTACCCTGCTATTTATAGTCATATTTATGGCCGCATTAATTTTGGGCCGCACGGATGGTGGAGTTTTCCACATGTCCCCTCCTAACAGAAGAGAGTTATAACTTTGTACAAGACCGGGCTTCAGCTGTCACGTGGGTATTTGTTAAGATTTTATGTTGCTGAATATCTGGATGGTTCTCAACTGTGTATGCACGACTTGGTCAAATGGACACGTGGCAGCTATATGGTTTGAGAGGACCACTTAGTTATAACAGCAAGACTTGGTCGACGTGTAATCTGGGACACGTGTGGCCAAAGACGCACGGAGTCTGGAATGCACGGGGCCAGAGAGCATGGACCGCATGAAGTCTGGAATGCATTGGCCAGAGTCGCTTGGGACGCATGGAGTCTGGGACGAGTGGGCCAGAGATACATGGACCGTATGGATTCAGGGATGCGTCGGCCAGAGATGCATGGGATCTTTTTGTCGCGTTATCCACGTGGCTTTGCACCATCCTTGGGACTTCTGCCTCTTATTGTGTTCTCATCCTTCGAGGCGATTAGAAAAGTCTTTTTTATCCGAATTCTGTGTCAAGAGCCATCTTTGTTGTCAGGACATTATGTCAGGTTGACCTGTGGCCAGTTATCAGGATGCTTGTTTGGACCGCATGGGTGTCCCTTTTCTGGGTCGCATGGTGTCTATGTGATCCATCTGTTGAGTTTTTATTTGGGGGCGCATGGATGTCGGTCGCATGGCTGCATCTTTTCTATGCTTCTATAGTGCCGCTTGTAACACTGATTCAATATCAATAAAGTGCTTCTTTTACTTCCATACTTGTGTTAATCAATGCTTTTGCTATGACGACTCTGTGAACTTGTTATCAATTGCCTGTTCATTTCTTATTCTGCTGCATACGAACTATCTATGCGACTTTGTGGCTTAGCTATTTCTCTGCCTGTTCGAATTCATAGCCTTGCACGGGCTCAGCTTGTGCTCGTGCGGTATCATATCCTGATGGGCACGGTCGTCCTGCGGGACGCTGGCGTGGTGATTCGTGCCTAGCGGGGACGGCCGATCCTGCGGGAGATCGTGGCGTAACATATTGGTATCAGAGCATGGTTTTACGTCCTTGGACTTCTTATCGATTCTCTCAGTTTTTGAACACTCGTTCGTGGGTTATGTACATACACTCTCTCTTATTGACCCGTAGGGATGTTCCATACAATGAGTCTAAATATTTTTAAAACTGCATGTGAATGGTGTGATTGCTTGAACGAGATAGTTATGCAAAGACCCTTGTGACGACCTCCGTTAGACTTTGTGGGAATAGACTCGTGCTAGAATTGGCAAGTTATGTGCGAACCCAAATACCTATACATGATTACCAAGTGGATTAGTATACGAGATAGAATATCGTTCGGATGGTTAGCTATGCACTCAGCCTTTTGGCTAAGTTGTGTTGAGTATCGCGCGCCAAGACCCTTTATTGCAAGCTAGTTTGCGAGCGAGATTGGAATATCGTTCAGATAAGGATAAGTCAGACTTAAAATGATAATCGATAGAAATGTTATCAGTTTATCGCTAAGGCGAATATAGAGAATAGTGCTTAGATTTTGAGAAATAGCTTGGAAGGTATTTTGTGTCGGCACATACAAATCAAATATAGTTTACTTTGATGACTATCAATAGGGGTATATACGAGTCTAAGAATTATCGAGGTGATGCTTAGGTATCACGCAGGAGTTCTAAGAAACAACTTGGTGAATATGCGAGCGAGTAATACGAACAAGAATGAGGATTTAATTGGATGACTCGATTCATGGGTGGTATATGGATTATTTTGGAAATATTCGAGCAAATTTGAAGGTCTCGTGTGATAGTTGGTTCGAACGATTAAGAAGGTGTTAAACAAGTGATAAGGCGCATATCGAATAGGGATTCAAGGTAATAGAATCAATATCTTGGTCGAGGAAACTTGAGTAGGATATCGCTCGATAGAAGTTAGCTTGGGAATGGATATTGTGGTTTTGAATTAATAGACTTGATATGGTATCAATAATTGGAAGATAGCATAAATTGATACAAGTATAGGAATATTTTGGTTCGATAAAAGAGTTAAGCGATAACGGATTTAATCTTGAATTGGATGAACGATCTTGAATCTAGTTCAAAAAAAAAACACTCAACATCAGGCCCGGATAAGAACGATTATCCCGCAGGAGCACTGGCATAGTGATTTCACGTCCAGCGGGGATGATCGAACTCACGAAAACATGTTCGATGATTATTCAAATGAACTCAATAAAATAGAATGTAACGAAGGTAGATAGACTTTGGCTTGAGGATTTGAACTTAGTTGTTTAAGAAATGCTATAAGTAGACTTAGAATGATCGAATAGTAACACTGAAGATGGGCGATTTGGCTAGACAAATTATGATCACGGCATAGATGAACATAACTTGGGGGATTAATATATATAACTTGGATGAGAGAAAAGTGTAATGATAATGTGTCTTGATTGTTTCGATGATAACCATAATATTTGACGTTCATATCTTTTCCAAGCATAACTTCATGCTCACAAATGCGTCACATCCGGATTAGGATGATTATCTAGTGGGAGCGTTGGCGTGGTGAACTCACGTCCAACGGGGATGATCGAACTTGTGGGAGACTGAGCATAACAATTAAAGGATCGTCTTGACTTGTGGTTCGATACGATAAGACGATTTTGAGAATGCAAGTGAATCATAAGTATTTCATGGATGAGTTAGTCGAGAACATGGAGTAAGACACGCTTGATGGTTTCGTGAACGGATACATAAATCTTGTTGACGACTTAGAGTTTATGATTAAGATCGGAGATTGGAAATTTAATCATGGCTTGGTGGTCTAGACTTATAATGGATATGTGGGTTCTATCAAACATATTTGAGGAGATAGACTATGTAAATCGCTAGCCTTAACGTGCAACATCGATATATCAAGGATTTGACTGAACGGACTCGGACTATGTTCAAATGAACGTGTTAATGTGAGTAGGATGATATGTGCTCGAAGTTTAGAAATCTGAGTAAAACGAGCTTGGGTAGAATACCCCATATGAAAGAACAATAATTTGGCCTTAGGAATTAGGGCGAGCATCGTGCGACGAATTTGCACGATGAGCCATGAGCATGAACTGTACCTATGACCTTGTGAGCTGACCTAGTAATTAGGCAGACGACCCTGTGCCGAGAGAAAGAACTTGTGTGACCGAATTTAGAGTATTGCTTGAGCAAGCCATGAAACTGGGGCAGCAAGACTTAGAGTTAGACTTGGAACGGTAAGTGTGTGCTATCTTTGACACGAATGGAGTGGACATGGACGCTAGTCGGTAGATCGGATAGATCATGCTTGACGGTAGTACAATGCTTGGTTGAGTGGGATTTGTAAATGACATGGATTCTGATTGACCCTGCTTGAGAAATCATGGTGAACCATAAACGAGAACCCTTGTGATTTTCGCAAGTAGCTTGTCCGACTTCGTTATCGCACGTTTGGTTGAATACATATGTTTGAGGGACGCCTTGAACGTGTGCATGATCCAAGACTCAGTGATATGCTGAACTCGAGTGCAAATACTTCGCTATCGCTAAGTTGATTGACATGTATATGTTTGGGGGACGCCTTGAATATGTGTACGATCCATACTCGCGATATGCTGATCTCGAATGCTAGTACAAGTGAATATGTTAGATTTGTATGGACGAGTATAACAATTTGGATAAGTTTGCCTCAGCTCTAGATCGTCATTCAAGATGGATTATAATATACCCCGCGTTAAACGATATGTTCCGCGCTAAGGCACAGTAGAAACTGAGTCTAAGCTTGGATTGAATGATAGAGTCATTCAATGAGACAGACCCAGCACACACGTGACATAAATTGTTATGCTTGAGATAGATTCGATGGTATAAGATAAAAAAAGTTTGCGCTCAAGAAGTCTCGTGGACGAGACTTGTTCTGAGTGGTGTATAATGTAATAACACGTTCTGCTCAAGCGGAGAGCCGATTCAAACGGCGCTAGTGCGACGATCCGACCCACTTTGCTCAGTGAGAAGACTTGCTTGAGGCAAAGAATTTCAGACTTGGCCCTTCAGGAGTTCATACTTAGACTTTCAAAGGTGCGCTCGAAGTATCGCTCGACCGAGGCGAACCATCACTAAGGTGGGTGGCTACGATGAACTTATCTTTGCTTAGCCTGCACACATAAAAATATGGACGATACATACTAGTCGCTAGGTGAATCACCCCATGCATGATAATAAAGAAAATAATGCACCTAGCTAAGGGAATATCCCATCTTGTATTGGTTGTGTTAGAACATGGAAATAAAACTTGGCTTATAGTTGGACCCTCGCATTCTACCTTAGCTTCGTACTAGTAGACTCTGCTAATGCTTCGAGTAGATCATTATATACTCTTCGTAGTACACTGATTCACATGTTTATACTGCTCGCCTCATAGATTATGCTGCCCGATATGCTCCTATGCGGTTTCATTACTCGCACTATCCCTTAGACCCATGCTAACGTGAAGGCTTATGTTCTAAAGTAGACTATGCAATATATTTTCTTATGTTTTATATAAATGCAATGCTTGCCTGCTTTGTATGCTAACTAGCACTCGTTCATTTTGTTTCATTGCTTGTCACATAATTTTTATGCCACAATCAGGTTACACGATCTGAGTCTTGCATTCATCTAATTCGCTGGAACACTATCTAATAGTGGTTCCATGCAAGTATTAACAGAAAGTATTCGGGACCGTTTGGTCACCAAGGCAGTTGTCGAATGAGGGGACTGCATCATGACAAGTTAAGCAACACTCGTCCTATACTGAATCTGACGGCTCGAGGAGTCAATATGTTTGTGAACAATCTTGAACTTGAACCAGAGTCTGACCCGAATATGTACCTGACAAGAGACCTAAGACTTGAGACTTGCATGGTCACGGACAACTCATGCATGAGGTATTTGCTTGGATTCCTCGGAACGATCACCGGGGCACCCAAATATGTACCTCATCAAGCTCACGCAACTGTCCATTTGATTGAGTGAGAGCATCACCCTGTCGTTCATGTTATGCTAGCAATTATTTGATAATCCCCATCAGGGCCTGGGTATCACCTTCTGTATTTTGTGGTACTAGAGGAACTGTTGCTGCTAGTACAATTGGAGGCTCTAACTGAACCTGGGATTCCATATTCTGTGCCATTCTTGACTCCGCTCCAGAATGTTTGAGGCTGAACCTCAGGAAGCTATTGACCTGTTGGTGCTTGTCCTACTACTGACGAAACCCTAGCTAGCTGATCGAAAGGACCAGGAACAATGTCCCTAAGAGATAGAGGACACAAGGATCAAATTGGAAGGACATGAGTAATCAAGGATGAAAGCAGGTAACATGTCAAGATTCAGGGATATAGAGTAGCATGAAAAGAAGATCAAGGAGTGACATGATTGAGACATCTAAACACATGGTAAACCCCACACATATTTTGAATTATCAGACCTGCATGGGACACACTTAAACCCTGTCACCCCCATAACCAGAATACTGGAGAGTAGGGGCAGACAGAGCCAGCTATGAATGCCAGAGTATACCATACCCCGAGAATACGGTCACGGCTGTCTAAGACATGTGGGGTTTACTCTACTGTCAATCAGTCAATCTCAGGTCAAGCAATCCTAGGTGTCTCAATCATAAGCAAATAATATGTTACAAGATTTATCATCATCACACATATAATAGTAAGGCATCCTAAACTATACATTCAGAGATGATCATGAAGTTAGTTATACAAAAGAGGAGAACTAGTAATGAGTAAGGTTGTACATAATCAACTTTAGCTATAGTCTAGAACTTGTCAATCATGCTATGCCCGTAGGCTAGATATCTAGGGCCCAAAACATGAGCTAAATATATGTCTGGTGGCTAAACGCCTCAAAAGAATAATGTACAATACAAGTAGGCATATGGAAAAGAAGCCCACTCATGTCCTCTGGTGCTCGAGGTGTTCACCATTTAGAGGAAGGTACGAGAGATCATGTAGTTCTGCTCCAAAATCTGGCCATACAAAACTAGTGAGGTCATACCCCAAAACAGCAAGTACCACAAGGGAGCCAAACTTACGAACTAAAAACCAGCATAACAAAATAAAGCGTAGAATTTATACAAGGGAAAATAAAATAAATAAATAAATAAGGGTATCTACAGGATATAGTATAGGAATAAGAAACGAGAACAATCTTGAACAGGATAGGACGATCAATCACTCAATCACGGCCAAGCATGTCTTATGGCTTGCTAATCATTAACTAACTAGGATTGTCACAATCCTGGTTACTATCACATGCAATTAGAAATTACATACAACCAGATGACCCTGCAGTCTATCCAGATCATCCATACGTAAGGATTATATAATATAATTAACATATATAGATATTTTTACTTGTAATGAAACACTCGACGGTATGTTGGAAATATGTCTCTCACGACGGAGAGCTCCAAATCTACAGGTATCGCTGGTATGTCAGGATTACATGTAGCCAAGAAATTTTAATAAATGATTCTAGGTATCAACCTAGTTAATTAACCTAATCAGTTTAATCAAGTTCTCGACCGTGGTGCTCGAGAATTTGTCTTAGACATGATGCAAGGCTGGGCAGTAGCTTAACAAGCACAATCAGGAAAAATCAACCACGGGAATAACAGGTCATGCAATATTGATGCTACTAATAGCCTTGCTCAGGATATGTCAGGATATCTTGATTCATGAGTGTGCTACGTCGATCCACAATCAGGAGTATCTGTATAGTATAATATCAGGGTACGGGATACCTAATACAAGATGTCAGGATACCAAAATATCAAGATTATTGGAGTCCGTGCTTGTTACCTGGATCGTGTTATGTCATGTCAGGAAATCAAGGTCAATAACTAATAGGAATTAAGTAAAGCAATAAGCATAGGGTACTAACAAATGCTAACATTCAAAAGAGAACAATAACCATCGGCGAAAAAAACCCCATCAAAATAGAGTTGGCGCACAATCTGGAAGAAATTAGATCAGTAGCGTATAATAGCCAAACAATAGTAGTGGCGTACAACAATCGTATAATGGCATCTGCATACAGGCCCTGGACATCTCGGCATACTATGCAGGGGAGGAAGACGTTCCTCTTACAAGGGAGAAGAACTCTTGTAAAGGAATTCACAAGAAAAGATTCCTTCAGCACATAGTACGCGCGGGAAGGCGGGTCAATCATGACAAGGAAAACATGCTCACAATCAACAAGTCTAGGCATACAATCTCAAGGGAAAGTGAGCCTGGCGCACTAGAGAAAATATGCAAGCTACAAGAGGTGGCGATCTAAATGGAATACACAAGCCAAGAACTTGGCGAACTCTCACAGGTACGCCAGCAGCAGGGTCGGCGTATTATCAGCATCGAAATGTCTACTAGAAGACAAAACACAAATTCCAACATGAGCTCAATAGTAGAGAAGCACGCAAACCAATAAAATAAGTCAAACCTTCGCCGCTAAGGAAGCGAAGGAAAAGATTGACAAAAGTACGTCGGCTAAGATTCCTCTCAAAAGTATGCCAATGACTCAAAGGTGTGGCTGGCATAATTTTGTTAGAAGTTTGAGTGCAGTACGAAAATACAGCACACAGTACGCAAAGAGAAAGGAAAGGAAAGGAAAAGAAAAGTGAAAGAAAGAGAGGGGTTGGGCTCATATAGTCAAAGGGTTTGACTTGTGGCCATTGGATCATGATCAATGCCCCTTACCAAGTTGATCTAAGACAAACACCAAGAAAACCAAGGGACCAACGGTCCAAAGCATGCATTTAAAGTAAATTATACAAAAATAACCTAAACAATAAAATGATATAAAGCATAAAATAAGCAATTTTGCATATAAATGGACTATACGCGTATTCTCAGGCGTGACCGTAAGACGAGTCTCACAACTAGATCATGGGTATATCCGTCTGAGTGTGTCTCCGTGGGACGTACATGTATTTTTCGTAAAAAAGAAGGACGGCTCGATACGGCTCTGCATAGACTATCGAGAGCTGAATAAAGCTACCGTCCGAAACAAGTACCCCCTTCCCAGGATCGATGACCACTTTGATCAACTACAAGGTCCGTCGGTGTTTTCAAAAATTGATCTTCGCTGGGGTTATCATCAAATCAAGATCAATCCGGACGACGTACTGAAGTCAGTATTTCGTACTCGATACGACCACTATAAGTTTTTGGTAAAACCATTCGGACTGACCAATGCCCCTACCGTCTTTATGGACCTGATAAATCGTGTGTTCCGGCTGTACCTTGATAAGTTTGTGGTAGTGTTCATTGATGATGTCTTGGAGTATTCAAAGAACAGAGAGAAACAAGAAGTGCACTTGTGGACCATGCTTAAGACTCTTTCGAGACAACTAATTATACGCAAAATTGAGCAAGTGCGAGTTTTGGCTGAGCGGTGTATCTTTCCTCGAGCATATCATTTATGCTAGTGGCATTCCATTCGATCCAAAAAAATTGAAGCTATCGTTGAGTGGAAGCGACCAGCATCAGTAAATAAAATTTGAAGCTTTCTCGGGTTAGAGGGCTACTACAGACGGTTCTTCAAATACTTTTTCAAGTTAGCATCACCTCTGACTCGCCTCACTCAGAAGGGAGTCGCATTCGAGTGGTCCGAAGACTGCGAAGCCTCATTTCAGGAGTTAAAGTAGCACCTCATATTAGCTCCAATACTTGTGTTATCAGATGAGACCTCGGAATTCCAAATTCTTAGCGATGCGTCAGGGCAGGACTTGGGTTGCATGCACATACAACGGGATAGAGTGATAGCCTATGCTTCGAGACAGCTGAAGAAACATACGATAAATTATCCTACGCATGACCTAGAATTGGCGACAATTATGTTCGTGCTAAAATTGTGGCAACACTACCTCTATTTAGGGGCTTGCCAAATTTATACTGACCATAAAAGCCTGAAGTACTTATTTGCCCAAACAGACCTAAACCTGCGACAGTGGCGTTGGCTAGAATTAATCAAAGACTACGACTTGACAATCGACTATACGTCTGGCAAAAAAAATATTATAACAGACGCTTTGAGTCAAGTGTTTGCGGGATCCATGTCCGTCGATCGCAGGTTACAAAGAGAGTTGAAGGCAAGGGGTATATTGAACTCCGAATTTGATACCACGATGAGCGAGTTGCTCAGATGCATTTTGTGCCCAACCCGATAGAGAGAGTCACGTCCAATCAGAGGGATGACCCATTCCTGAAGAAAATATGCAAGCAAATTCTAGCGGGGAAGGCGAAGGACTTTACAGTTGTCACGCCCCAGTCCCAAAATACGTAGGACCAGGAATACGTGACACGCCAGCTACGCAATCGACCAGACTCTGGTCTGACTCGAATACATATAAGCTATAAAATATAAAGGGCACTATCTAGATATCCCATAAATGGAAACATCTATATGTCAATCCATAATGTACAGCAGTATACAAGAAAGAGCTATATGTGCTGAAGTCGGTCGCCCAATAATACACAAACTCGAATAGACTCGAGAAGAGATGAGTCTACAAATACTAGGCTACAATAGCAGATGAATAAAAAACAAGAATAAAGTAACCATAATGCCGGTGGAAATGATATGAGTACCTGGTATAATGCCCGCAAGACGTGCAACTCCATCAGCAACTCCAATGCTCCGTAATCGTCTATGATGCAAAACTGGCAGAAAACTAGGTCCTCAGAGGGACGTAACAAGGTACAGAAATACAGCATGCCAAGTATAACAGAAAGTACAAGTGCATCGACAGGGTAATCTATCATAACCAAACAAGTGAGACACAGTTTAAAGACAACCTTCGACGCATGGGCTATCCAAAATAAAACCGTAGCTCCGAACACAGAGACACACGGGGCATACCGTAGCTCCGAGCACAGAGTCACACGGGTGATACACTACTCTAGAATACAGGATCACTACATATACATATATAAGCGCGTGCAGAGGAGCCCAAACGTCTAGCAACTGTCTTTTCCTTCCCAAGTGGTCAACGATGGTGCACTGAACCTGAACCTCTATCTAACAGTCTCGACACACAGAAATAACTCAACAGACGCGACCCTAAGGTCATCCCAGTCTCCGATCATGATGTCAGTATCAGGATACAGGAATCTGGTACGATCACAGTATATGAGTGTGTCCTGGGCTATCGATATACTCAGGTACGTACATCGAGGTGTTACGAACATCTAACTTTTATTCTAAGACGTTACAACGAACGTCTGCACCCGGTTGTGATCCGGACGCGAGTATCGATCGTAAACAAAACTATGAGCACAATGTACATAAAAAATAATAAATATCTGTAATCTGAAATATAGGGTGGCAAGGTACACTTGTCTGCGTCCGGCTGCTGATGATGGGGATCCGGTACCACGTCCAAGTCCTCAGGTCCCGTAGTACCTAGAGATTAGATACAAACCTAAATCAAAATCTAACACACGACAAACAGGGATGTGACACACATCTATACATATGCTCAGTCTCAGCTACGACTCACAAGGACAAGACGCTAGGGGGTTGACCACAGTTGACTATCGGTACGATACATCAAATCAACTAGTCATCTATACACTATCATCGACCAATCCTTATTCTTACCATATTCATCACGTGGTTCAGTAGTTCAGGTATGCTCATTCCTCGACAGTAATTACTTATTAAATATTCGGTCTTTCTTTATACAACCATCATTATTATTCTACCAAAAATTACTGCTCATCAATAATAATTAACATACACATAAATCAATATGATAAACCCTAAATCTCAATGTCCATCATTAAAATTCATTTTATAGACTTATGAAGAACAATCCCTAAACTCACCTCCATAATTTAATCCTCATTAATTTATTTAGCATTTTACCATCATGTAATATATCCAGGACATTTATTAAAAATCAAATCCTAAACCTCCATGGAAAACCCTTTATAATTTTTATAATTTATTTACAAACACTAATTCTAAACCTCCATGCAAAATATTTAAACTTATTTTAATTCATGTAAATAATGAACCCTAACCTACATTAACCCTAAAACATATTAAACCTCATCATCAACACAACAATACACCAACAAGACATAAAACCCTAGCTAAAATAACTCACATGAATATAAATAAAACCCTAGTTATCAATAACATAATCTGAATATAACAAAGAGAGGGGAAGGGAATCGACCTCGATGTGGCAGCGTCGACCGGGGGTTGGCCGGAGAGGTGATGGTCCAATGGTGGTGGTGGAGATCGGGCTATGGTGGTGGTGGAGGTGATGGTGCAATTATGGCTCGGGTGGAGGAAGCTCGCCGGAGAACAGCGGGGTGTCTCGGCACGGGTTGCAGCTCGTCGGGGTGGGCAGTGCCGGAGAACAGCGGGTATCTTGGCACGGGTTAGGCAGTGCCGGAGAGCAGCGGGTGCGGGCTCGACGCGGGTAACAGCAGCCGGAGCAGTGGCGGAGTGGCGCTGCACTGCTCGGCCGGAGCTAGGCTGCCGGAGCAGCTCTCCAGGAAGAAGAAGAAGAAGAAGAAGAAGAAGAAGAAAGGAAGAAAAAGAAAGAAAATAAATATGGAGGCTCGGTTTTCAAGGTGGAAGAGGGAGGAGAGAGAGAGGAGGGTGGTTTTTATTGTCCCTAGGGATTAGGGCCTGCATTGGGGAGAGGGGAGAAAAGATATTATATAGGGGGGTTGTGTGATGAATGGAGGGTGGGTGGTGATGCTTCCATTTCAAATGAAGGGTGGAGATTTTACATGAAGAGATGGGTTTCTTCATACAAAGGAAGGGGAGGAGATGGGTTGACTACGGTCAAAGAAGAGGTAGCCTCTCCATTTGGCCTTGACCAATGAGGGTGTGACACATGTTACAATAATTTGTAATTTAGCCCCTTAAGTTTGGATAATTTTACAAACACATGAAATGATAGAAAATTATGGGGGAATTGGTGTTTGGTGTTTTGTAGGGTGAGGGGGTGTTGTGTGTTTGGCATGGGCTTAATTAAATGGGCATTGGGATTAAAATAGGATTAGTCAAAATTGGTATCCCCGATTTAATTAGAATAAAAGTGCCCCGCACTTTTAAATTAAATGGGGGCACTTGGGGTCTAAATTTGGAAATGACACAAAGGTCAAAAATGGTGTAGGCTTGGAGTCAGTCTTCGACCCTTAACGTGGTCCGGCTCAACGGGTTAAGTTGGTATCTCAAAATTGAATGTAACGGCACAGGTGTCCGACACGGAATTTAATTATGGGATTTTGGATACGGGAAGTTGTGCAATTAATTTAGGGCACAACGGATTTGATTTTGTGTGACGGAAAAGTCCAGTGCCTAAATTAGCGAGTCAAGTCAAAAGTACAATAGTTCGATAGAATTTATGGGCTGATGTTGGGCTCCGAATAATTCAACAATGGTAGGACGCGCCAAGGGTTTAATTAATACAATAACAGACATAGGCAACCCTACTCTAAACCTCAAACATCTGCTGCTAAACCAAAATTTTCCATCCCCTACCTGACTATCTATAGAATTAATTGAGGGGGTTTACATTCTTCCCAACTTAGAAAAATTTTGTCCCCGAAATTAAAAGTAAAGCACGATAATAGCTAAGAGAATTTAAAAACAAGCTAGTAATCAAATGTGGTATGTAAATTCGTACCTTGTTCCTCAAATAAATACGGAAAACATTGTCGAATGGAATCCTCGCGCTTCCAGGTAGACTCGCCTGGCGAATGATGCTTCCATGCAACTCTGACTAGTCGAATAGTCTGCCCTCTCAAAGTCTTCTCGTTGTGATCGAGGATCTCAACTGGCTGCTCTACGTAAGATAGACTGGGCCCGACTATAATCTCCGATTGATCAAGCACGTGGCTCGGGTCTGCCATATATCTCCTCAACTGCGATACGTGAAATACGTCATGCACCCCCTCTAATGATGGAGGCAATGCCAGACGGTAAGCCACTTCGCCAACTCATTCCAAGATGTCAAAAGGCCCGATGTACCTCGAACTCAACTTGCCTCTGCCTCCGAATCTGATGGTACCATGAGTAGGCGATATCCTCAAAAATACATGGTCACCTTCCTTGAACTCCAATGGTCTGCGGTGCGCATCTGCCCAATGTTTCTGTCTGTCCTGTGCTGCACGCAGGTGGCCCTGAATCTGCTTGACCTGCTCCACTGTCTGTGTCATCAGCTCTAGACCAAGTATCTGACGCTCTCCCATGTTACTCCAATATACTGGTGACCTACACTTCCTGCCGTACAGTGCCTCATATGGTGCCATTTGTATGCTAGCCTGGTAGCTGTTATTGTAGGAGAATTTCACCAAGTGTAGATTATCCTCCCAAGATCCTCTAAAATCAATCATGCATGCTCTCAACATACCCTCTAATATTTGTATCGTGCGCTCTGACTGGCCATCAGTTTGTAGATAATATACAGTGCTGAACTTGAGACGAGTTTCTAGGCTCTCCTGCATACTCTGCCAAAAATGGGACGTGAATCTGGAATCACGATCCGATACGATGCTGACAGTCACTCCATGTAGTCTTACTATCTGCCTCATATACATGTCAACTAATATCTCCGTGGACTGCCCAACTCTGAAGGGCAAGAAATGTGCAGACTTGGTGAGCCTGTCTACGACAACCCAAACTGCATCCTTCCCGCTAGGGCTCCGTGAGAATCCTGTGACGAAGTCCATGGTAATGTGTTCCCACTTCCACTCGGGAATAGGAAGCGGATGCAATAGTCCTGCAGTCCTCTGATGTTCAGCCTTGACTTGCTGACAAACTAAACATCTCGCCACGAATCTTGCAATCTCTCTCTTCATCCCATGCCACCAGAAATGTTGCCTCAAATCTCGGTACATCTTCGTACCCCCGGGATGAATAGAATAAATCGAGCTATGAGCCTCGGTCATTAACTCTTGGCGTAGCTCGCCACTCAGAACGTATAGGCGATCTCCACACCTCAATGTTCCGTCTTCATAAATCCTGAGTCCCGTCTGCATGTCGACCTCTGCCCTTTCTCGCAGTCGTCTAAATCTCGTATCTGTAGGCAAGGCTGCCTTGATCCTCTCAATAAATATGGACTGAACCTCGAGACTGGCTATCTGTCCATCCATGCCTGGCAATATGATCTTAATCCTGAAGATCCTCTAACAACCAGCGATGAGTCATAAAAATATGCCATGGGCTTCCTGCTTAAGGCATTTGCTACTACATTCGCTTTGCCAGGGTGGTACTGTAACTCGATATCATAATCTGTCATCAACTTTAGCCAGTTCCTCTGTCTCATGTTGAGCTCCTTCTTCGTGTAGGCATACTTCAGACTTTTGTGATCTGTATAAATCTCAACACACTCTCCATAAAGGTAGTGTCACCATAGCTTTAGTACAATTATCACTGCAGCTAGCTCTAGATCGTGCGTCTGATAGTCCTTCTCATGAACCCTTAGTTGTCCTGATACGTAGACTATCTATTCTATCTAAACATAAACTCAAATTTGCTGAGCTTGGCATACAGCCTCTCCTGCCTCAGCGTCTCCAACACGATCCTGAGATATCTCTCGTGCTCCTCCTGGCTCTTATAATATACCACGATATCATCGATAACTACCACCACGAACTTATCCAAGTATTGGTAGAAAACATTGTTCCTCAAGCTCATAAATACTGCTGGCACGTTGGTTAAACCAAACAGCATGACTAGAAACTCATAGTGTCCATAGTTCGTCCGAAAAGTTATCTTCGGAATGTTTTCTCTCCGTACCTTGATCTTATGATAACCGGATCTGAGATCGATCTTCGAGAATACACATGCACCACTAAGCTGATCAAACAAATCATCGATGTGTTGTTCTTTATCATTACAGCATTTAGCGCCCTGTAATCGATACACAAGCGTACCGTACCATCCTTCTTCGGTACAAATAGAATGGGTGCTCCCCATGAAGATACACTAGCCCGTATGAAACCCTTGTCTAAGAGATCCTCTACTATGGACCTTCAACTCAACCAACTCTATCGGTGCTAGTCTGAAGACGAGAAAATAACTGGCTCGGCTCTGGGAGTCAACTTTTTAGCAAACTCTAACTCTCTGTCAGGTGGCAGGCCCGGAAGGTTCTCTAAAACCACATCCTCAAACACTTATATAATGCGGGGGTAAACTGGTTCACCTTGCATTGTGTGCCCCTAAGGTAGATGGGTACCATACTCCGGGCTCCCCGAAGAAACTCAACCCTAGGGTAATCTGGTGGTCATAAATAATGTAACCACATCGACAATCTAGCGTCGCGTGGTATTGGCTCAACCAATCCATGTCTAGGATAAGGTCAAAGTCTAGACTAAACCTCATAATAATTTTTCCTGTTTTATTTTCAACATCAATCCTCAAAAGAAAATTTTACTGGCCTAATGTATAATTTCTCTTCTCCTCAAGGTTTTCCCTAAAATTTTATTCCTCAAATTTTTTCTTTTCGTTATTTATCTCTCCAAGTCACATAGTACAATAATGGTATCACCCAAGCACATACTAGAATTCCTGGAATCAGATCATTATCTTCCAAGTGAGAGCCTGAAATTTTTATCTCCTCTAGTCCTTAATATCATTCCTGGTAACGCTATTATTTACAACAACTAATTCCTAGCATCGGGCTATGCACTTCCATAAATTATTCTAGGTCATAATCAACAATCCTTCCAGCACCAAGTACTTCCAAGAGCACTGCTATCTCAAGTACGAATAGGGTACTACTGGGTCCAATTCTCTTGCTAGCCTTCCACGCTAGATCTAAAATCTAAAAGAACCTATCAATCTATCCTACTAAGGGTAACAATCTTCTCAGAGAATGTTATACGAATTCTGTCTTCTGTCGTCTGGACTACGATCTTCTTCAGGAGGAAATTATCAGGCACAAGCATTCGTCTTCCCGAATAATAGGAAATGAGAAACAATGATACGATATTGACGAAAATTGAACAAATACAAATTGGAAGTCCAAGGGCGATAATCACATATAAAGTGAGATTTTAAATCGATTATGGATTGAGATCCTATTCAACAAACATAATATCTATCCTAATTTGCAGGCTCGCTTGGCACAGTCAGGTGACCAAGACGATTTAAATTGGACCTGCATGGGCCACCACAAAAATATGTCACGCCCCAATCCCAAAATACGTAGGACCAGAAATACGTGACACGCCAGCTACGCAATCGACCAGACTCTGGTCTGACTCAAATACGTATAAGCTGTAAAATATAAAGGGCACTATCTAGATATCCCATAAATATAAACCTCTATGTGTCAATCCACAATGTACAGCAGTATACAAGAAAGAGATATATATGCTAAAGTCGGCCGCCCAATAACACACAAACTCGAATAGACTCGAGAAGAGATGAGTCTACAAATACTAGGCTACAATAGCAGATGAATAAACAACAAGAATAAAGTAACCATAATGCCGGTGGAAATGATATGAGTACCTGGAACAATGCCCGCAAGACGTGCAACTCCATCAGCAACTCCAATGCTCCGTAATCGTCTATGCTGCAAAACTGACAGGAAACCAGGTCCTCAGAGGGACGTAACAAGGTACAAAAATACAGCATGCCAAGTATAACAAAAAGTACAAGTACATCGACAGGGTAATCTATCATAACCAAATAAGTGAGACACAGTTTAAAGACAACGTTCGACGCGTGGGCTAACCAAAATAAAATAGTAGCTCCAAACACAGAGACACACGGGGCGTACCGTAGCTCCGAGCACAGAGTCACATGGGTGATACACTACTCTAGAATATAGGATCACTACATATACATATATAAACGCGTGCAGAGGAGCCCAAATATCTAGTAACTGTCTTCTCCTTCCCAAGCCGTCAACGATGGTGCGCTGAACCTGAACCTCTATCTAACAGTCTCGACACACAGAAATAACTCAACAGACGCGACCCTAAGGTCGTCCCAGTCTCTGGTCATGATGTCAGTATCAGGATACAGGAATCTGGCACGATCATAGTGTATGAGTGTGTCCTGGGGTATCGATATACTCAGGTACGTACATCGAGGTGTTACAAACATCTAACTTTTATTCTAAGACGTTACGACGAACGTCTGCACCCGGTTGTGATCCGGACGCGAGTATCGATCGTAAACAAAACTATGAGCACAATGTACATAAAAAAATAATAAATATCTGTAATCTGAAATACAGGGTGGCAAGGTACACTTGCCTGCGTCCGGCTGCTGATGATGGGGATCCGGTACCACGTCCAAGTCCTCAGGTCCCGTAGTACCTAGAGATAAGATACAAACCCAAATCAAAATCTAACACACGACAAACAGGGATGTGACACACATCTATACATATGCTCAGTCTCAGCTACGACTCACAGGGACAAGACGCTAGGGGGTTGACCATAGTTGACTATCGGTACGATACATCAAATCAACTAGTCATCTATACACTATCATCGACCAATCCTCATTCTTACCATATTCATCACGTGGTTCAGTAGTTCAGGTATGCTCATTCCTCGACAGTAATTACTTATTAAATATTCAGTCTTCCTTTATACACCCATCATTATCATTCCACCAAAAATCACTGCTCATCAATAATAATTAACATGCACATAAATCAATATGATAAACCCTAAATCTCAATGCCCATCATTTAAATTCATTTTATAGACTTATGAAGAGCAATCCCTAAACTCACCTCCATAATTTAATCCTCATTAATTTGTTTAGCATTTTACCATCATGTAATATATCCAGGACATTTATTAAAAATCAAATCCTAAACCTCCATAGAAAATCCTTTATTATTTTTATAATTTATTTGCAAACACTAATTCTAGACCTCCATGCAAAACATTTAAACTCATTTTAATTCATATAAATAATGAACCCTAACCTACATTAACCCTAAAATACATTAAACCTCATCATCAACACAACAATACACCAACAAGACATAAAACCCTAGCTAAAATAACTCACATGAATATAAATAAAACCCTAGTTATCAATAACACAATCTGAATATAACAAAGAGAGGGGAAGGGAATTGACCTCGATGTGGCGGCGTCGACCGGGGGTTGGCCGGAGAGGTGATGGTCCAATGGTGGTGGTGGAGATCGGGCTATGGTGGTGGTGGAGGTGATGGTGCAATGGTGGTGGTGGAGGTGATGGTGTAATGGTGGTGGTGGAGGTGATGGTGCAATGGTGGCTCGGGTGGAGGAAGCTCGCCGGAGAACAGCGGGGTGTCTCGGCGCGGGTTGCAGCTTGTCGGGGTAGGGCAGTGCCGGAGAACAGTGGGTATCTCGGTGCGGGTTGGGCAGTGCCGGAGAGCAGCGAGTGCAGGCTCGACGCGGGGACAGCAGCCGGAGCAGTGGCGGAGCGGCGCTGCACTGCTCTGCCGGAGCTAGGCTGCCGGAGCAGCTCTCCAGGAAGAAGAAGAAGAAGAAGAAGAAGAAGAAGAAGAAGAAGAAGAAGAAAGAAAATAAATATGGAGGCTCGGTTTTCAAGGTGGAGGAGAGAGAGAGGAGGGTGGTTTTTAATGTTCCTAGGGATTAGGGCCTGCATTGGGGAGAGGGGAGAAAAAATATTATATAGGGGGTTGTGTGATGAATGGAGGGTGGTGATGCTTCCATTTCAAATGAAGGGTGGGGATTTTACATGAAGAGATGGATTTCTTCATGCAAAGGAAGGGGAGGAGATGGGTTGACTACGGTCAAAGAAGAGGTAGCCTCTCCATTTGGCCTTGGCCAATGAGGGTGTGACACATGTTTCAATAATTTGCAATTTAGCCCCTTAAGTTTGGGTAATTTCACAAACACATGAAATGATGGAAAAATTATGGGGAAATTGGTGTTTGGTGTTTTGTAGGGTGAGGGAGTGTTGTGTGTTTGGCATGGGCTTAATTAAATGGGCATTAGGATTAAAATGGGATTAGTCAAAATTGGTATCCCCGATTTAATTAGAATAAAAGTGTCCCATGCTTTTAAATTAAATAGAGGCACTTGGGGTCTAAATTTGGAAATGACACAAAGGTCAAAAATGGTGTAGGCTTGGAGTCAGTCTTGGACCCTTCAGTTGGTCTGGCTCAACGGATTAAGTTGGTATCTCAAAATTGAAGGTAACGACACAGGTGTCCGACACAGAATTTAATTATGGGATTTTGGATACGGAAAGTTGTGCAATTAATTTAGGGCACAACGGATTTGATTTTGTGTGACGAAAAAGTCCAGTGCCTAAATTGGCGAGTCAAGTCAAAAGTACAATAGTCTGATAGAATTTATGGGCTGATGTTGGGCTCCGAATAATTCAACAATGGTAGGGCGCGCCAAGGGTTTAATTAATACAATAACATACATATGCAACCCTACTCTAAACCTCAAACATCTGCTGCTAAACCAAAATTTTCCATCCCCTACCTGACTATCTATAGAATTAATTGAGGGGATTTACAACAGTGGATGAAAATAGAGTGTTGCGAGTGAAGGGAAGACTATGCGCCCCAACGACGCAGAACACAGAAATAAAATCCTTACGGAAGGTCATTATGCATCCTACACAGTCCATCCTGGAAGCACAAAGATGTATAAATACCTCCGCACTATCTTCTGATGGCATGGCATAAAGAAGGACGTGGCGCGCTTCGTGTCACAATGCATAACATGTTAAAGGGTAAAATCAGAACATCAGAGATCAGGCGAAAAGATGTAGAATCTTACTATTCTGGAATAGAAGTGGGAGCATATAAGCATGGACTTCATTGTTGGCCTGCCAAAGATGCAACGGGGGAACGACTCCATCTGGTTCACATCGACCGGTTAACCAAGTCAGCACACTTTGTCGCCATTAAAGTTCCTTGGAGCATCGATCGCCTCGCTTAAACCTACATAAACGAGATAGTTCGTCTGTACGGAGTGCCAGTTTCTATTGTGTCAGATCAGGCCGGATGATTCTTATCATATTTTTTGGAGAGCCTTCAGTCATCGATGGGGACCAGGTTGAAGTTCAGCTCAGCCTACCATCCTCAATTCGACGACCAAATAGAATGGGTGAATTAGGTCCTCGAAGACATGCTACGTCTCTGTGTGATCGATTCGAAGTAAAGTTGGGACGTCCACCTACTGTTGGCCAAATTTATATACAAGAATAGTTAATAGTCCAGCATCCAAATGGCTTTGTACGAGGCTTTGTATGGACGAAAGTGTAGGTCACCGATCCGTTGGGATGAAGTTGGGGAGCGTCAGATCCTTGGGCTGGAACTAGTCGAGCAAACAGTCCAAAAGGTTCGGTTAATTCGAGAGCGACTAAAAGTAGCACAAAACCGCAGAAGAGTTATGCTGACATTCATCGACGACCTCTTCAGTTCTTCGAAGGCGACCATGGGTTTCTCAAGGTCTCGCCCATGTGAGAAGTCACGAGATTTGGAGTAAAGGGGAAGCTAAGTCCGAGATTCGTCGGCCAATTCAAATTCTTCAAGCAAGTCGCTCCAGTTGCCTATCAAATTGTATTGCCACCAGCCCCGTCCGACGTGCATGCATGATATCTTCTATGTTTCATAGCTTAGGAAGTACGTACATGGCCCGAGCCACATGGTAGATTTTGGCCAGCTGGATCTGCATGAAGACTTATCGTACGTCGAAGAGCCCGTTCATATCTTGGATCAGAAATAGAAGCAGCTCTGAAATCGTTTAGTCCCACTTGCGCACGTACACTGGCAAAATCATACGGTCGAGGAATTGACATGGGAACTCGAATCATATATGAAGAAAAAATTTCCTTCATTGTTTTCTTAGTGGTAGGTTATATTCCTAAGTTTCGAGGATAAAACTTTTTATTAGTTAGTCAAGATATAGTGCCCCAATTTCCCTTTTCAGGGAGCGCAACTAAGAAAAACTTCGGTATCGTTTGATTGTGATAGATTGAATCAAGATCATTTTCTCATTATGGATTGATTTCTTTGGAATCAAGTCCCACATTCAGCGGATCATACCTCAAGGAAGGACATGACGGCAGAGTCGCGAGGGGCCTTTTCGTTGCATTGGTTTCTTTGATCTCTTCGATGCTGCTTGGTTGCTTTTGTGTTGGTTTTATTAATTTCATTTTCTTGAATGGTTTCGATGGATTTCATGGTCTTCGTTCTTTGAACTTTGCATTTCGTATCGAATTCTAGGAGACCGAGGCAAGGAGATATTGATCATCTGTTGATGCGTGTAGTTGATCGAGTAGCGACGCGCGAGCGGAGTCCTGATGATCTCATCCTTTCTCTTCCTCGATTCACCAACTGGTGAGTGCCCTTACTTTCGATTAGCTGACCCTTCTTCCAAGTCTTCACTCTTAATAATCTGACCCATTTGTGCATTTCGATCAATAATACCATAATAAAAAAATGAGTCAAGATAAAAAGAAGTAGACTTGCAACACCTAATGCTTGTAACTCACACAAATTCACCAAACGATCATTTTGTTGCGTGCTTGTCCGCTATGCTTGTACCTATTTATGTTTCATTTGTAGCTAGAACGTATCCATCTATAACTATGCAATGAGTAGTACATATTTGCAATGTGATCACTTGAGCATGTAGACTATATTATCAGAGTATGCCATGAAGTTTATTTACTTATGTTGTCTTACATGTTTTATTTGATAACTTAGTTTTTAGACGATGCATGGTCAAGGACAACTTGTGCACAAGGGTAGAGTTCTACGAACGGTCGCAGGGGCACTGGGACCGCTTTGGCCTAGGTAGAACATTTGCTAGTGAGTTCCCAGAATTGGATGAGTTAGGTCATCTGCTAAGGGCTAGTTACCAACCATCCCCCGTCCGACCATTGACACGCTATGTATATTTAAATTGTTCAAGCTAACTATATCTTCATGGTAGGGAAGGACATAGTAAGTTTTGTGCAGGTGTTTAAGATGACGCAGGTAAAATTTATTGAATGGTGGCACATTTCGTTATGCCATTTACTCTATGATTTGCTTGTAACTTGAACTAGGGAAATATAGAAAGATCACATAATAATAATGATATATGTTCACATAAACACTATATCGATTTGGTGAGTTGGGATAGCTCTTCATTACCGGTACATTTTGATGTACTAAACCTCGTTGCAGCTGGTTCCCCGAGCCAAGGCCACGCGGTAAGGAGCTGAAGCTTTCCCCAACACTTTCACCGATCTGACGCGCTCGTGTTTATAACTTTTGGAGTGTGCCTACATATTCTCCGGAGCTCGTGCATACCCCTTTTGAAGCTCCAAGGCAATGGTGCAAACTTGCACCCAATGTGTTTGTCTTTTGAATTTTAGGGAGGGACGTAATGTATGGATTGTCTATCTCATTTTGCGTCCATCTTGTAAGTCTGTGTGACACCCCTTTACTTTGTCAAGATTTATAATCAGATGTTCATTATCAATAAAATAAACTTTTTCTTATCCAATACTTGTTATTCAAATTGCGTACTCTGTTGCATGTATTTTTAAATATATCTTTATGCCTAGGCCTTGTGTGTCGCTCGGGAGACGATTATCGATTCTGCGAAATCAGGGTGTGACAGTCAGTACCCTTCTTGGAACGAAAAGAGTCTTGAGAATGCTATCAGGTCGCCAATTCACCTTATCTCGTGGGCGCACATAGTCCTCCTTACCTATGCACATGCAAGATCTATTGTAACTATATATGTTGACTTGAATGTCCACCAAACTTTGCATCATCAAGTTCCCTAAGTGACTTCTTGTATGAGTTACTCCACTTGCACACAAATATCTCACCACCCTTGGCATAGTGAGGCTCCGCTCCTTAAACATGTGCATCGTGTCTCCTCAAGTGAGCTTCACCATCCTTCTAGTTATTTATTCATCGCGCGACCATGGTCATCCCTTCACACTTTGAGATCCTCGATAATGCCTTGCTCGATGCTTTTGATCGAGAACATCTATCTTCATCAATCTTCGCATCGTGGGATCCTTGACTATGTCATGCTTGACACAATCAAGGCCATCCCCCTTTTGCATGCATGTTATTATCGCCACAACGTCCTCACAATCTGTGACATGCTTCTTCTTTCCTGGTCCTAGCTTGATAATATGATCAACCTCCCTCCGTGGAGGTGCCTTCTTGGGAAACTCTCATAACACCTTCAATCTTGCATAGAAGATCTTCCTCCATAAATTCTTTATCTCAAGCATCACTAAGTAAACCGTCTTTCCATTGCTATCTTTCTCGAGTTGAATGGATGAGATAGCTTTCTCCTTTAATGACTCAACACATATAACACTCAACATGCACGACGAGCCTTAATTCATTAAATTAATGACTTCCAATTATGGCGTTGGAATCATCTTCGTCGTGATTGAGAAATCAATACAAAATATCATCTTGAAGACCAACGATGTAGTGGTAAAATTGGCAACACCCAACCAATGTGCCATCTCTCTGCCAACTCGTTTATCTAACCCATGCACAGGGCATGTCGCTAATTTGACCACCTTTATCTTGCGTGAATCATTTTTCTGTAGTGCCTCGGTCTATTTGGTTCAGCGAGATAGTCACTGGCGTTGTGCCGGTTGGAGTTTGGCTCATTCAGAGGCATGCTCGAAGTTTTGCTTTACTGATGCTGAGTTATGCATCAGGTGGGTGGTTTCGATGAACCCTTATTTGCCTTATCTTCTAACCTAATAAACTTGTTTTTAGTTTCTTTTGTCGTAAGTTGATGCATGCTAATAAAAGAGACGAACCCATATAGATAAGAGAGTAATTTCAAATTATATTGTTGCTTAGAACATAGAAATACTTTCGCATGACTGCTTTAGAATATATAACTTGAACTGCTGCTATAGACTTAGTGATTTAGAGATGTTCTTATCATAGCACTTATGTACATAGAGTTAATTGGTGCTTATTACATGGACTATCATATTGATGCATATTAATAAAGAGAATCACTATTTGTACATATTGTGTTGATTAAACTTTTTTTCTTATTATCTTTGTCGCAACGACTCTATAACTTAGTACTAAATCGACTGTTTTGGTGATTGCCTTGTACAAGCGCAACTTAGACTTGTATGATATCATGTCCAGTGATGACTTTCAGTTCTGCGAAATCGGGGCATAACATTTTGGTATCATAGCCAAGTTTTACGTCCTTAGACCCTTAGTCGATTCTCTTCACTTTGAGTTGCCCCTCTGATCAATGTCGTTGACTCTCTCTCAATGTTCTATTGGATGTTTCATCAATAAGTCTAGAAATTTTATGAAACTCATATGGGTACTTTGTTAACCAGGGATAGCTTTGCAGAAGGCCTAGTTAGCTGAGTTGTATTGGGGCACTACATCTCCAATGGTAAGCCCAAGCAAAAAACCTTCACATCTGAGATAAAGTTATGAATAGATCTCTTATCAAGCAACGCTCGTATGGTCATGCCATTGATCCTCACGTCAACTTACATTAGCTCCCTACTTGAAATCTGCTACATTACGGACTTGGCCTTAACAACATTGAGTAAATGCAACAGTCTCATATGCATATACTCGTCTTCGTCCTCCGCCTCCTTGCTTTAGATGATGTTTACCCACTTTCTTTTGTTCTAGCAATTTTGATCATAGTGATTTTCTCCATAAATGTAGCACAAAACTATACGCTCAGGTTTGGATTCTTTTGCTTTTTCACCTCTTACAGGACATCCTTAGAATAACTATCCTTCTCTCTTGCATAATTATCCTTTTGTGGTCTTTGACTTGGCCTTAGCTTTGTTTTTATTCTACTTATACTCGACGAGCCTTTTGGTCACTGCCACGATAGTGTTCAAGTCTTACACCTTTTGTTGCTGTAATTCTTAAGCTGCCCATGGTTGACGTCCATCGAGGAAGAAGAACAAGTGATCCTCCTTGTCCATGTTAGATATTGCATGTTAGATATTGTAAGCATCAAACGTGTAAACTTTGCAATGTACCATTTGATCAACCTAGTATGCTTGAGTTTCTACAAGCTTTGCCTCTTTGCAAAATCTATATTCTCTGAGTAGAACTAAGACTTGATCTCCTTCTTGAAGATCTCCAAAGTCTCAATTGAGTAAAGACTCTTATGCATGCCCCACTCTGCTCAGTTCAGCGAGATGATTCAAATGGCGCAATGATGTTCGGACTTGGCTTATACGGTGGCTTGCTCGGAGTCCCGCTCGATCGAGGCAAGTCCTCATTCAGGTGGGTGGATTTGGTAAACTCGTCTCTGCTTGGCCTTCACACTTAATAAAATGGATGTCACATGCTAGTTCGCTAGGAATAACTTGATGCATGATAATAAAAGAGATAAACCCACATAGCTAAGGGAATAATCCCATCTTATATCATATGGGATAGAACATGGAATGTTAACTTGCTGCCTAGAGACACAATATATGTTGCTATATCAGACTTGTACGAGTAGAATTGCATGTGCCTATTGCATAGACTAGCTAACTTGATGCTTTAGAAGTAGTGTTTCATATTGTTGGTTTATCGTATCGCAAGACTTATCTATATTGCTGCTTAGAAGTATATTCTTAAACTGTTGCCACATCGTATTACTTAGAGTACGTCACTATTGTTAGAGTATCATATGGAGCATAATACTACTTTTACAGAAAGACTATCAAATAGTCAGTTCTAAGATTTAAGATAGAAACATAGAAAGTATTTGGGACTGTTAGATCGTCAAGGCAGTCCCTAAACTGTGAGCTAAATAGAGAATGGAAAGTTTGAGATTCAGAGGACGACTTGAGCAGTATGGAAAAATTGGAGAAGAGACTTGCTTGGTCACGGATAACTTGTGCACAAGGTTTGGTTCTCGACCGATATACGAGGCACGGGAATCGTGTCGGCCCGGGAGAACGGCGCTAGATGAAGTCCTAGCACATGATGAGTTCGGGACATCCAATAAGGCTAGCTACCAAACTGGAAAGGCAGTCATCTCATCGAATATCCAAGATGGCTTGTAGAACAGAAATTTACTTGCAGGTTATTAGTTGTGTAAGAAATTATTTGCCATAAACAAAAGTTGCATATAAACTTTTATTACAAACTTGAAAAAGAGTACAAAAATCACATACAAGAATCTAAGTACAAAATTCTGAAGAAGAAAAATAGTAGTTATAGAGATCTGATCTGCATTCGATCACTTTACTCCTTGGACTAGCAAACTCACAAAGAAGAAATGCTCAAAATTTCGATCATTGGAGACATTGACAGCAAGAAGGCTCTGGCAAAAAGCACACAAGACTTATATCTTTTTTGGAATAGCACCGTTTCCATATTTATAACCATTCAGCACTTGGAACGGTTACTTTGAACATGTGTGTACAAAATAAGCAATTTATACTGTTTTTGCTATTTTGTACTCGCGTATATGGATAACCACCACCCACGTTATGCTGAGTGCATACATAAATGAAGGTCGGTTCTATACGTGGCTACCAGTATGAGGAAGATTTCGGTCGTGGTGTCAATGTCATGCCCCGATCTCCCGCAGGCTAAATCGGCCGTCCCCGCTAGGCGAGAATTACCGCGTCAGCGCTCCCGTGGAACGATCGTTTTGACCCATCAGGACGTGATGCCACACGAGCGTGAGCCACACCCGTGCAAGGCCATGGTTCATTGGCTGGCGTTAAGAGTTCTAAGCCATAGAGTCGTACAGATTGTCCGAGTGCAGCGAAATCATAAATGCATAGGCGATTTGGTAACAAGTTCACTGAGTCGATAATATAGCGGAAGCATGAATAACACAAGTTGAAGTAAAGCTCTTTATTGATATAAAAAAGTGTTACAGGCAGCACTTGGCCGAGATTACAATTCGCTCAGATCTCTCTCTTTGAAACAGTAAAAGCGTGCCAAGTGGCTACAATTGTGGAATGATTGTACAGGCAATGTTCAGGCGATGTTCCAATATTATGTCTTGTATATGTGCTTCAGTTCCGGACGCAGTGCTCCAAGGCTTCAGAGTGGACTCCTGGACTTAGCACGCACGAAGGAGGCATCCGCACCGAACGAGGTTCTCCCGTACCCTGCAAACGATCTGGTGGGTTTTCAGTACATTGAATGCACTGGTGGGGAGGCTACTCGCCCGCTCGACAAATCTAAACACGTAATATAGGTTCCGTGCACCAACTATTATGTTGTCTTTCTAGTTGCCTTAGGATCAGTTTTATGGCATATTGAATGGCCTAACTCGTGTGGCAGTGTGCCGTGCGATATAAGAGGAAACACGGCGAGACGTACCAACTTGCCGATTTGTCCTTCCCTGTCCAAGGCAAACCAAGTTAATTTAAGCACGAGCATTCTTAATGAAAATCAAGGCAACATATGCAAACACGAGAGTCATGAACGGGACCATATTTCGAGTGCTCAGTTATTCTCGATGCGATGGAATAACTCGCACGCGGATAGTCGCTAATCGAGGATGACTTATCTATATGAACATGAGTCACTGGCATAGCCATAATGGAACATAGTCATGATGAGGATGAAATACAACGAAAAGAACATGGTACGTTGCAAGCCATCCCGTACAAGCATAATAGACTATCAGCCTTTATCTGAAAAGGTGGCACAACGTTTGCGGAGACGCCACCCAGCTTGTACAAGAAGGCTGCATGAGTTCCATCCAGATCGGATCGGTCCCAGTGCCCCGGTGACCGCCCGTGGAACTATACCTCATTTCTGAGTTGTCCGCGACATGTAAGTCTCTAGGGTTATACAAATTTACATCATCCACAAGACAATCCATAACATGAGTACAATCTATAATTTCTGCTCTGAATGAGTTTTGCTCCACGAGCTAGGATTCTTGGCCTTGCTTGACAGGATTCTTGTTCAGAGGTAAACTTGATGTAATTTCCATTTCAGTATTATCACGCCCCAGTCCTAAAATACGTAGGACTAGGACACGTAAGCATGCCAGTCGCATGTATATGGCAACTCCAATATGTGGAAACCATAACACATGCGTACGCTGTATTATGAATATCAAATTCACAAGTGGTATAAACTATCATAAGTCACAGGGTATAACTAAATCTCATCCACAAAAATCATAAATAGATAAATAACCAATAACTATGTAACAATCTCAATGTGAAGTATCAAAGAGGATAGTCGGGTGGAAACAAATTCACTGCCAAACTAGAATATAAAAATAACACAACATAAGTACAATAACTAACAATCACTGAGACTCGAAGAGAAGACCTCCTCGAAATATGAGTAACCAGTCTGGATCTGCGCTCCAGCGAATACTCATGAACATCTACACCTGGAAATGGACCAGGTCCTCAGAGGAATATAACAAGATACATAGAAGCATGCTAATAAAGTACTAAAATAAATATCCAATGGGTCGCCTAACCGTCTAAGTGAATGCAGTTTAAGAACAATTTTTCCAACGCGTGGGCTATCTTGCTAAAATAGAATTGGCATGATTCTCTTGGAGATTCAGGGGCCTACAAAGCATGTCTTCTTTTGAACGGCAGAGGCCGCCTGATAATATATAATATATAGTAGTCAACAAGACCGCGCATCTTCGGCGGAGCGTACTGGTAACACAAGAAAAGTGCAACGGAGCCCACACGCCTTACTTGTTGTTCTCCCTACCCCATGCTCTAAGCATGTCACATCCATGACACGATAATACCTCTAATAACTGCCAAGTCTTCTAGCATGCAAAGTTTCTAACAATAGTTATCCCTAACGCACGTCCCATACGTACAGGAGGCCAAACCCTGCACGCAAGTCCATGATCTATATGAGACTCACAACTCATGTAACAACTGTGTCACGGCCAATGAAACCTAATGATGCTTCATGAATATGGGGCAATCTCATAAACAAGGTCAAATGCATATACATAATAAAAATAGATCACGACGACACCATTATTGCACCCAAGTTTCCTTGGACGCGCAGTTTATATAGCAGTTAAAATATATGAACTAAATGATAGAAATAAAGATGTATACAACATATAGAATATGAATAACAGTACAATGGCAAGGTATACTAGCCTGGCAAGAAAGCTGCGTAGTACCAATAACCTGCTCCAGAAGTCGCGTAGATCAATCCAATAGTCCTATATATATATAATATAACACAATACACATCAGCCATTATACTAGCACACACACAACCTTAATTATACTAGACTCAGAGGGTACACTATGGGTGACACTGGTCAATTAACAAGGTGAATTGCGCGTTTAATTACGCGGGTGTCCTATATTAAAAGCTATATCAAAATCAGACAGTCAACTAAGATGTGTCTAAGCCAGTACGTTAATGTACACAAGGCAGTCAACTTGCAAGTTCTTAGGGTCCACATGGTCAAGGTAAATACGGAATAATCCACAGTGTCCTAGGGTCGTACAATATAAATACATATATAGTCATAACTATTACTAGCATAGTATTTAATTAGTTACAATATATGTATATACCATATATTTATATATGTATATATATAACAACCAATAATTATATACATACCAATTGAATACATATACTATATATATATATATATATATATATATATATACATACCAATTGAATACATATACTATATATATATATATATATATATATATATATATATATATATATATATATATATATATATATATATATATATATATATATATATACCAATGAATAATGTACATATACTAAATATACATACTAAACATATATATACATACAATATATATATATATACCAAATTGATAATTACACGCACACGCGTACGTATACGAATGCGAGTTGGGTTCACCGACACGGGGTCTGAAGTCAACTAACTATCATAAAGCAATACTAATAGCACACATAAAAAGGAGAAGAGGGACATGTTCGAACCTCGGGGTTAGCGTGCATGGACACGAGAATCGGGGGTGATACTGCAGGTTATCTTCGACGAGGGTGACGGGTCCACGATGATGGTGATGACGAGGGTAATGATGGTTATTAGGGTGATGATGATTGTGATGACGAGGATGGGATGATGAGATAATTATGATGATGAAGGTTAATGGTGATGATATGGATGGTGATAGGGATAATGGTGATGATGTGGATGATAATAGTGAAGGGGGTAATGATGTGGATGGTGATTGGGATGAGGGTGATGATGTGGATGATAATAGTGAAGGGGGTGATGATGTGGATGGTGATTGTGATGATGATGATGATGATGATGGGGTGATGATAAGGATATGGATGATGGGATGATGATGATAATGTTAATGGTGATATTGATGATCATGATGATGGGGATGATGAGGATGTTGATGGTGCTACTATTCCGGCCATGAGGGAGGTCCGGCAAGGAGGAGGAGGGGGACAGGGAACAGGGAGGAGGAGGCTCGGGTCTGAGAAGGGAGAGGTGGTGGTGTTATGGGTGGTTCAGGGTGCAGGGAGGCGAGGAAGATGAGAGCAGGGAGGAGGCGGAGCTGTGGTCGAGGAGGAGGTCAGGGCGGAGCTGGGTCGAGGTCAGGCGGAGGAGGGAAGAAGAGGAGCTGATGTGGAGGACAGGAAAGAGGGGGAGAACGGAGGTGCTGCTGGCGGGAAGAAGGAAGTTCAGGTGGGGAGTGGTGGTCGTGGCAGAGGTGAAGTCGAGGGAAGGAGTGCAGGAGGAGGAGGTAGGGTTCCAGCGTCGTGGCGAGGAGGGCCGGGAAGAGGAGGAAGAAGAAGAGGTCGATGGGGAGTTCAGCTTCAGGCAAGTCGAGGGGAGATGGAGGAGAAGAGAGGGAGAGGTGGTGGTGCAGGTCGAGTCCGGCGGTTGCTCCGGGATCTTGCGCAAGGAGGAGGAGGAAGAAGAAGAGGGTGAGGTCGTGTGGAAGTCGGGGACGGTGAGCAGGCCGGGTCGTACTCAGGCGACTGCTCCGTGGTTCGTCGTGGAGAAGGCCGGTGACCCGGCTGACTGTGGTGGTGGAGGTCGATGGCTGAGGCGTGGTTGCGGGTGAGGTAGGGGGTAAAGACGATGATGGGGAGGAATGACAGGGAAGGTACAGGCGGCTGAAGGAGAGGGAGGTGGTGTCTCGGTCGGGTACTGGTGGTGACGGGGCTGCTCCGGCGAGGTGGCTTACCGGAGGGAGGTCGGGGTGACCGGAGCTCCGGCTGCGGGAGGAAGGAGATGAACAGGGAATAGGGGAGGGGTCGGCTAGGGTTGGTTTAGGTTGGGGTGATTTAGAAAAATAAAGAAAAGGGAAGGAAAAGTTGTTTATATACATGTAGAAACTTGGTTTGGATGTTTGACCTAAAAAATTTGGGCTTGGTCAACTCCTGGGATTGGGCCTTGGCTTGATATGGGGATGTTGGAGGGCTATGATTTACATTGTTTAAAATGCAAGGCTAGGATTAAATGAGGGGCGATGTTGTGTGTTGTACATTCCGAAAATTCATGAGAAAAATCCATATGAACGAAAAAATAGATTTTTTCATATATGATATCCAATGATGTAGACACCTCAATGCACTTTTGCATAAAAGCGTCCAACAATTAGAAAATTACACAAAGACAAAAATTGGATTAAATTAATTAAAATTAATGCGCAAGGTGTTCTATAATTAATTAGAAACACATGGGAATAAAATTGGGTAAGACACAAGTGTCATGGACATAGGGCTCTCAGAATAGAATATTATTATAAATTAGGTTGCACAAAATGGGTCAAGATTGTGTCTCCAATTTTGATTGGAACGCACAAGGATACAAAGTCGTATTTATTTAGAATTAAATATAAACGTCCGCGACGAATGTTGTGCGACTAAAATATAGCACAAGAGAGCATAATTATAAGTTACACAAAGGTCAGAATAGAAGGCGGGCATGTCTAGGACAAGGATGTAAAATTTGTTGGAAGGCAATGGCTAGTGTAGTGCTCCAATTATCGAAGCAACGGTAAGGTGCACTAAGTGATATAAATATTGTATAATTAATTAAAATGTCGTGTTCTATTTCTTATTGGATTCAACTAGCCCTAGTTTCACTATCTAATCCAAGTAGGCCTAATTTTGGGTGAGGGGGTTTACAATCTACCCAACTTAAAATAATTTTGTCCTCAAAATTAAAATAAGGCAGGGTTTCTCTATCTAATCTTACTTGGTCACAATCTAAAAGAATTCACCTCAAGTTTAACAATACGGTTTCTATCCAACTTAGAATTTATCCATCTATCACCTAAGGCTATACATCTAAGAAAATATTCCTCAAATTATTTAATCATGTTATGCAATCCTCAAAGTTTCTAACACACAAATATATCATATATGATATGTCCTTAATCAATTATAAAAGAGTCACCAAGTCATGTGATTAGCCTATGGAGTATATCTAGTACTATCAGTGTATCAAACTTATACCAAGCATGAGGTTTCATCTTTCCGAAATAAGGGAAGGCGGAAAATAATAATAAAGAGTTCAAGGGGAAGGTAATAGAATAGAAGCATGGGGATCAAGGCGTTTAGAGAATTCAAAAGGAAATTGTCAAGGCAGGTGTGGATTAAAATCCTAATTTGGTAAACTCCTATTCACATGCTCACATCAGTACAGTTATGTACTTGATATGATATGCTTTGACATATCTAGAGGACAAGTACATTCGTCTACTAGTCAACTATATATCTCAATCCACGTAAAGTAGTCATGCGAAGAGCGAACCAAGAGCACTAAAGTTGATCAGACCGTAATACACTGATTCTGAAATATATTAGTGTGTCGACCCAATAATAAATATATCATGATCAAGCTCGATAGAAGAGTAAGCTTGCAAAACTAGGCTATAATAGCAGCATAAGTCAAGGTAGTTTAGAAAATATAAATACGCTAGATTATGATGAAAGAAGGTACAAAATAATTCAAGTTCACAAAGAAGATAAGACTCTACAGTCTCTACAGTTGTCAAACTAACTCGGGTATGGGCTTCTAAGTTCTACAGTTTGGATAAACAATATCTTCTTATGCAAGCATATAGTTAATGTCATTCAGTTATACTTCATTAATGAGTCAAGAGGACTATGTGATACTAGGTTATGAGGCATACTACCCAACTTAGAACAATAACTAATACTGTAACTGCCTTAAGGATAAAGTAAAAACTCCTGTTAGAGTTTATGAGAAAAGGTCTTAGTACTTATTAGGGCATCCTATTGCATTATAACTCCATAGGTAATGGTCATCTTAAGTCTTTATCATAGTGTTTATAGAACAAAAAGTGTTAATACTTAAGAATGGAAGGGTTACTGGCTCTCAAGTGAAAGAGGATATAACCTATATGGAGATATGGGAACAGATTACTTGATTTAAAACTAAGGTATAACCATAAAATTATAATCTAAATGAGGTACTCAAACTGTCAAGTTCTAACTACTAAGTACATAATTTTAAAATTCAAGATTAACAACTATAATTCTAGCAAACTATATATCCTAACATGAAATAAAATTACTTGGCCTACAATCAGAAGGGTTAGGTGGCACGAATCGAAAGATGAAGGAAAAATTTTAGTCGTCGCACAAATAGCGAGCACTACGGTTTTGGAGGAACAAGATATAAAACTAAATAGAAAGACTCTAGATAATATCATGGTTTTCTAAGGGGAAGGTGGTGAGATAATCTCTGTGTCCGAGGTATGATCAAGGAAAATGTTATATTCTTTCCTCTTGGCTTCCTAAGGTATTATTCTGCTAATATCAAGACAATGATCTAAATTTATAGTTCTAATGTTATCTCACTATGAAAGTTAGGTTCAGTCCTAATATTCAACCTTGGATTTCTATTGGTTCATCGGTACTAAGGTTAAACAATATGGTTAAATTTATAACTAACTCTAGTATTGTCTATACTACTCTCAAGTTTTCATATATATATCAAGGGATAATGGTCATCTAATTTATAGGTATCTGATGCTAGGGTTCACTAGATATTCCAAACTTAGTGATGTATCAATATTCTAGTGGTATTCTTCTTAGGAATATTACCCTAATTATCATCCTAATAACAGGGATTCCTATATTCTAGCAGAAGGCTAAAAAAATTATTAGGAAAGCCCATGAATCAAGCAAGATGCAATTATTCAAATAGAATGGATTGGAAGAAAGTGAGTCATAGTCAAATGTGGATGAGATCCTATATTCTAATCCTATTTGCAGGCTTGCTCTGTACAGTAACGTAACCAAGACAATATGCTCTCGACCTGTATGGGCCACCACTAAAAACATGTCAGCCCCAGTCCCAAAATACGTAGGACTAGGACACGTAAGCATGCCAACCGCATGTATATGGCAACTCCAATATATGGAAACCATAACACATGCGTACGCTGTATTATGAATATCAAATCCACAAGTGGTATAAACTATCACAAGTCACAGGGTATAACTAAATCTCATCCATAAAAATTATAAATAGATAAGTAACCAATAACTATGTAACAATCTCAATATGAAGTATAAAAGAGGATAGTCGGGTGGAAACAAATCCACTGCCAAACTAGAATATAAAAACAACACAACATAAGTACAATAACTAACAATCACTGAGACTCGAAGAGAAGACCTCCTCGTAATATAAGTAACCAGTCTGGATCTGCGTTTCTGCAAATACTCATGAACATCTACACCTGGAAAGGGACCAGGTCCTCAGAAGGACATAACAAGATACATAGAAGCATGCCAATAAAGTACTGAAATAAACATCCAATGGGTCGCCTAACCGTCTAAGTGAATGCAGTTTAAGAACAACTTTCCCAACGCGTGGGCTATCTGGATAAAATGGGATTGGTATGATTCTCTTGGAGATTCAGGGGCCTATAAAGCATGTCATCTTTTGAACGGCAGAGGCCGCCTGATAATATATAATATATAGTGGTCATCATGACCGCGCATCTCCGGTGAAGCGTACGGGTTACACAAGAAAAGTGCAACGGACACGCCTTACTTGTTGTTTTCCCCACCCTATGCTCTAAGCATGTCACAACCATGACACGATAATACCTCTAATAACTGCCAAGTCTCCTAGCATACAAAGTTTCTAACAGCAGTTATCCCTAACGCACGTCACATACGTACAGAAGGCCAAACCCTGCACGCAAGTCCGTGATCTATATGAGACTCACAACTCGTGTAACAACTGTGTCACGGCCAATAAAACCTAATGATGCTTCATGAATATGGGACAGTCTCATAAACAAGGTCAAATGCATATACATAATAAAAATAGATCACGACGACATCGTCGTTGCACCCAAGTTTCCTTGGACGCGCAGTTTATATAGCAGTTAAAATATATGAACTAAATGACAGAAATAAAGATGCATGCAACATATAGAATATGAATAATAGTACAATGGCAAGGTATATTTGCCTGACAAAAAAGCTGCGTAGTACCAATAACCTGCTCCAGAAACCGCGCAGATCAATCCAATAGTCCTATATACATATAATATAACACAATACACATCAGCCATTATACTAGCACATACACAACCTTAATTATACTGGACTCAGAGGGTACACTAGGGGTGACACTGGTCAATTAACAAGGTAAATTGTGCGTTTAATTATGCGGGTGTCCTATATTAAATGCTATATCAAAATCAGACAGTCAACTAGCATGTGTCTAAGCTAGTACGTTAATGTACACAAGGCGGTCAACTTGCAAGTTTTTAGGGTCCACATGGTCAAGGTAAATACGGGATAGTCCACAGTATCCTAGGGTCGTACAATATAAATACATATATAGTCATAACTATTACTAGCATAGTATTTAATTAGCTACAATATATGTACATACCATATATTTATATATGTATATATATAACAACCAATAATTATATACATACCAATTGAATACATATATATATATATATATATATATATATATATATATATATATATATATATATATATATATATATATATATATATATATATATATATATATATATATACCAATGAATAACGTACATATACTAAATATACATACTAAACATATATATACATACAATATATATATACCAAATTGATAATTACACGCACACGCGTACATATACGAATGCGAGTTGGGTTCACCGACACGGGGTCTGAAGTCAACTAACTATCATAAAGCAATACTAATAGCATACACAAGCACACATAAAAAGGAGAAGAGGGACAGGTTCGAACCTCGGGGTTAGCGTGCACGGATACGAGAATCGGGGGTGATACTGCAGGTTGTCTTCGGCGAGGGTGACGGGTCCACGATGAACACGATGATGGTAATGACGAGGGTAATGATGGTTATTAGGGTGATGATGATTGTGATGACGAGGATGAGATAATGAGATGATTATGATAATGGAGGTTAATGGTGATAATGTGGATGGTGATAGGGATTATGGTGATGATGTGGATGATAATAGTGAAAGGGGTGATGATATGGATGGTGATTGTGATGATGATGATGATGATGATGATGATGATGGGGTGATGATGAGGATATGGATGATGGGATGATGATGATAATGTTAATGATGATGTTGATGATCATGATGATGGGGATGATGAGGATGTTGATGGTGCTACTGTTCTGGCCAGGGGGATGTCCGGCAAGGAAGAGGAGGAGGAGGAGGAGGACAGGGAATAGGGAGGAGGAGGCTCGGGTCTGAGAAGGGAGAGGTGGTGGTGTTATGGGTGGTTCAGGGTACAGGAAGGTCGAGGAAGATGAGAGCAGGGAGGAGACAGAGCTGTGGTCGAGGAGGAGGTCAGGGCGGAGCTGGGTCGAGGTCAGGCGGAGGAGGGAAGAAGAGGAGCTGCTGTGGAGGACAGAAAAGAGGGGAAGAACGGAGGTGTTGCTGGCGGGAAGGAGGAAGTTCAGGCGGGGAGTGGTGGTCGTGGCAGAGGTGAAGTCGAGGGAAGGAGTGCAGGCGGAGGAGGTCAGGTTCTGGGTCGTGGCGAGGAGGGCCGGGAAGAGGAGGAAGAAGAAGAGGTCAAGGGGGAGTTCAGCTTCAGGCGAGTCGAGGGGAGATGGAAGAGAAGAGAGGGAGAGGTGGTGGTGCAGTTCGAGTCCGGCGGGTGCTCCGGGCTCCTGCGCAGGGAAGAGGAGGAAGAAGAATAGGGTGAGGTCGTGTGGAAGTCGGGGACGGTGAGCAGGCCGGGTCGTGCTCAGGCGACTGCTCCGTGGTTCGTCGTGGAGAAGGCCTGGGACCCGGCTGACAGTGGTGGTGGAGGTCGACGGCTGAGGCATAGTTGCGGGTGAGGTAGGGGGTAAAGACGACGATGGAGAGGAATGACAGGGAAGGTGCAGGCGGCTAAAGGAGAGGGAGGTGGTGTCTCGGTCGGGTACTGGTGGTGACGGGGCTGCTCCAGCGAGGTGGCTCACCGGAGGGAGGTCGGGGTGACCGGAGCTCCGGTTGCGGGATGAAGGAGATAAACAGGGAATAGGGGAGGGGTCGGCTAGGGTTGGTTTAGGTTGGGGTGATTTAGAAAAATAAAGAAAAGGGAAGGAAAAGTTGTTTATATACATGTAGAAACTTGGTTTGGGTGTTAGACCTAGAAAATTTGGGCTTGGTCAACTCTTGGGATTGGGCCTTGGCTTGATATGGGGATATTGGAGGGCTATGATTTATATTGTTTAAAATACAAGGCTAGGGTTAAATGAAGGGCGATGTTGTGCGTTGCACATTCCAAAAATTCATGGAAAATTTTCATATGAACGAAAAATATGTTTCTTCATGTGTCATGTCCAATGGTGTGGACACCTCAATGCACTTTTGCATAAAAGCGCCCAACAATTAGAAAATTGTACAAAGACAAAAATTGGATTAAATTAATTAAAATTAATATGCACGGTGTTCTATAATTAATTAGAAGTACATGGGGATAAAATTAGGTGAGACACAAGTGTCATGGACATAAGGCTCTTAGAATAGAATATTATCATAAATTGGGTTGCACAAAACGGGTCAAGATTGTGTCTCCAATTTTGATTGGAACGCACAAGGATACAAAGTCATATTTATTTAGAATTAAATATAAACGTCCGTGACGAATGTTGTGCGACTAAAATATAGCACAAGAGAGCATAATTATAAGTTACACAAAGGTCATGATAGAAGGCGAGAATGTCTAGGACAAGGATGTAAAATTTATAGGAAGAAAATGGCTAGTGTAGTGCTCCAATTATCGAAGCAACGGTAAGGTACACTAAGTGATATAAATATTATACAATTAATTAAAATATCGTGTTCTATTTCTAATTGGATTCAACTAGCCTTAGTTTCATTATCTAAGCCAAGTAGGCCAAATTTTGGGTAAGGAGGTTTACAAGTATTCACTTGCCTTGATGCATGCCCCTGATTTGGGGATTGTCTTGGTGACCTAACGGTCCCGAATACTCGCAGGTTCAATTTCACAGAAGAGCTATTTGATAGTCTCCTGGCTAACTAGAATGCATGCACAATACGAATAATGTTAGACATTTGTAAGCAAGCAAGCATGTGTTTCTAAGGAACTTAAGCAGACACGTTGGCTCGAGCCCAAAGGTAAACCGAGAGGTAAAACCGTAAGGGACTTTTCGAGCAACGTTATATAGGGTAGCATGCGAGGGTCTGAATATAAGCAATATTTTATTTCCATGTTCTAGCACAAGCAATACAAGTTGGAATTATTCCCTTAGCTATGTGCGTTGTATTCTTATTAGCATGCAGGGGGTGATTCACCTAGCGACTAGCATGTATCGTTCCATATTTTATGTGTGCTGGCTAAGCAAAGACAAGTTCACCGTAGCCACCCACCTTATCGATGATTAGCCTCGGTTGAGCGATACGTCAAGCGAGCCTCTGAAAACCTAAGCCGAACTACTTTAGGGACAAGTCTGGATATCCTTTGTCTCAAATGAGTATTCTCGCCTGAGCAAAGCGGGTCGGGATATTGCACTTTTGCCGTTTGAATCGGCAGTCCGCTTGAACAGAATGGGGTATTACATCATACCCAACTCAGAAAAAGTCTCGTCCTCGAGACTTACTGAGGACAAGCCGTACTAAAGCATTATGGAGCCTATCCCGAGCGTAGCAATCTTGATTAACGCCCCAATCTCCCTCAAGCTCAATAGTCCCCGCTGAACGTGAATCACCACGTTGCAACTCTCCCGCAGGACAATCGTTCTCATCGGGACGTGATACCGTACGAGCCTGGAGTTGCGCTCGTACAAGGCGATGTTGTTAAACACCAAAGTTATCATTGAAACAACCAAGTTGCAGCAAAAGTCAAGTATTGTGTACCAAGCACACATCAGAGTAATACGCAACGAAGCTCTCGATAGGGTCCAAATAAATGCCACGAAGGCGATAAAATACTCTTGCTCTTTTCTCTAGCCTACAAAGGTACTTACAGTTCATAAATCATGTCTCGTATATCCAAGCAGCGCCACTACGCCTGCGTACCTGAAATATTACCCACAAACGTGGGCCAGTACACAGCCGTACTGGTGAGCGGGGTAACCCACTCGCCTAAGCCGACACTAAGTAAATAGTGAATACAAACAGTTATATGGTGATCTTTCTAGTTGAATCCTAGATTCATTTCATGGTATATGGATGATATGTTAAGGAAAGCTGTAAAGCAGTTTAAGCATGCAAGCATTCAACTCAAACCAATCGACAAGCATATATATATCCAACCCGAAGGAAACTAGCACGCAACCCGTCCTACTCAAGCTATCGTTTGCACGATAACATATCGAACCATTCTCAAGCCTCAAATATCCATCCTCAACCAAAGTTATATTCCCAATCTCGTTAGTGCACACTCTTACCGAGGCAAGGTGGCCGCGCCTACACGAAAGCCAAACCAACAAAAGAAAAGCAAGCCAACTCTTATCTATATGAAGTCACTGGCCAAGCCATAAAGGATGTTGATCGGACTGATCAAATGCGGTTCTATTCGAAACAGCGCTAAATAGCTAACCCACCTGGATCGTATCCAACCGCCGGTACCGCGCCCAAGGCACGTTACCAAATTATCTCCTCCATGGTCGAACGGTCCCGGTGCCCCGGAGCCTTCCCGTTCGAGGAGACCAAACCCCGTGCAACACAGGTTGTCCGTGACATGCAGACACCAAGTAGGTATGATGAGAGGATCGAACATTCTCGCCCCACCAAGCGATCCTAGACTCGTTCAACCAAATATCCAACCAAAACATCCATAATCATTCTTCCAACATATTGCCCAAGGCACCAAATCCAAGTTATTCCCATAGGCACAATGCCTCTTCTCAACACAGTGTTTCCAATGGTGCAACACCCTTCTCAAAGCAAACCCATGGCAGAATGCCCCAACAGTAGCACAATACCCTCGCCGATGCAGTTGTTCGGTTTCGAACCATAACTGCTCGCTTTGCAAGACAAAGCACCCAAGTGATACTCATGCACAAATGCACGCTCGCTCGCCCGAATCCCCGATATTCCCGATATTCCCTTCTTCTCTACTCCTTCATGCCTAATAATATGGAAAATACGTAAAAGGCTTGAACACTTGGGCTGAAACTTGGGAATCACTACACTGAGGCGTGCATAGAGTGTACGTCGTTTGCTTAGATAGGATTGTGGCTTGAATTGATTTGCGCATTGGATAGTTGGAGCTAGAGTTGGAATATTACATTTGAGGCAGTCGGTTGGATAATTGGGATTATGCTTGGACGGTTATCTAAGGCTGAGTCAAACCTATACAAGTCGTTATACTTGTTCATTTGGATATTCACTTGAACAAGCATTCGAGATCAGCATATCGCGAGTCTAGATCATACACGTATTCGTAGCGCTCCGAACACATGCACGCCAACCAACTTAGCGATAGCGAAGTCTTAGCACTCGAGTTTCATATCTTCTTGAGTCTTGGATCGTACACAAGTTCAAGGCGTCCCTCAAACAGATACATTCAACCAAACTTAGAGATAGTAAAATCGGACAAGCTACTTTGCGAAAATCTCAAGGGTCTGCACAGGTCGGCACAAAGGCCTTAGCATCATAATTTCATATAAGCAATCGCATTATTCTAATGCGCTTTTTGAAAGTATTTAGACTCATTGTTAGAATATTCTATTTGGGACATTGAGAGAGAATATGCACATAATCCCTCGAATGAGCTTTCGAAACTGAAATAAACGAAATAAAGTCCAAAGGCGTATAAGCCAGGCTCTGCAACCATTCTGTCACGCCCCGATCTCCCGCAGGATAAATTGGCCATCCCCGCTAGGCGAGAATCACCGCGCCAGTGCTCCCGCGAAATGATCGCTTTGACCCATCCGGGCGTGATGTCGCAAAAGCGTGAGCCATGCCCGTGCAAGGCCGTGGTTCATTGGCTGGCGGTAAGAGTTCTAAGCCACAGAGTCGCACAGATTATCCGAGTGCAGCGGAATCATAAACGCATAGGTGATTTGGTAATAAGTTCACTGAGTCGACAATATAGCGAAAGCATGAATAACACAAGTTGAAATAAAGCTCTTTATTGATATAAACAAGTGTTACAGGCGGCACTTGGCCGAGATTATAATTCGCTCAGATCTCTCTCTCTCTGAGACATTAAAAGCATGCCAAGTGGCTACAATTATGGAATGATTGTACAGGCGATGTTCAGGCGATGTTCCAACATTATGTCTTGTATATGTGCTTCAGTTCCGGATGCAGTACTCCAAGGCTTCAGAGTGGACTCCTGGCCTTAGCAAGCACGAAGGAGGCATCTGCACCGAACGAGGTTCTTCCGCACCCTGCAAACGATCTGGTGGGTTATCATTACATTAAATGCACTGGTGGGGAGGCTACTCGCCCGCTCGACAAATCCAAACAAGTAATATAGGTTCCGTGCACCAACTATTATGTTGTCTTTCTAGTTGCCTTAGGATCAGTTTCATAGCATATTGAATGGTCTAACTCGTGTTGCAGTGTGCCGTGCGATATAAGAGAAAACACGGCGAGACTTACTAACTTACCGATTTGTCCTTCCCTGTCCAAGGCAAACCAAGTTAATTTAAGCACGAGCATTCATAATGAAAATCAAGGCAACATACGCAAACACGAGAGTCATGAACGGGACCATATTTTGAGTACTCAATTATTCTCGATGCAATGTAATGACTCGTACGCGGATAGCCGCTAAGCGAGGATGACTTATCTATATGAACATGAGTCGCTGGCATAGCCATAATGGAACATAGTCATGACGAGGATGAAATGCAACGAAAAGAATACGGTACGTTGCAAGCCATCCCGTCCAAGCCCAATAGACTATCAGCCTTTATTTGCAAAGGTGGCACAACATTTGCGGAGATGCCACCCAGCTCGTACAAAAAGGCTGCATGAGTTCCATCTGGATCGGATCGGTCCCAGTGCCCCGGTAACCGCCCGTGGAACTATACCTCATTTTCGAGTTGTCCGCAACATGCAAGTCTCTACGGTTATCCAAATTTACATCATCCACAAGACAATCCATAACACGAGTACAATATGTAATTTTTGCTCTGAACGAGTTTTGCTCCACGAGCTGGATTTTTGGCCTTGCTTGACAGGATTCTCGTTCAGAGGTAAACTTGATGTGATTTCCATTTCAGTATTCACTTGCCGTGATGCATGCCCCTGGTTCGGGGATTGCCTTGGTGACCTAACGGTCCCGGATACTTATAGGTTCAATTTCACAGAAGAGCTATTTGATACTCCTGGCTAGCTAGAATGCATGCATAATACGAATAACGTTAGACATTTGTAAGCAAGCAAGCATGCATTTCTAAGGAACTTAAGCAGACACGTTGGCTCGGGCCCGAAGGTAAACCTAGAGGTGAAACCGTAAAGGACTTTCCGAGCAACATTATATAGGATAGCATGCGAGGGTCTGAATATAAGCAATATTTCATTTCTATGTTCTAGCACAAGCAATACAAGTTAGGATTATTTCCTTAGCTAGGTGCGTTGTATTCTTATTAGCATGCAGGGGGTGATTCACCTAACGACTAGCATGTATCGTTCCATATTTTATGTGTGCTGGCTAAGCAAAGACAAGTTCACCATAGCCACCCACCTTAGCGATGATTCGCCTCGGTTGAGCGATACGTCAAACGAGCCTCTGAAAACCTAAGCCAAACTCCTGTAGGGACAAGTCTGGATATCCTTTGCCTCAAACGAGTATTCTCGCCTGAGCAAAGTGGGTCGGGACATTGCACTTTTGCTGTTTGAATCGGCAGTCCGCTTAAACGGAACGGGGCGTTACAGCCAACTCCTTGTACACGTTTCGAGAATCACGATATTAAATACATGTAATCTCTTTGAATTCATAACCGCACATTATCGGTTCGAAATGAATAAGCGTACATTTCCTCCTCTGCCAAAGGATGAGATGTGCGTACTTTTGCATGTTTATCCAAAATTAGCTACTACGTAGCTCAATCCTGGAGAAAAAAGCCAAAAGTCATGATGACTCTTATATCATGGACATGATTGCCTTGAATTCCCCGAGATTCATCAACCATCGTGCACGTTCTTCGATGAAAGTAGAGACTTACGTACTTTTTGTTGGAGAAAATACAACTTATGCGTACTTTTGTTGAGGAGAGACTCATACATACTTTTGTTGAGGAAAAACCCTATAACTTTTTCTCTTCTGAAGGGAACAAAAAGTGTACGCGTACTTTCCATTGTTGAACAATAATCTGGATCGCCACATGGCATCTCCTCTATCAAAATGTAGAGATCTTAGCATTAAATAAACGTGATCTTTTGTACGCGTACTTTCCTCGATATCCAGTCTGTCAGATGTCAGGCACATCTTTTGATGGACTCTTATCATAATCTGTAGAGCTTTTGTACGTCCCTGTATTGATGACAAAAAAGTATGCGTTTGGGCTTTTGATTAATGAAGAAAAGTGTGCTTCCTTCTAAAATTCCGAAAAGTGTGCCTCCTTTTCTTGAACGAGTTTTTGTACGCGTATTTTCTATGCTTCCACAAGACCTGCTTCGGTAGATAGAGACAAGCAGAAAGAGGTTCGCTTCAATAAATATTTGAAAAAGAGTCCACCTCAGGGACTTGACATACTATATAATTTCGACATATTGGCACAGCTTGCCAATATACTGGCCCGGCTCTCAATCTCCGAGTTATTCCGCCTCTCGAAAGAAACTCGTGATACGTTGAACAAGGCACTGATACATGATAACTCATACTTGACCCAGCTGAAGACACCGGCTGAGGATCCCATTACGTGTCCCCATTGTCACAGTGTGATGGAGAAAATTCCCAACATCACATTTTCCTAAGAAGACATAGCAAACAGGAATGAGTACATTGCACGTTGTCCTTAAGTCTAACACTAGTTTTTGGCAGAGATACGATCGTGACACTTTGTGTATATGCTTTATGATTCATTATACATATGTTTGATATCATTGATATATCTTTTGGCAGGGAAGGGCGAAGGATAAGTATTGGTAAGTTGGACCCTATCGCTCGTTGTGTGACACTCTTTGTTTGTGACACAAGTGTGTTTTATATATTCACTATGCCATGTAACTGATCCTAAGGCAAGATTGTAAAGACAATATAATAATTATGTGCACTCACATAATGGACGTGTTGGTTTTGTCGAGTGGACGAGAGCCCCCCCGTCATGCCCCGGACCCGCCCAGGCCGCCGCTCCGCCTTGCCTCGCCCCCGTATAGACGGATTCACGTACCGAGCACGAATCACCACACCTCGGCGCGCCGGACGCGAATCACCGCACCCGTCCCGCTGGTGCGAGGAAGGAATTTAGTGTGGCCCACACGAGTGTATCGGGGACGTGATGTCGTGCGAGCCTGGGGTTGCGCCCGCACAAGGCCAATCGTTTAAGTTGATAGTTGGCTATCATTGCATCAATCGAGTAAGCAGCGGAAAGGGACATTGTTGCAATGCAATGCAATGCATTTAGCCAACTGAGTATTCGGGACAATTGAGGGACTTGGGTTCTCTTATACAAAGGCATTCGTTTGTTCCATACATTATGCCCCCTTATACGATAGCATCTCGGGGCAACAATCGAAACCAGAATTTCGGGTCTTAGGGACTGTGGCACGCCTATCGCTCCCTCGGACGATCCAATACCTGCAAGCAAGTAAACTGTTGGTGGGTCAGCAATTTTATAAGTACTGGTGAGATAAAACAACTGAACAGAAATAAGCATTCACTCAAACCAACACTAAGTAATCATGTTATAAAATATTATATTACTAGTGATCTTTCTAGTTTTACCTAGGTTTGTTTTATGCAGTTCGCTAGCAAAGTCATATTACATTATTTGGAAACATGTTTGGAAACAGAGTTTTATATGCAATAAGCAAGACAAGCAATCGTTCATGTTCAGGGTGTGCGCAGCGTGTCTTGTGAGACTCCAGGGTCAAATGCATAGCTAGACACATAATGCATATCTAGGGGCAGTTCTCTATCCAAGCCAACACAATGACTTAGCTATATGCAGGGCGGTCCCCGAGTATCTCAGGATTGGCAGCTGGTTGTATAGCATACCAATGACTCATTCATCTGACGCTAATGACAGTTGTGACTCATGGTTACTTTTCACTATCATTGTAGCAGCCGTGACACATGCAGTTCAGCTCTCCACCAAAAGCCATTGTCCGACCGCGTACGAATGCATGGAACACTATCAAATAAACTCTAGTATGCAGACGAGACCAACCATCAGAACAGATATCGTTGTTGCGGGACAATCCGCCTTATCACTTGAACACATTCAGGCATAATATGGTTCTCTCGAAGCATAGACGATAGTGAACATGTTTATGCACTCTAGGCAAGCGTTTCAGGATTCTCGTTTAGCAGACTTATCATTTCAAAGACAACCTAGGTGAGTTCGTTCATTAACATGCAAGGCAGGTTCTATCATTCTCTTATGAAAACATTGCAAGCAAAAACTCAGATTATTATTAAGGCGTGCAAGAATCAGAGAACGAAGTTCTGCCCACTCACCTGATACATAATGTCGATGCGGAACGGGGCATTACATACTTACCAACCAACAAAAAGTTTCATCCTCAAAACTTTAAGGATAAACTTCTCGATATTTCGAGCAGCGATAGTGCCATCCCTCGCCGTACTCAATCGAAACAATCAAGCAATTCAAGTTCAGAAAATATTTGCACTTTGAGAATATCTATGGACTTATTGTATGGAATGCTCTATTGCAATACCATATCGATATAACTCAGAGTCATAGCAACGGTTTGGGCCAAGAGATCGATTCTGCTCTGATACCATTCTGTCACGCCCCGGACCCGCCCGGGCTGCCGCTCCGCCTTGCCTCGCCCCCGTATAGCCGGATTCACGTACCGGGCACGAATCATCGTGCCTCAGCGCACCGGACGCGAATCACCGCGCCCGTCCCGCGGGTGCGAGGAAGGGATTTAGTGTGGCCCGTACGAGTGTATCGGGGACGTGATGCCGTGCGAGCCTGGGGTTGCTCCCGCACAAGGCCAATCGTTTAAGTTGATAGTTGGCTATCATCGCATCAATCGAGTAAGCAGCAAAAAGGGACATTATTGTAATGTAATGTATTTAGCCAACTGAGTATTCGAGACAATCGAGGGACTTGGGTTCTCTTATGCAAAGGCATTCGTTCGTTCCATACATTATGCCCCCTTATACGATAGCATCTCGGGGCAACAATCGAAACCAGGATTCCGGGTCTTAGGGACTGTGGCACGCCTATCACTCCCTCGGACGATCCAGTACCTGCAAGCAAGTAAACTGTTGGTGGGTCAGCACTTTTATAAGTACTGGTGAGATAAAATAACTGAACAGAAACAAGCATTCACTCAAACCAACACTAAGTAATCATGTTATAAAATATTACATTACTAGTGATCTTTCTAGTTTTACCTAGGTTCGTTTCATGCAGTTCGTTAGCAAAGTCATATTACATTGTTTGGAAACAGAGTTTTATATGCAATAAGCAAGACAAGCAATCGTTCATGTTCAGGGTGTGCGCAGCATATCTCGTGAGACTCCAGGGTCAAATGCATAGCTAGACACACAATGCACATCTAGGGGCAGTTCTCTATCCAAGCCAACATAATGACTTAGCTATATGCAGGGCGGTCCCCGAGTATCTCAGGATCGGCAGCTGGTTGTACAGCATACCAATGACTCATTCATCTGATGTTAATGGCAGCTGTGACTCATGGTTGCTTTTCACTATCATGGTAGCAGCCGTGATACATGCAGTTCAGCTCTCCACCAAAAGCCATTGTCCGACCGTGTGCGAATGCATGGAACACTATCAAATAAACTCTAGTATGCAGACGAGACGAACCATCAGAACAGTTATCGTTTTTGTGGGGCAATCCGACTTATCACTTGAACACATTCAGGCACAATATGGTTCTCTCGAAGCATAGACGATAGTGAACATGTTCATGCACTCTAGGCAAGCGTTTCAGGATTCTCGTTTAGCAGACTTATCGTTTCAAAGATAAGCTAGGTGAGTTCGTTCATTAACATGCAAGGCAAGTTATATCATTCTCTTATAAAAATATTGCAAGCAAAAACTCAGATTATTATTAAGGCGTGCAAGAATCAGAGAAAGTTCTTCCCACTCACCTGATACATAATGCCGACGCGGAGCGGGGCATTACACCCCCTCCCCCCCCACCAGTGCATTTCTATGTACTGATATCCCACCAGATTGTCTATAGGGTACAGGGAATAAGTCGTTCGGTACGAAGCTCGCTTCGACGTGCCGAGACATTGGACCTAGTTTTGGCGTCTTGGATATGTGGCGGCGGGACCTTGAAGCTCATGTATACGAGACATAATGTATGGAACATCATCTATTATATTGTTCTCAAATTGTAAGCCTTAGGGCATGAATCATTGTATTGTGTGTGTGTGTGTGTGTGTGTGTGTGTGTGTGTGTGTGTGTGTGTGTGTGTGTGTGTGTGTGTGTGAGAGAGAGAGAGAGAGAGCTTGAGCGATTGTAACATTTGGTCTAGAGACGTTGTAATGTATATTTCAATATCAATCAAAGAGAATTGTTTCATTCTATATTGCGTATTGATTCAACTTTTCTGCTTGGGAACTTTTGTGCCACTCTATAACTTAATTTTTTTATCGGCCATTTGGTGCTTGCCTTGTGCGAGAGCAACTTAGGATCGTACGGCATCACACCCAGCGAGGATGTTCGGTTATGCTGAACCGTGGCGTAACATAAAGGTTGGATTATTGTACTATGATTCAGAAATGGAATTTATGTGAACAAAGTTTAGAACTGTTAGGTCGTCAGGGTAGAATCCCTGGACTGAGACATTAGTAAATATAAAAATCCCTGGAATTGAAAGTATGGAGGTACGAGCAATGGATCAAGGAATGTGGTAGTAGAATGTGTTGGATAAGTATTTCAGTTTTATGTATCATGCATATATTTTATAGTTAAATTGTTCAAGTATTTGCATGTCATGGCAAACTTGTGTACAAGGTTTGAATTTTCTCGAACAGTTATTAGGGGCACTGGGACCAATTCGGCCTAGAAGAAAATTATGGGAGCTGTGCTGACATACTAGCACGGGATATTGTGGGACCTTCAGTAGGGCTAACTACCGGAGCTGGAAGGGTGTGGCACAATACAGAGTGTTTCAGAAACTTTCAATGGGGCCAGATGCCCGCCGCTGAAAGAGAGTCGTCTAACCCGAGATAGTCCAAGATGGCTTGTGGTGCCAATGACCTTCATATAGTTAGGATGCATACTAATATCAATCTGCTTATAGGCCTATCAAATTATTTGCAGGGGCGAAGGCACGACACATTATATTTTAAGAAGGCTAATAATTGATACAGGGACATATTTATGACACATACATTATTAATCAATGGCATTATTACAGGAAAGGATGGTTAGTTCGATAAGATTCACTGTGTTCATATATGTATATTTGTCTTTGAATCTATTTACAATGTCACATGTATGCTCTATATAACATGCATATGAAATGTTAACTGATCCTAAGGCAAGAATAGAAAGGCCAAATAATAATTTTATCTGCTCTTCACATGATTACCGTGTTGGTCTAGTTGAGTTGTCTAGAGACCATTCAACAATGCATTCAATCCCCTACTCTCCAGGTACGAAATTTGCTTGGACGTGCTCAGGCGTTAGAGCTCTGATTGAAAACTTTAAGATATTCGATCGAGATTATTTCTTTTGTATATACAAGTTATAATGTATGGAACATTTGTCACATCTCGCTCTCAAATAATCGGGTACGGGTTGGACACATCCAGCCTACCATGTTAATAACAGCAATAGTCAGTTGTCTAGACCTCAATTTTCACCAAAGTATAAATATTCGATCAACTCATCATAGGTATCTAGACACGTTTCATGTTACGAACAATCACCACAATCCATTATTGCTTTTATTACATGTCTTTTACAAGTAATGTCCGAAAACAAATTTGGTAAATGTAAAGACAACATCAATCAAACAACACGATACATCCACAACACAAAGCAATCAACTGGAAATGAAACTACACAAGGTTCTAAATCTCCAAAGGAGTGTCCTCCGTGTCAGGGTGGTCTCTAGATTAGCATCTCCTAGAGTCTCCTCCTCGGGACCATAGAAAGTATGGTAATTCATGTCGTCATCACCTGCCACGGTTATCCAGTCATGAAAGGAGCAAAGCAACATACATCTCACAGTAATATATATATATATATATATATATATGATGCAAGAAAATAATATAATACATAATAGATGAATATGATAAGTAAACATAAAAAGAAAGGGTACTTGTCTATATGCTCTAACTACGTGTGGTACATGCAAGTGGAATATTATCTAGCATGTAGGGGCTAGATAGGGAATAAGACATATCAGGAGGTGATATGCTAGCAGTCACGCACGTAAATGGACATAAGGCACGTCTTGTTATGATGCTAACAGTCATGTAGTGTCCAAGGCTAGAAAAGCTACATGTCCTCTTAGTGTTCCCCCTCCCGACACACAACAAGACACGGTACAAAAATAATAAATATGCATGAAATATCGTATAGTAAAACAAGTTAGTATGTACTTGCCTCAATCCTGGTGGTGAAAAGCATGGAATGATCCTCCTAACAAATCAAGGTCCACTCGTTAGTCTTCCAAAATGGTTTCTAGAATATTCTTAAGGCTCTTAATTAATCATTCTAGCTTTTATTACTACCTTAACTATTCTAGTATTTTAAGTAACCAACTCTTAACTCAATTTTAACCATTTGATACCTAACAACTATTTATTCTTTAATCATCTAAAAAAAACTATTTATTCTTTAACTAATCAACTTATCAGTTTCTTAACTAATTGACATTAACTAAAATCTTAACCATTTCTTGAAAACTATTCTTACTAATCACTACCCATTTTGACTATCCTGCTAATATTCCTTTATTCAACTAGTAACACAAGCCCAAGCTTAGTCATACTAACACAAGCCCAAGCTTAGTCATACTAATTATCCCCAGGGAATGTTTTACTAAAGCTACAGTAACATTCAATTTTGAATGTTAAAATTCAAACTAGATAGGACTCAGTCCTTAAGTGTTAATCCCACAATTTAAAACTCTCCAGTATATTTCAATTTAAGTTTACAAATCAAACAGAGAGCAGGTTAACCTATGCAGTGTCCTTTGGACACAGATCTTCTGTGTCAACTCAGACACGATGCAGTGTCCTTTCATCCCGTTCTCAAGTGTTAAGACTGACAATGGACCATTTTCTTCTGTATCTTCTGGGTAAAATCGAAGTAATACGGGTAGTGGTAATTAAATTAATAGTTGGGGAAAGCAAAGTTAGAGATTAGTAATGGGAGGTAAATACAAATAACTCTAATTAAAAACGTCCTCTGTGCCAAAAAAAATACAGCTTTTGGGTGGTGAAAAACAAATGAGGCTTTCCCCTTTATATAGCCTCGAGGGTGTTACATTGATGGCTAGGATGATACCATATGTTATAAATCTAACGGCTATAACTATCATATTTATAATCAATTTCTAAAAAACGGATTTGGGCGGCGCCTAGGCACTAGGTGCCCATAGTCCGTCTAGGTTTCCATCGGAATTGGTCTTTGGGCGGATCCAGGAGAAAAGTGGATTTATATTACGGGGCCCTAGGCGGTTAGACGACCGTGATGAGCAACAGTCGACCGCATGTGAGTCTTCTTCTTCTTCTGATATTTTTTTTTCTTTTGTTTTGAATAGTAAAATAACTGAGCGCCGAACAGTAATAAATAAACATGACTTGAGCAGAGTGAAAATTTTGAACAGAGTGGGCATTGAGCACTTAAAAAAAGCTGTTGATAAAGGCACTACAAAATATACTCAGGACAGCCCAAATTTTTTTTAGATAATTATAAATTTACCATTCTCCGAACTTGATCAGGACAGCCTTTTGACAGTCCTTCCTATTGTTAGGACTCTCAAAATTTTGACAGTTCTAAAAAAAATATGTTGATTTTTAGGACTATAAAAATTTTGACAGTTCTACCAATTGATAGGACTGTCAAAATTTGACAGTCCTAAAGAAAATGGGAAGAGAAGAATGAGGTGTCAAGAGTCGCGCACAGCCGCCACGGCCACCCCCTCCCTTCCACTATACCCCAGCAGCCACCCCCACCCACCCCCGCTTCCCTACCCCCCCCCCCCCCCGCCACCCCCTCCCCCGCCGAGCTTCTCCCGCAGTGCGCCAACCCCCTCCCCCACGACGCTTCCCCCGCGCGCGTCGTGTCCGCCGCGCACATCTGCCGCGCCCCACTCCCTCCCCTGCCGAGTTTCTCCTGCGCACGCCACGCACAGCCGCCACGGCCTCCCCCTCCCCTGCCGCTATACCCCCATGCGCCGCCGAAAGCACCCGACGCGCGCAGCCTCCCTCCTCCGTCGAGCTTCCGCCGCGCGCAGCCCCCTTCCTCCGTCGAGCTTCCCCCGTGCGCTGCAAGCCCTTGTCTCGCACGCCAGCTGCGCTTCCCCCACGCGCGCCCTAGTAGAGGTGGAGAATCGCAGAGGAGGGTGGGGGAGGAGGAGGGAGGACAGGATGGACAGCCCTAGTAAATTTTGGATTAGCCTGAATAAAAGTTCTTTCTAACTAAGCTAGCACCAATACTAGACTAGCCCCGAGTCATTTTTGTAGTGCCATTATCAAGAGCCTTGAAAAATGATTGAGCACTTAATAGTAATATATAAAATTGACTGAGCAACTTTTTTTTTTCTGCTTCTTCTTCTGGTCTATTTTAATAATTGAGCAGAGTGGGAAAAAGAAAATCAAGGAACATGGATCTGTGATCATAGTGACCGTTGCCAAGAAAATACAAATAACTCTAATTAAAAACGTCCTCTATGCCAAAAAAAAAAAAATACAGCTTTTGGGTGGTGAAAAACAAATGAGGCTTTCCCCTTTATATAGCCTCGAGGGTGTTACATTGATGGCTAGGATGATACCATATGTTATAAATCTAACGGCTATAACTATCATATTTATAATCAATTTCTAAAAAACGGATTTGGGCGGCGCCTAGGCACTAGGTGCCCATAGTCCGTCTAGGTTTCCATCGGAATTGGTCTTTGGGCGGATCCAGGAGAAAAGTGGATTTACGGGGCCCTAGGCGGTTAGACGACCGTGGTGAGCAACAGTCGACCGCATGTGAGTCTTCTTCTTCTTCTGATATTTTTTTTTCTTTTGTTTTGAATAGTAAAATAACTGAGCGCCGAACAGTAATAAATAAACATGACTTGAGCAGAGTGAAAATTTTGAACAGAGTGGGCATTGAGCACTTAAAAAAAGCTGTTGATAAAGGCACTACAAAATATACTCAGGACAGCCCAAATTTTTTTTAGATAATTATAAATTTACCATTCTCCGAACTTGATCAGGGCAGCCTTTTGACAGTCCTTCCTATTGTTAGGACTCTCAAAAGTTTGACAGTTCTAAAAAAAATATGTTGATTTTTAGGACTATAAAAATTTTGACAGTCCTACCAATTGATAGGACTGTCAAAATTTGACAGTCCTAAAGAAAATGGGAAGAGAAGAAGGAGGTGGCAAGAGTCGCGCACAGCCGCCACGGCCACCCCCTCCCTTCCACTATACCCCAGCAGCCACCCCACCCACCCCCGCTTCCCTACCCCCCCCCCCCCGCCACCCCCTCCCCCGCCGAGCTTCTCCCGCAGTGCGCCAACCCCCTCCCCCACGACGCTTCCCCTGCGCGCGTCGTGTCCGCCGCGCACATCTGCCGCGCCCCACTCCCTCCCCTGCCGAGTTTCTCCTGCGCACGCCACGCACAGCCGCCACGGCCACCCCCTCCCCTGCCGCTATACCCCCATGCGCCGCCGAAAGCACCCGCCGCGCGCAGCCTCCCTCCTCCGTCGAGCTTCCGCCGCGCGCAGCCCCCTTCCTCCGTCGAGCTTCCCCCGTGCGCTGCAAGCCCTTGTCTCGCACGCCAGCTGCGCTTCCCCCACGCGCGTCCTAGTAGAGGTGGAGAATCGCAGAGGAGTGTGGGGGAGGAGGAGGAGGAGGAGGAGGAGGGAGGACAGGATGGACAGCCCTAATAAATTTTGGATTAGCCTGAATAAAAGTTCTTTCTAACTAAGCTAGCACCAATACTGGACTAGTCCCGAGTCATTTTTGTAGTGCCATTATCAAGAGCCTTGAAAAATGATTGAGCACTTAATAGTAATATATAAAATTGACTGAGCAACTTTTTTTTTTTCTGCTTCTTCTTCTGGTCTATTTTAATAATTGAGCAGAGTGGGAAAAAGAAAATCAAGAAACGTGGATCTGTGATCATAGTGACCGTTGCCAAGGAAAGTGGGCCTGAGCAGACACAGTAACACAGTAATATGTAAAGACTACAGACACTTTTTTTTTATATGTAACACACTTTTGTGCACTGAGCAGACACAGGCACATAGTGGGTTTTTAATATATAAAAAGAAATAAAGTAATATAAACAGAATTAATGTATAAATAGCGGATTTTATATAATATATTTTTTGTTATGTGAAACAAACAAACAAAATTTGGGATAGTATAATTTTTACTTAACCATATTTTAAATTTGTAAATTTTTATTTTTACTTTTATTTTTGACGACCGTCTAGAGTTAGGTAACCGTCTAGTTAGACGGTGGGTGACCGTCCACCTAATGCCTTTTACAATCTTATTTATAATACACTTGTGAAAAGTATTTACAACTAACAAAATATCTAGTCCAATAGAATGGTACGAATTCTAGAGAAGTTTCTAGATTCAAGAAATATTCCAAAAGTTTCCAAGGAAAATCCAAGAGTACCCAAACAATCTTCTTAAATAGTACAATTGGGTTATAAACTTGATCAGTACAATTGCAAATAATTGTCTAATACTTGCCTACAGATATTCTGATCATCTTCCGGGGCCTACACAAGAAAAAGATAGTGAATGACTCAATATACCATTTGTTCTTTCCAGTAAAACGTTAATAGAAACTAGGAAGCAATGCGCACCAAAATTGGGTTGTGTCCATGGCATGTCACACATCTAAAATACCTGGAGACTCCGAGATACAATAGAGCACGTCACAAAAGCGATGCACCCCTCTCACTGTGCGTGCATCGTGCTATATCGAATTCATGTCCAGAGAACATATCGACCACAAATCAGTTGAACTTTTGTGAAATGCTTTACAGTGGACTCTTAGAGCCGAAAGTCTATGAGACAGGAACCACAATCACCAGGTATGCTTTTTACGCTAAAGAGTGGAGGTTCATCAACGCATAATATAATATTGAGAATGCTCATTGAATGAGCAATTCAATAACAATCAAAACGAGACAAGTATATACACATAACATACATGCCATAGTTTTCCCTAGTGAAATACCACTTTTTACCAGGATCTAATGACCCAGGGGTTTCATCTTCTAAAGATACATACATACAAGAAAGAATGATAAAAGTAAAAGAATGATAAAAGTAATATAGAAACTGGACATAAAGTTTCCCAAATAATTAATAACATCTAAATGAGTTCAAACTCAGTACAGTAAGCAGAGGTGCTACAAGAATTCTCACCATATAAACTGCAGATTTAAAGGATTCATGATATAAAAAAAGATTCAGAAAACACACTTAGTTTCAAGACATTCTGATTCTACTGATTCGAATATGATCAACCTCATACTTCTTGGACCTCAATACAACTTTAACTCGATTGAGAGGAGGTTCTATTATCAACCTCATACTTCTTGTACGCTCAAACCTGCAGAAGCAGACAGATAAAAGGTATTAGCCACCGACAATTTTACAGCCTAGAGACCTTATTGAATTGCAATAAAAGAATTAGGTTCAGAACACAGACTGCAGCACCTTGCATACAACTCGAGCGATAACGAATATGATTTTTTTCAAGGGAAGGAAAACCTTCATGAATTATTATATTCTTAACATAAATTTTAACTATCCTATATGCTTACAATAGTACAAAATATTCTTCAACACTGATACATTGGCAATTGAATCGGTCAACTGCATATCTACAGAAATGCAGCCTTTCCAAAAGATAATATTTTTAAGGGAGGGAGGAAATTTCACACCATGAAATAATAAAGGGCGTACTGCATCAGTAGGATGCCTGCAAATACATTTGTGTTTGCATCCCACAACCCACATAGATATCCTCGACCACAGTTCATTCCCTCAGGTAATGGTCTTCATTGCACTATTACTACATGATATATAAAATAAAATAAAATAAAATAAAATAAAAAGTGTTCATATCATGTCATGAATGACAGATATCGCATCCCACAACCCACATAGATATCCTCGACCACAGTTCATTCCCTCAGGTAATGGTCTTCATTGCACTATTACTACATGATATATAAAATAAAATAAAATAAAGTGTTCATATCATGTCATGAATGACAGATATCAAGATGTCATAATTGTCCAAAAAGAGGCCATTGCTTTAATTTGGCATGTCACCAACCTAAGAGCATCCACAGTGGGGACACTCCAAACACATACTCTAAATTATTGAAAATTGTGTAAATGACTACTTTTTTAGTGTTCCTTGATATTGGCACACAATGGTACACTCCAAATTAACCTCCTCTTGTTCCTCCCTCTTTTCCCTCTTTATTTTTCTTCCACAGTGGGGACACTCCAAACACATACTCTAAATTATTGAAAATTGTGTAAATGACTACTTTTTTAGTGTTTCCTTGATATTGGCACACAATGGTACACTCCAAATTAACCTCCTCTTGTTCCTCCCTCTTTTCCCTCTTTATTTTTCTTCCATGTTAGGTAAGATTTTTCCTCCCTCTTTTCCCTTTTTATTTTCCTTCCATGTTTGGTTACTTTTGGGAGGCTCAGCAATTAATGTAGAAAAGCTAGGACACGCTCCAAATTTGAAGTATCTTTTGGCTTTCTAACAATTTTCAAGTATGAACAAGTGCCCACAACAGCCTTCAAGTACTACAAAATTTGACTAAAATCAAAATGTAGCACTTGAAACCTCTCCCGCTGTGGATGCTCTAATAAAGTCATTAGCCTCAGGTAAATGATCTTCGCATTAGTCGTCTAGTTAACGGTAGAATTCACATATAATGAACTAATAAGTATAAAATTGAAGTTACTGATGTACATTATACAACATAATGAATCACATTTCATATAAAAGTTTGGTAGAAAATGAATGATGCTAACAAACACCTGGGGGAAGAGATTGCTTCAGCTTGTCTGCCTTCTCTGTGTCGAACACAGAGAGTGTGTACAGGTACCTGGAGCAGCGAACCTTGAACTTCACAGCATCCTTACTTCTCTTTATCTTCACAGATCGTGCATCCTTCCTCCTTGCTGTGAGAAGGAAGTCCTTAATCTCGTGAATCTGCTTCGGCTGCATATAACAGACCTTTAGCCTAATAAGAAAAGTTGAAATAATCTAACACTAATACAAAAAAGTTAACTGTGACACTAATATAAATAAAAGTAAATAATATGATGATCATTTTTGGTTAACGAAAAAGTATTCAGGAACATATTCTCAGGGTAACCATAATTTCCAATATAATTTTGGACAAAATTGAATTCCAGGGCATGCACCCATGGTGATGTATGCTAGGGTGAGGGTGATAATGGGGGTGGTCTGACGATGAGTAGGCTGGCACTGGGATAGATGGTGCGGCAAGGATGGTGCATGGTAGTGTTGCAAGCTGCTATGTTCGTTTACAGCCCTAAAGATCTCCACCATACGAAAATGATTTGTAATTGATAATAACTTAAAAGTAAAAAATTCTGTGTTCTTTCCAAAAGATCATGAAAAAGAAAGGAAAGAAATTTTTGAACAAGTATATTGTTTTCTGCAACATGTATGATAATTTAACCTTCTTTTTGTGATCTAAACAATTGTGAAGGAAAAGGAAATGTTGGAATTGGTAGCACCTATAATGAGCCAACCCTAACAGATATTTGGTTGTCCCACTCCACAGGGCAGTGGGATATGGGAAATTGTGTAGTAAACTTCCCACAACTAACCCCATGACATAAGGGGCTGGTCACATACCCTCTACTTCTCTTTTATGTGGGGTTGTATGTGAGAAAAAGAGGAGACAAGCAGTTCGTAGTGGGTGTTTTCCTTCTCCATCCTTCTCCGTTTTCCTGACCAACTGATTCTCCAATCTAGCAAAGGGCTGGGTTTCTGATTACGTGGAGTAAGGAGTTAGAACGACGACAGACAAGGACTAATCCCACTTCCGCGTTTTGATTTCCATATGTGCATATATGCAACGGTATCAAAGACTTTATACCCATAACCCACTCTCTAAATCAAAATTGTAATGATTATTTACAGTGATCTAAAAATCGGGCTAGGCGGCGACTATGCACTAGGCGGCAGCCCGCCGTACCAGAAACCCCCAATTCGGTCTTCCTAGGCGTCTGTTCGAACATGTTCGACCCTAGGCGGACCTGTTCGGCCAAGTCGACCCTTGTTCGGCATGTTCGAAAAAGGCGGAAAAAAAAAATTTAATTTCAGAAGTTTCAAAAAAATTTCAAATTTCAAAAAAAAAAAATTCAAAAAATTCATAAAAAATCCCAGAATTCAAATTTTCATTAAAAAAAAAACTTGTACGTACGTCTAGGTGGCCCCTTGGCACACCGAACCAAAATTTATAACATTGATTATATATATATATATATATATATATATATATATATATATATATATATGAGGAGAGATCGGGTCTCCACTCAAGAGCATCTTCGTATGTTCCCCGAAATAACAACCGTTGGATTGTCTTTTTTAACCGTTCAGATTACTTCAAAATCTTGCAAATAATTGGACTGTTTAAGGATCTAATCTGAACGGTCAAAAAATACAATCCAACAACTGCTATTTCGAAAAAAATGTGGAAATGCTTACATGTGTGTCGAAGCCTCCTGGCTCTAGTGGTCAACAATTTGAGACAGTGCATCATGGACGGATTCAATCTCACGGAAAAGCGTATTATTCTTTCCAATTATGGTGGAAGTATATATATATATATATATATATATATATATATATATATATATATATATATATATATGGTAAACGGGATAAGCCATAGTGGTTATTTTCCTAAATGAGAGTACTAGTGCACATGGGATGTAAAAATTTATTTCTATTTTGGTCCACATGTGCATGATTCATTTAGAAAAATGAACACTATGACTCATATATATATATATATATATATATATATATATATATATATAGCCAAGGACCACTAGCTCAAGTGGTTAGAGTGCCCATCGAGCAACATGGAAGCACATTTAACTCCACGTGGAGGAATTAATGTGAGTAGTGGTGTGGTTCAGGTGCAATACAGGTGCAGTTCAAGTGCGGTGCCGGTGCGGTTCAGGTGCGGGCCTTCGGACCGGTACGTGTGGAGCCTTCGGGCCGAGTTTGTAGACCTTCAAACCAGGAGTTTGTAACAAAATTACCTCTTCCATATATATATATATATATATATATATATATATATATATATAGGTTGGAGACATCTCAAATTCTACAACAATTGTCCCGAAGAGCTAATGTGGGAAAAAAACAATTATAATGCATTCATTGTGACGTTACTATTGGACACCCAGCTGTATTCATCTATTAGCAGTAGAGTACATCAATAACCAAGGGGACGGGAAATTATGGCAGGGAAGAAATAGACTCTACAAACCAGAGGTATATAATGAAGAATCCCTTAGCATTACTAGATTGAGGAACCGGTAAAGGAATCATTTTATAATCTGTGCTATTAGACTATTAACCGGAAAGAAAGGAAAAAAAATGGCTTGCTCATTTTACAACTCTACATATTTGCATATTAACGAATGTTTATTTGTGCAATGTTCTCCAAATATTAATAAATGGAATTTTGAAATTGATAATTGTATTTGTATGCATACACAACCTCAAATTGAATTTTGGAGTGTCCATAAAACACCTAATACGTGTCCGTCACGACGACACAGCCCTAAATACGTTCAAAATTAAAGAAGACCAGCTCCACACGGATTTAGAAGGAACCCACAAAACAAGAGTAGATATTTTTTTTCTCCAAACAATATTGAAAACATATGGGGGTTGATAGAGATTACCATTTTCTTTCACAAGAGAGGAACGCCGCCCGCCTCTTCTGTTAAATCTGCTCAGGGTTAAAGGTCCGAGGAGATGGACACTTTTATATAGCTAGCGAAACCCTAATAGGCCATACGCATATTGGGCCTCTTTGGCAATTTAAGTTTTTGGTTCATGAACGAGGCCCATAAGCGTTGCGCGTAATGTGGGCTTGTTTGACAATTTTAGTTTTTGAGTCATGAACGAGGCTGAACGTAATAACATGAGGCGATGTAACTTGTGTTATGTTTGACTAATGGAAGAATTACAAAATCCTGGAGTAACTCATATATATATATATATATATATATATATATATATATAGAGAGAGAGAGAGAGAGAGAGAGAGGGGGGGGGATTGGGATCATGATCCACCTACTTTTTTGTCCATTCCAAACATCTTCATATTAACACCGTTGGATTGACTTTAAGTCATCTAATCTTAACAGTGGATATCAACGATTAAGATTAGATGACTTATAGCTCATCCAATGGTGTGAATAGGAAGGATACTTGGATGGACAAAAAAGGGGATGAATTTGATCACTTTCCATATATATTTATATATATGGAACGGATCCGGAGTTCCGCTCCCGAAGCCCCGCAGGAGGCCCGTCGCTCTCAACCGTTGGATCGCGGGGGTCTCACGCGTGGCCCCCACGCGGACCCTCCGATTCGATAGTTCAGGGGAACGGGACTTCGACGGAACTCCGAAAACGGATCTTTTGATCCGCTTCCACTTTTATATATATATATATATATATATATATATATATATATATATATATAAAAGAGTAATATAATGGAGATATCACTTTCTATGTTACGTTGAATCCAGACAAAACTCGTATTTAGGCCTTCAAAAAAAATAGATTATTTACATTAACTATTCCTATATTTTTTGGTTTAAAAACACAGGGTGTCCCTGCTTTTAAAAAAGTTACACTGATCATCCTTACTTTTTTGATTTATTACACTGGATACCCTTATTTTAAGATAAACAAGTTATGATACTAACTATCCCTATTTTTATTTTTTTTTTAAAATCAAACGGAAGGAATGGTTAGTATAATTTGTTTAAAAGCATAAATATCATGTGTTATAAATTAAAAATATATAAATAGTTAGTGTGAATATTTTTATGTTACTTTTCTCCATACATGTCGTACCACCAAGAGCAGGGATATAAACAATCTTCCATACATCGTCGATCTCATCGCGCTTTGTCTTTTAATTCATCAAGAATTACCAATATTTTTTTTTAGAAGAGCTGTTAGCGAGTCAAAACTTTCTTCTATGATGAACTTATATATTGTTATACCTTAAGGGGACGTTTTTGGCCCAAAAATTTTGGTTGAAATTTTCTTATATTTCTTAAAAAAAAAAAGGGGTGGGAGTGGAGGCGGGGACACTTCCTTCTGTTGTATTTGATATGTTCAATTGAATTATTGTTAAGGGAAGGAGCAATTTTAAGTGGTAGGCTGAATCACAAAGGGGACTAGTTGCAACTTAGGTTTTAAGACTCGAGTCAGGCTTGGCCATTTTTGGCCAAAAATATCTTAAATTTTTAATACTATAGTAGGGTTTATCTTCTTTTTTTCTTCACTAATTCTTATAATTAGCTTATTTTCTTGTTGTTTACCGATTATAGCTCCTGCTTGTCCAACACTTTTCGTTCCAAAGTTGTGTCATATCGTTAGTGGAGCAAAGGGATCACTCTGATTCGACCTCCATCACCACATCTCTCTAGAATCTCGACTTGTCTCAAAATGTTGTATTTACTTACCTCTGTAAATCGATCTTGAGTAAACAAGTTCAACAAAAAAATTCTTAAGAATAAACACTTTATTTTTTGTCCGAAAATATATGGTACTAAATTTAACGCTTAGTTCATTATGAACTATACTATAGTTTAACCCAAGTGGAAAGATTCAAGTCATAAGCAACACCCATCATAATGCACGATGTATAATCACTGTGGGGAATGCTCATTCACATATTGAAATATGTAGGAAATTGTTGGGGTTTATCTTGAAAATAATCATTAGTGATATGGTCCTACCATTCGATATTGAGGCAAATCCGTAGTGTGTATATTTCAATATTTGAGATTTTATTTCTTATCTCACAAAGATGAGGTATGATAGTAGTGGTTTGTATGATGAAGGATTTTTCTGGTGGGTAAGATCCAAATCCCACAATAAACCTTTGGTTTTGTCACAGTTTATTGAAGGATTCTCTTTAGAGCTAGGTCCCAAAATACTTAATTAAGCGTGGGCGAAGAGAGCATTGATTGTCACGTCCCGATCCTGGAGGACCAAAAGTCACTACTGAACGTGATGTCGTGCAAGTCTAAGTTGCGCTTGCACAAGGCATAGTACCTGCACAAAACACAAAATAACAATGGATATAGAAACACAGAACTTTATTTACAGAAAACGAAAGATTGAAAACATTTGATATGATCACAAAATACTTTCTTTATTGAACACTTGAAATTCGATTACAATGTACTTATTTGGCTGATTACAAAATAACCAAAAACTAGCCACAATGTCCATACATCATATCCTTGTACTAGGACAGTAATTAAAAGACCTTGAAAAGAACTTGCAAACTGGAAAAAAACTTGGAAGCTACGAGCATGGTTCCACTGGATTGGATGCGCTCATACAGATTCAGAATGCATGTCAAACTTTTGCTACATGAACCTGAAGATGCCCACAAACGTGGGTCAATATTCAGCATGTACTTGTGAGCGACCGCAGCCAAACTCACCTAATAATCCACACTAAGTAAACATGTGAAGCTAGCAATATTATTATGTGATATTTCTAGTTGTCTAGGTTCTTTTTAACAATTCATGCAAAGAAACATAAACAATAAAAGTATCACTTGATAGTGATTTCTTACCCACGGACGACCGGTATCCCTGCAACAGACACACAAGTTAGCCACAATTTTCATATATGAATAAACTCAAGGGACTTTGCATCTATCGGTTAGGCTTGCAAGAAGGTTACATCTAGCATGCTTCCTAATTACATGATGCTCCATGGGTTGCCCCATGATTAGTATCGGTGACTCAAGGTTCAGCTCTGCACTAGTACGTGTGAATGTTAGTAGTTGTGACTTTTCTTCAGCTCTACACTAACATACACGTATACTAGCAGCTGTGACGCAGGGCTCCACTCTGCACTAATAGACACAACACCCCACTAGATCTCAAGGACCGTCTCTCAGGGTGCTCTCACAATCTCTTCCGGACCGACCGATTTTTAGTGTCCCATGAATCGTTCGAGAGACTATTACCTTGTGCACGAGTCGTCTGAGACCAATGCATGACATGAAACTTCTATCAGATAAAATACTACTATGTACAGTTCTGAACAACAAGCATACATTTCCATCTTATCTTCTCTTTTCACACTGAACACTTATCAAACCATAAGAGGTTTTCTATTCACATTTCTGTTGCGCAGCATATGAGTAAGGGACGTGTAACATTAACTTGGAAGTAAAGCAAATATTCTATATTTCAAGCATGCAGTTCATTTCTTTTAGCTTATCTTGTTAATGAGGTATCATTGAACTTAGGGACATGCAACTGAGTGGACTAGAGATTCTTTTTATTAAGGCGTACAAACAAAAGGATTCATCGAAGGGCCGAAGCCACTCACCAAATGAATCAACATGAGAGAATGGGGAAGCCTCACGCAACGATCACTTCTTGGTTATGCGTCCTGAAATTGTACCAACACTTGGTTAGCATCGTTCGATCTCGTTCTCTTACGATTCAAAATGAATACGCAAGCGAGAAAAGCGAACTATGAAAACCAAATCAACAAAAGCAACATGAAAATGCAAATCAACAATATCAAGCAGCAAACACATCCAACGAAAACTAGTGGACTCATTTCAATAGACGTCGATTCATGAGTTAGAAAAGGTTCATTGTAGTTCGTTCATGATCGGTTGGGTCATAAGGTTTCTCCGATACTCAGTTCAAAACTGAGTCACAAGCCGCAAGTATTATATAGTGGATCGCTGGAAGCGGGACACTACATTGACGACGCACTTCGCATGTATGCACTGGGCACATAGATGGTGTTGTGTTGGCTTCACATGTTCAACAGCTCCGTGCGAGCTTCGGGTTCAACGGAGTTTCTCGGTTCCGCATAACTTTTGTTCTGCTACTATTTTGCTACTACTGGGCGGTTCAATTTTGACTTCCATATTTATAAGGAGTTACTAGTGCAACCATAAGACCGCTTGAAAAAAGATGCAATGAGGCCGACGTTTACAATAATTTCTCCGTGACGAAACCTTTCATTAGAAGATTGTATGGATAAATAAGGCCTTACCACAAGCCTTGTTTAGAGGACTGTATGGACAAGGCCCACTACAAGTAAGCCTTGCTCTTAAGACCATCCCCGTTTCTCGCATCCTCAGAATTTAGGGTTAGGGTTTCGGCGAGTGGGGGGAGGGAAATTCTCCACCAATGGCGAACCGGACGGACCCGCTGGCGAAGAGCATCCACGGGACGAACCCGCAGAACCTGGTGGAGAAGATCCTCCGGTCGAAGATCTACCAGCACACCTACTGGAAGGAGCAGTGCTTCGGCCTCACCGCCGAGACCCTCGTCGACAAGGCCATGGAGCTCGACCACATCGGCGGAACCCACGGAGGCGCACGCAAGCCCACCCCCTTCATCTGCCTCGTCATGAAGATGCTCCAGATCCAGCCCGACAAGGACATCGTCGTCGAGTTCATCAAGAACGAGGACTACAAGTACTGAACAAAACCCTAACCCCCATTTTACTACTACTACTACTAAATCGTCATGATTCATAGGTATGTGAGGGTTCTTGGGGCTTTCTACTTGAGGCTGACGGGGACGGTCGCCGACGTGTACCAGTACTTGGAGCCGCTGTACAACGACTACAGGAAGATCAGGAGGAAGTTAGCTGATGGAAGTAAGAATGTTCGGTGGAGAGTGCTGGCTAATAATTGTTTCCAATTTTTTTTTTTTTTTCATTATTTGATTTATTTTGTTGATTTTTCGGCTTGTAGATTTTTGCCTGACTCACGTCGACGAAGTGATTGATGAGCTCCTCACCAAGGACTATTCCTGCGACATCGCGCTGCCGAGAGTCCAGAAAAGGTATTCATTTTTGCCTAATTGATTGAATGATTTATATTCTGTGTATAGCTGTTATCTTTGCAGTCACCGGAGCTCTTTATTAGGGCCTATGTTGCATGGACACGATCACGATACAATATGGCGACGGTATTAATTGAGGACCGCCTAGTGTATTTTTGGGAGTCTTATCTCGTGTCTGATACAACATGACAAGAAGATGGCATTTTTGGAGTGGCCGTTTGTTGTTGAACCTTAAGTCAACTCATGTAAATATCATAGTATCATTAAAATGTTCCTATACATCGTTGGTAAATATTGTACCTTTACTAAATTGGGCAATTTTTCTTATCACAGTACATTGGCTGGCTATATTCATTGTTTTATACATTATAGAAGTATAACATGATCATCTTGTTTGCATGCGAGAGTTCTTTGCTTTTTTTTTATTGATAAGAATTAGCGGTATGAGGAGGAAGAAATCTGCTGGAACTAGTGTTGAAAGTTCAAAAGTGTGATCATAAGAGGGCGGACCAGGGTATAATAAGGCTGAAGTAAATGCCAATATGATGATAAATGGGAGTCTTTGGAAATTGGAAGGTTTTGAAAAATAGAGGAGAGACTTTGGGGGAAATTAGGCTTGAAAAGTTGTTTTATACAAGTAGCTGAGTCGTCGTTAGTTCACATTTTAAATTATTAACGGGTCGATCCATCTATCCTGTTTAATAAATGGGTCGAGTCAAGGTCGAGGGTGGTGACCTGCTTGACTTATTTGACCTGTTTATATCCATCTAAGCATCTTACATTATTGTTTAGCTGTCAAGTCCCCTTGCTAAGAAAAAGCCTGGATTAGGATTTCTTAGTTTCATACTATGGTTTGTTGGGGATAGATGGGAATTTGAATATAACTGTTTGCTTAATATTCTTTTGAGGCAATCTCTACTATGTGTTATTGCTGATCCCTAACAAGCACGGACACTTCCAAACTCATGTCGTGTCGGGCATGTATTCGGACACGCCGCAGACACTCTAAAATACACTATGACACACCAAAATAGGTGCCGAATCTGTGTTGCCGTCTCTGAAATGTGTTGTGCCGAATCTGTGTCCGTGACATAGGTTGGTCCCAATATTGACGACTGAAATAATGAATATCACTGTACCTATACGATGGCTCAATGATACACTAAATCCCATAATCCGCTAGATTGGCCATGTAAACATCGATACCCGGCTATACTCTAAACTCTAAACAAAGCTTTGTCAAATGCATAGTGACATCGAACAACCATCCTAATTAGATATAGGTTCAGAAATATCTGGACTTGCTGTTGCCGTATTAAAGTTAACTTTTTCAAGTACAGATGGACTCTTGAAGCTTCTGGGACGCTGGAACTTAGGAGAAGTGCTCTAGAAGATGACTTTGAAGATGAAGAGGAAAAGGAAGAGGAAGACCAGGCTATGGATACTGTAGAAACTGATGCTTATGAGAAGGTTGAAATTTATTACCCTCAAAATAGTATATGTTTCTGAATTGCCAAATGTGATTTCTCAAGTTTTACTCACCATTAGCAGGATTATTATCGTGGCCGGAGTCCGATAAGAGAGAGAGACCGAGACCGAGACCGAGACCGGGACAGAAAGCGTGACAGTCATAGATATAGGTAATAATGACATGATGCACTTTTTTGTTTTTTTCCATTTTCTAAAGATAAATGGATTTATTTATTTTCATTCAAATCATATTTGCTTATCATTATCTTACTCCTTGATCGATAACTTTTAAGGGATCCGGCATGTGTGTGTAATCATTCCAATATCCACAACATGTTCTTAGAGTCCCAATATTTAGACCAAGTTCTTAGTTTCATGTTCTGCCGGTTTTTACTTTCTTGTTTGCTTCGAAACATGGAATTGTGTGGAGAAGAAACAGGAAATATGTTGAAACTTTTATGGTAGAAGAGAACTTGTCTTTTGATTGCTTCGCAAAAAAAAAAAAGAGATTTGTTTGGTCCACATAAAAGGAAAATGCTATTAATCTATTTTGTTTGAAAACAACAATTGAGCAGCCAAGCGGTGCTTGCTATCCTAATATTGTGGGAGGGAAAACTATTAGAACTTCTAAAGTTTCTAAGTTCGATTAGATTATTGGTTACTTAAAAATACACATTAAATTTGTTACTTTGAAACCAATGGAAGGTTCTATTGTAGCAACATTCAATGCTACCTTTGATGTTTACTATCATGGCATGTAAATTTCAAGAGCCAGTGGTAGAAGAACTGCTTCCTACAGTGATTCATGATGACCCTGCCAGGTTTCTCTGCACTGATAGTGTACAGCGAGAAGTATGATGGGTCAAACAACTGTCATAACCATAGTAGTATGCACTTCCGTGTTTCTTTATGTACTTTTTTATCTGTCTTTTGATGAGCAAAGTTCTTATGGTCTTGAAGAAAATATTTGAGCAGCCAAGGTGTGCTTGTTATTCTGATAACAGGGGAGGGAGAAAGGTCTAGAACTTGTCAAGTTTTTAAATACAATTAGATTATGGGTTTCTTCTAAATAACATTTCAAATTTATCACTTAGAACTGAATGGAAGATTCTGTTGTAGCACCAGTCTATTACCTTCTGTTTACCATCATGGCAAGTAATTTTCAAGAGCCAGTGGTAGAACAAACCGCATTTTACACTGATTCATGGCGACTCTGCCAGTTTTCTCTGCACTGGTATTCTGCAGCAATAAATATGATGAGTCAAACAATTGACATAATCATTGTAGTCTTTAGCTCCATTTTCCTTTATGTAGTTTTCATCTGGTCTTCTGAGATGCAAGGATTTATGTGCGTATATTTATAGTTGGTTCTTTGATTACAAAAGTACTAGTATATATGCACGCAATACTACTTGGGAAGAGCAAACAACCACCCTTCCTTTATCTTTTTTTCTACATGTAATTTATACCTAACTGTCCATGTCAAATGTAATGAACAATTTTAATTAGTAAACATAGGTAAGGACATTTTTGGAACAAAAACTTCTACGGTGAAGCCTCAACTTTTCCTATTATATAGTAGTATTAATTTATACTCTCGTTTGTTAGCATCCATAGTAAATTATTTGTGGGCATTTGCTTTATGGAGGTTTTAAGTTCAAAAAGTTCTACAGCTGGACTTACAGATAGTCAACCAGTTAAATCTTGTTTTCTGTTTACTTCTTCAAATATAATTTATTTCACACACATGAACAAAGTCACACGACCTATATCACCTATCCACATGCAAATTTAAGGTTTTGCAACTTAATATCCTCGTTAGATTGTCATCCAACTTGACAATCACTGTCAAAGCACACAACTCATATGGACATTTTTACCCTTAAAAAACTAGCTGAAACTGTTCTTTCTAACCCTCGTACTTAACCTGACCCTAACCAAGGAATAATGGAGGGAGCGTGTAGGCGCCGTAGGCCGACATGCAGGCCACGATTGTGTGCGCATCTGCATTTGTGGCTGTTGCGAACACACATTGCCTGTGCATGCTGAGCAATGCACGTGCGGACAGCAAACCACTTCCCCCCAACCCCCCCTCCGTGCACGGATGTAAGTCCCCCTCTTCCGTGGGGAGTAGGGTTAGGCTTAGGATGTGTTTTATGTAGTCTTTTGCTGTTTTATGTATGGGTTCTTTCCTACGCTTTTTAAGTGTTTTATGTAGCCTTTTGCTGTTTTCCTAGTCCAGGGAACAATGGCTGGATATTTGGGGTGCTAAAAAATAGATAAAATATTGTAATTTATGAACCAAAAGACTAGCCAAAACTCTTGTTACCTTACTTTTATGTGTACTTTGAGAATTAATAAGACTTATATTGAAGAACTATTTATTGGTTAACAGAGACAGGGATTACGACCGGGACTATGGTAGAGGACGTGAAAGAGAGAGAGATAGAGAGCGTGATAGAGACAGGGAGAGGGACAGAGACCGCCATCATACTCGAGATGAAAAGGACTATGGTCGTGATAGGGACCGAGAAAGAGACGGTAGGGAGCGGGAGAGGAGAGACAGAGACCGTGCGCGGCACAGGAGCAGGAGCAGGGACCGACGAGACCGAGACCGCGAAGATGGAGACCACCGAAAGAGGCGTGACCGTGGCAGTCTTAGTCCTCGGAGACCGCATGATGAGGATAATGGTACCCGCGAAGAGACTAAGAAGAGGAAGCAAAAGAAAGAGAAGAAGAGTGATGGGACTGACCACCCTGATCCTGAGATTGCCGAGGCCAACAGGCTTCGTGCCTCTCTTGGGTTGAAACCTCTGAATGTATGAGGCCAGAGTAGCCATAGTCTGTAATATGTGGAGTGAACTTTTGCAGAATTTGGTTCTGCTCTGTTGTAATATTTCAGCTCGATGAATTAATTAAATATCACCCTTTCCACCTTTTTCCACTCGACATATGTTTGTAAATGAGATATGCTGCTGCTGCTGTCAATTGCGACAGCTGATGTGTGGGTGCAGAACGTTGATCAGTCGAAGGTATGTAGCAGGTAAATCTGGAATTTTTTGTAGTATTTGTATTTGTTCTGTAGTACTTTTTATGGGGACGACCCTTTCAAACATATCTTTGGAATTACTTTAGAGGCTTTATTTGGCAAAAATAACATTGCTATGGGAGTGGTCTTGACTAGTATAGGAACATATCCCCATGACTCATCAAACTATGACCACTGATAAAATGCTTGATGTTTTGACAAGAGCTAGAGCCAGTTCGACTCTTTAAGCCACAGGTGAACGATGACAATCGCCACCTGTATATCCATATTTCTAATAAAAGCAGTCATATTGGTTAAAATAATGGGTACAGAATAAGATTTGAATCAGGCGATTCCTCCCTATTTGCCCCTAAAATAATCAGCAGTCAAAACAATTCCAGAAATGAATTAAAAACTCAAGCTTGGCAATTCCTCCTTACTTACACCCCTAGTCAGCACCGCACCCTTAGTATCGTATCATCCTGAACATTTGCGTCCAGTTTCTGTTGGACAATTTGTCACGATATCTCGTGCTTTCAACAAAGTAGAAAAAAGGAAAGAAGACTGGCAAAGTGAACAGTAATTTTGTCAACTTCCACGCAAGAGTCGTGAAAACGAACATTTGAAGTAGCTAAACAAACATCAACATTCCATAATGTTGGATGTAATGTATGCTGCAGATAAGCACCCATCAACTTCCTTGATAGTTATCTTACAGTTGACAACACAATAATAATGCATTTCAAGGTCTGAGTCCTAGGGGTTCAATTCAGACAGACTAAATCCGAGTTCGATCGAATAAATTCGTTAATGGGTTGGATTAGTGTTGAAGATACTCGGATTCAGATTAAAATATTTGAACCCGATAAAAAACGGATTGAACTCGGATTCATGTGTTCGGTTTACCCAAAGAACCCGAAATTCGACATACATATCATTTATATATATTTTCATATATATTGTTCCATACTTCTTAAATATAAAATTTAATACCTACATTTTTTCACCCAAACTCTTCAACTCCTTATCATTAATTTTATTTCAGTTTGTATTTTGTAATGATTGAGCCTTGATTGCTATTTGATTATATGTTCAATATTACTATTGTTTAAAATTATTTTAAATATCATATTAGAGCCCAACAAATTCGCTGGACCCGACCCAATTCGATCCTCTAGGTTTGGTCTTCGGCTACATATGTTGAATCCGATGTCGAATCAGACTTGGACTCGGACTAGACTTATGATTCATTAGGTTGGATTCGAGTTGAGCTCAAATCCGAACCAACCCGTCCGAGCATACGTTCGCTTTACTTCTCAAGGTTCGGTGACTTCTATCATTTCCTCCCTCTTTTTCTTCCAGATAATTCTCTTCTGAAGTTGTTCCCAATGAGGAATTGTTTGGCTTACTACAGATATAAAATCACTTGTATATAGATCGTAAACAACAAAGTCGTTGTAGTATAGTGGTGAGTATTCCCGCCTGTCACGCGGGTGACCCGGGTTCGATCCCCGGCAACGGCGCTTTTTTTAAAAACTTATTCATTCTAACGAATAATTTGATTTGTTCCTTCTTCTTTTTTCTGTCGAATAATTGGATTTGTTCCCTTTTTTATTTTTCTCCTTACGGCTATTGACTTTGTTTACTCAAACTTTTCTGTACTTCCTCCACAAAAGGGCATATTCGATAAACTAAGGAAATGAAATATAATATAAAAATAAATGACAATGGTTTTTTTTTTTCTGTGGATTTTAATTTTTAAATTATAGCAATCTTGTTTGGCCAAAATTAATAAGTTAATTGTTTTGTACTAATTTTAATTGGTACAACTGTAGTTACATATTTTGTAACAGTCCACGAATAGTGATATGAAAAGTGTATGTATATATATGCGCCTATGGTTCATATTCCGTTTACCTCTTCCACCGCGTACGTATATGAAAAGTGTATGTATATATTTAAGATAATGTTAATATTTAAGATGATGAATTAACATGTGCTATTATATTATTATATAATGAGAATATTTAATTAAAACTAAAATGCTTTATTAATATTTAAATTAATTAATTAGTTTCAAGTAATAATTAACTAATAAAATATATTTTTCATATTAATCATAAGTATAATTACTAGTTAATAATACTATTTCCTAATTAGATAATTAATATTGTATGGTTATTAGTTAACCATAAAAATAATAATCATTAATAAATTATAATATTAGGTAGTTAATAACTTTTAATATTAAAGTATTTAATTAGTTAACAATAACATTTATTTAATATTAATTGTTTATATTATTAGATAACTATAATATTTCTTCTTACATATACATCATACTCAGAGCCGGCTCAGGAGGCTGGGTTGCCTTAGTGGAGCTAATTTTGGTTGTCCTTCACTCCTACTGAAAAGATATAGGTTTAAGTTTAGATTGGGCTAGACCGGTCCTAAGAAAACCAAATGGCCTTAGGAATTGCTCTTTGGAGGAGGGTTACCCAAGCTCAAAGTCTTGTTAGGCTTACCCTAGGCCGGCCCTGATCATACTATCCAAACAAAACATTTAGATTATTTTTACTTTAAATGCTAAATTTCAAATTTACCTAACTTTTATTCTGAAATCTTGGAACTACAAATTCATAATTTAGACTAAATTTTGATATCCAAAATTCAAATTCAATTTAATATCCAGTCCAATTACCAAACTTAGCTAGCTCTTGTGGTCAGCGAAGAGAGTTATAACCTTCTAGTTAAACGGACGGTATCAGAAACGAACTGCGGGACAGGTATGGGTACGTGAGAAAATTGAAGGCAGTCGGCCCAAATAACATCTAGTCCAATTCGGATATCCAAAATCTAAATACAAATCCAAATTCAGCTTTTGATAAGTTAACTATAAATTCATGTTTTCCAATATTTTACGATTAATAGTCCAAAGTAACGCGGTCCGTCTACTTAATCATCTCTCTCTCCATCATTCTCAAAGGCTCTTAATAAATGCACTACAAAAATGACTAAGGACAGTCCAAATTTTTACCATTGATAATTACAAGTTTGCCACTCAAAAAAATTACTCACCGGGCTGCCCACTTCCAATTGATTTTTTTTATAATCAGGACTGTCAAATTTTGACAGTCCTATAAATATATGTTAATTTTTTAGGACTGTCAAAATTTTTAATTGGTAGGACTATCAAAATTTTGACAATCCAGAGGAAAGGGCTCCGTGAGGTAACACGAGGGCGAGCTGCATAGAGGCCGGAGGGGGGTGGACGAGGCGGAGGAGTGGGAGGAGTAGGTTGCGGCGGCGAGAGGCGGGGGAGGAGGCGAAGGCGCACCGACGAGGCGTAGGCGCACGCGTTTGCCTCCGCTGCTGTTGCTGCTGCCACTTCTGCTGTTGTTGCCGCCGCTGTCGCCGTCGTCGTCGCGAGGCGTAGCCGTACCCCCCAGTCACGTCCCAATTTTCGCTAAATCGATAATCGTCCCCCGGACGTGATGTCGTGTATGCATAAGGCGCGCATGCACAAGGCCTAGGCATAATGATATACTTTAGAACACTTGTAACAGAGTACGCAAATAAGATATCACACATGAGATATATAAAAGTTCTCTTTTGTTGATAATGAACATCTGGTTACAGACTCTTGACCCAAAAGTAATAAAGACGTCGCACGGGTTTATAACTTGGACGCAAAATGAGATAGTCGTTCCATACATTACATCATTTACTAAAACTTTAAAAATGTAATAGACACCTGCTAGCGAAGCTATCGCCTTCCCTCGGAGCTGCATAAAAGGGGCGCACGAGCTCCGAATGTTTTGTACAAGTTCTAAAAGGCACAAACGGAGTGCGTCGAGTACTGGATTGGTTGGGGGAAGAAATCTTCATATCCTCGCCGCGTCGCCTGGGTTCGGGGAACATGCTGCAATGAGGGTCCGTACTTTGAAAAGTACCGGTGAGGGCGAGCTAACCCAACTAACCAAATCCAAAGTTGTTTATATGAAGCATGCAAGTTATTTGTGGTCTTTCTATCTTGCCTTAGTTGAGTTACAACATGCAATGTATATATATATAGAGAGAGAGAGACTGAATAACCGTGCCACCGTTCGGTGACTTTTACCTACCCGTCTGGTACACCTGCACAAATCTTACCATGACCTTTCCTGCCAAGAAGACACAGTTAGTTTGTACAGTTAAACTATACATAAGGTCACTGGCATTACTGTCATGCCCCGATCTCCCGCAGGCAATCTGCCGTTCCCGCTAGGCGAGAATCACCCTCGCCAGCGCTCCCGCGGAACGATCGCTTGACCCATCCGGGCGTGATGCCGCACGAGCGTGAACCGCGCCCGTGCAAGGCCGTGATTCATTGGCTGGCGGTAAGAGTTCTAAGCCACAGAGTCGCACAGATTGTCCAAGTGCAGCGAAGTCATGAACGCATAGGCGATCGGTAACAGGTTCACTGAGTCGACAAATATAGTGGAAGCATTGAAACACAAGTTTGAAGTAAAATAACTCTTTTATTGATATGTACAAGTGTTACAGGCGGCGTATAGCCGAGATTACAAGTCGCTCAAGCCTCTCTCTCTGAAACAGTAGAAGCGTGCCAAGTGGCTACAACTGTGGAATGATTGTACAGGCGATGTTCAGGCAAGTTCGGGCTATGTTCCAACATTATGTCTTGTATATGTGCTTCTGTTCTGGATGCACCGTTGCAAGGCTTCAGAGGGAACTCCTGGCCTTAGCACGTACGAAGGAGGCATCCGCACTGAACGAGGTTCTCCCGCACCCTGTATACAAACTGGTGGATTATCAGTACATTGAATGCACTGGTGGGGAAGCTACTCGCCCACTCGACAAAACCAAACACGTAATATAAGTTCCGTGCACCAACTATTAAGTTATCTTTCTAGTTGCCTTAGGATCAGTTTCATGCAAATATTGAATAACCTAACGTGTCGGGCAGTGCGCCGTGCAACATGAGAGGAAACACGGCGAGACTTACCAACTTACCATCTCCTTCCCTGTCCAAGGCAAACATTGAGGCAAACATTATTAATTCAAGCACGGCAAGTATAAGCATTCAGGGGCATAGCATATGCAAACACGAGGGTCATTTTTAACATGATCGTTCAGGTGTTCAGTTGTTTCTTGATGCGATGCAATGACTCGCACGCGGATAGCCGCTAAGCGAGGATGACTTATCTATATGAACAGTTGTCGCTGGCATAGCCATAAAGGACAATAGTCACTGGTGGTAATGGTATGCGACGAAAGTACAAGGGGCGCTACATGCCATCCCGTCCAGCATAATGGACTATACACTAGGGTTCAGTCACTGGAGAGAATGGTATGCAGCGAAAGAACAAGGAGCGCTACATGCCATCTCGTCCAGCACAATGGACTATACAATAACGTGAGTTCCATCCGGATCGGATCGGTCCCAGTGCCCCGGTGACCGTCCGTGGAACTATACCTCGTTTCCGAGTTGTCCGCGACATGCAATCGTTGGGTCTTTCCAATTATCATGAGATACACGAGAACAAGAGTGCACTAGAACAAGAGAACACGAGTGCATACAAGAACACGAGTACACGAGATACTTGAATCATGATTCTGTACAGTGAATAACTTGCCTTGATGCATTCCCCTGGCTAGGGGCTGCCTGGTGACCCAACGGTCCCGGATACTTGCAGGTTCAATCATGCACGGGATGACTACTTAGTAGTCTCCCGGGGTTTGGATGAAAACAAGGCAACATTCAAGCATGCGTTTCTAAGGAACATAAGTAAACACGTTTGCTCGGACCCGAAGGTAAGCCGAGAGATGAAGCCGTTAGGGACTTAGCATGCGAGGGTCTGAATATAAGCAGTATTTCAATTTCCATGTTCTAGTATAGCAATACAAGTTGGGATTATTCCCTTAGCTAGGTGCGTTAGATTTATTAGCATGCAGGGGGTGAATCACCTAGCGACTAGCATAAACATTCTAGATTTTATGTGTGCTGGCTAAGCAAAGACAAGTTTACCGTAGCCACCCACCTTAGCGATGATTTGCCTCGATAGAGCGATACGCCAAGCGAGCCTCTGAAAGTCCAAGTCGGATTCCTGTAGGGACAAGTCTGGATATCTTTTGCTTCTCGTTGAGGCAAGGCGGGTCGGGACAGTTGCACTATTGCCGTTTGAAACGACAATCCGCTTGAGCGGAACGGGGCGTTACATCCTACCCAACTCAGAAAAAGTCTCGTCCTCGAGACTTACTGAGGACAAGCAGTAATCTAGGGTTGAGGCAATCCTAGACAAGTCGTTGTACTTGTTCATTTGGATTTTCACTTGCACAAGCGTCGAAATCAGCATATCGCTTAGACTGGATCGTGCGCACTTTCGAAGGGCCCCTCTAGCGTGAACACGTCAACCAGCTTAGTGATAGCGAAGTCTCAGCACTCGAGTTTCACCTTTTCTAAGTCTTGGATGGTGCACTAGTTCAAGGCGTCCCTCGAATAGATGCATTCAACCAAACTTAGAGTTAGTGAAAATCGGACAAGCTACTAGCGATACTCTCAAGGGTTCGCACAGGTTGGCACAAAGGCCACTCGCAGCACAACAGCATACAAGCAAGCATATCATATCATATCATTCAAAACGCATTTTGAAAGTATTTAGACTTATTGTTGGAACATTCCATCGAGGCATTGAGAGAGAGCGTGCACATAACCCACGAACGAGCTTTCGAAACAGAGATATCGAATCGAAGTTCGAAGGCGTAAAAGCCAGGCTCTGATACCACTATGTCATGCCCCGATCTCCTGCAGGCAATTGGCCGTTCCCGCTAGGCGGGAATCACCATCGCCAGCGCTCCCGCGGAACGATCGCTTGACCCATCCGGGCGTGATGCCGCACGAGCGTGAACCGTGCCCGTGCAGGCCGTGATTCATTGGCTGGCGGTAAGAGTTCTAAGCCACAGAGTCACACAGATTATCCGAGTGCAGCGGAGTCATGAACGCATAGGCGATCGGTAACAGGTTCACTGAGTCGACAAATATAGCGGAAGCATTTAAACACAAGTTTGAAGTAAAGCAACTCTTTTATTGATATGTACAAGTGTTACAGGCGGCGTATAGCCGAGATTACAAGTCGCTCAAGCCTCTCTCTCTGAAACAGTAGAAGCGTGCCAAGTGGCTACAACTGTGGAATGATTGTACAGGCGATGTTCAGGCGAGTTCGGGCTATGTTCCAACATTATGTCTTGTATATGTGCTTCTGTTCCGGACGCACCGTTGCAAGGCTTCAGAGGGAACTCCTGGCCTTAGCACGTACGAAGGAGGCATCTGCACCGAACGAGATTCTCCCGCACCCTGCATACAAACTGGTGGATTATCAGTTCATTGAATGCACTGGTGGGGAAGCTACTCGTCCGCTCGACAAAACCAAACACGTAATATAAGTTCCGTGCACCAACTATTAAGTTGTCTTTCTAGTTGCCTTAGGATCAGTTTCATGCAAATATTGAATAGCCTAACGTGTCGGGCAGTGCGTCGTGCAACATTAGAGGAAACACGGCGAGACTTACCAACTTACCATCTCCTTCCCTGTCCAAGGCAAACATTGAGGCAAACATTATTAATTCAAGCACGACAAGTATAAGCATTCAGGGGCATAGCATATGCAAACACGAGGGTCATTTTTAACATGATCGTTCAGGTGTTCAGTTGTTTCTTGATGCGATGCAATGACTCGCACGCGGATAGCCGCTAAGCAAGGATGACTTATCTATATGAACAGTTGTCGCTGGCATAGCCATAAAGGACAATAGTCACTGGTGGTAATGGTATGCGGCAAAAGTACAAGGGGCGCTACATGCCATCCCGTCCAGCACAATGGACTATACAGTAGGGTTCAGTCACTGGAGAGAATGGTATGCAGCGAAAGAACAAGGAGCGCTACATGACATCTCGTCCAGCACAATGGACTATACAATAACGTGAGTTCCATCCGGATCGGATCGATCCCAGTGCCCCTGTGACCGTCCGTGGAACTATACCTCGTTTCCGAGTTGTCCGCGACATGCAATCGTTGGGTCTTTCCAATTATCACGAGATATACGAGAACAAGAGTGCACTAGAACAAGAGAACACGAGTGCACACAAGAACACGAGTACACGAGATACTTGAATCATGATTCTGTACAGTGAATAACTTGCCTTGATGCATTCCCCTGGCTAGGGGCTGCCTGGTGACCCAACGGTCCCGGATACTTGCAGGTTCAATCATGCACGGGACGACTACTTAGTAGTCTCCCGGGGTTTGGATGAAAACAAGGCAACATTGAAGCAGACAAGCATGCGTTTCTAAGGAACATAAGTAAACACGTTTGCTCGGACCCGAAAGTAAGCCGAGAGATGAAGCCGTTAGGGACTTAGCATGCGAGGGTCTGAATATAAGCAGTATTTCAATTTCTATGTTCTAGCATAGCAATACAAGTTGGGATTATTCCCTTAGCTAGGTGCGTTGGATTTATTAGCATGCAGGGGGTGAATCACCTAGCGACTAGCATAAACATTCCAGATTTTATTTGTGCTGGCTAAGCAAAGACAAGTTCACCGTAGCCACCCACCTTAGCGATGATTCACCTCGGTAGAGCGATACGCCAAGCGAGCCTCTGAAAGTCCAAGTCGGATTCCTGTAGGGACAAGTCTGGATATCTTTTGCTTCTCGTTGAGGTAAGACGGGTCGGGACAGTTGCACTATTGCCGTTTGAAACGGCAATCCGCTTGAGCGGAACGGAGCGTTACAATTACAAGCCATATTGGACGATTTTATAATCTCTGAACGGAATGGGGTATAACGCAGGTAGAGGGCCCCCGCTGTACGCTCATTCCGTTCGAATCAAACGACTATCGGAATTGTTCCGTCCGGATCGGATCGGTCCCGGTGCCCCAGTGACCGTCCGCAGGAACCGAAAGCCTTGTGCACAAGTTGTCCGTGACCGTCCCACGTCTTAATACTAAGTTATAAGCAAAGCAATTTCAGACATCAAAATTTAGCATAACTATTTAGCACACAATGAAGGCATAGTCTATATGTTTCAAATGATCACATTTCAAAATAGGTAATTCACATTGCATAGTTATTGATGAATGATTTCTAGCTACAACTGAAACATAGTAAGGATATATACATATATAGCGAACAAGCACGCAACAATATGATCGTAAACGAAGTAGTGTGACAAGACGAAGTAGTGTGACAAGCATAGGGGTTCCTTTATTTTACTTATTGTAAATCTTGACTCAGTTAATACAATTTTTGGTATCGTTGATCGGAACGTACAACGAGTCAAATTTTTAAGAATGAAGACTTGTAAGAAGGGATCTAATCGAAGTAAGGCCACTCACTAGCTAGTGAACCGATAGAGAAAAAAGAAAAGATCTTCAAGACTCTGCTTACGCGTCGCCTACATGATCACTTGCATGCACCAACAGATGATCAATATCTCCTGCTTCGGTCTCCAAGGGTTCGATATAAAATACAAAATCCTAAGAACAAAGACAATGAAATCCATCGAAACCGTTCAAGAAAATGCAAGTCATAAAACTAACAAGAAAGCAACCAAGCGGCATCGAAAACGGGCAAGAAAACCAGCGCAACGGAAAGGCCCCTCTCGAATCTACTGTCGAGTCCTTCCTTGAGGCACGATCCGTTAAATATGGGACCTGATTTCGAAGAAACCAATCCATAACGAGGAAAGGATCATGATTCAATCTGTCCCGATCGAACGATACTAAGTATTTCTTAGCCGCGCTCCCCGAATAGGGGAAACGAGGCGCTACATCTTAACCAACTAATAAAAAGTTTCATCCTCGAAACTTAGGAATAGAACCTACCCCTAAGGAATAATGAGGGAAACTTTTCCATCATGTCTGATTCGAGTTCCCAGGTCAATTCCTCGACCGAGTGGTTCTGCCAAAGAACGCGCGTACAAGCGAGACTGCCCGATTCCGCAACTGTTTCTCTTTCCGATCTAAGATCTAAAAGGGCTCTTCGGCATATGACAAGTCTGCTTGCAGCTCTAACTGACCAAGATCTACTACGTGGTCTGGGTCATGCACGTACTTTCTAAGCTGTGACACATAAAAAATATCATGCACTTCTGATAGGGCTGGTGGCAATGCAACTTGATAGACAACTACTGTGACTCATTTGAGAACTTTGAACGGGCTAACGAATCTCGGAATTAACTTCCCCTTTTACCCCGAATTGTATGACTCCTCGCATGGGTGAGACCTTTAAAAACACATGATAACCCACAAAGAACTCAAGGGGTCGTCGACGAATGTCGGCATAGCTCTTCTGCCGGCTTTGTGTTACTTTTAGTCGCTCTCGGATCAACCGAACCTTTTGGACTTTTTGTTCAACTAGTTTTGGCCCAAGGATTTAACGCTCTCCAACTTCATCCCAGTAGATCAGTGACATACACTTTCGCCCATACAGAGCCTCGTACGGAGCCATTTGGATGCTGTACTGATAACTGTTGTTGTATATAAATTTGGCCAACGCTAGGTGGACATCCCAACTTGACTTCGAATCGATTATGCAGAGACGCAACATGTCTTCTAGTACCCGATTCACTCATTCTGTTTGACCATCGGTTTGAGGATGGTAAGCTGAGCTGAGCTGAACTTCAACTTGGTCCCCATCGCTGACTGAAGGCTTTTCCAAAAATATGATAGGAATCGTCCGTCCCGATCAGACACTATAGAAACTGTTACTCCGTGCAGACGAACTATCTCATCAAGGTAGGTCTGGGCAAGACGATCGATGTTATCATGACCCGATTCCGTAGAATCGTTGGGGCGTCCCCCAAATTGTGATGTCGTGCGGGCCTGGGGTTGCGCCCGCACAAGGCTAAAGTATTTTGCATAACGAGCACATATTCAGAGTACGCAGCTAAATTGAAACACAGATTTGAAACATGGAAAAGTTCTCTTTATTGATAATGAACATCTAATACAAACTCTTGAACGAGTCAGCTAATATGTCAAACGGCTTACAAAAGTGTTGACTCAAAATGAGATAGCAGTCCTGTACATTATATCCCTTTACTAAACTTCAAAAGATATAGACCTCCAGGCTGGAGGACGGCTTTGCCACGAAGCTGCATTTGTGTATGAAGAGTTGCAAGCTTCTGACTTCAAAATGCTTCAGGGGGCGCGGTGAAGATGCGCCAACAGCTGGACTGGATCGGGAAGACGACTTCGGCTCCTCGTTCGGTTCGCCTTGGTGCGGAGAACCTGTTTCAACGAGGGTCAGCATATCGAAACATGCTGGTGAAGGCGAGCTAGACGAACTATACCAATCAACACGTTGTTTTAATGAAGCATGCATATTTATAGGTTTCTATCTTGCCTTAGTTCATTTACAAGCAAACATCATATAGAATTTACTGAAATGAACGTGCCACCGTTCGGTGGATTTTACCTGACCGTCTGAATCACCTGCACAATACTTACCATGCCTTCCCTGCCACAAAGACACAAGTTAGTTTGAAACAGGTTTAAATATACACGTTAGGATCACTGGCTAGAAGCCATAATGGACCGTTTAGTCTTGAACGAGGATGGAATGCAGCAAAGATTCATTGGTGGCTGCAGACTATCCTTGTCTAGATGCGTGAGACTATCGTGAAGTTCCGCCCAGACCGGATCGGTGCCAGTGCCCCAGCAACCGTCCGCAGGAACCCGTTACCTTGTGCACAAGTTGTCCGTGATCAAATCGTTCGTGATACGTTAACGTTGATGCGTTTGAGGCAACATGAACATGAGCTAAGCAACATTGCATGATTTGTTTTGCATAGTCTTTCTGACAGTTTATTTCATAACAAGTGTATTCCATACTTAGCACAATTTATGGAAGAAGATGCATTCTAGCAAACTTGAAGCATGTAAAGAACATTCATATGAACAAGCATGCAGTTTAATAACCGTTCCTAAGTTGAATGACAAGCAATATAACCCAAGTCTATTTCCTTTTTATCTTGGTTTCTTTTATTATTACTTGGTATCGTTTGATCGGGGCAAAGAAGAATGCAGATTATTAGATGTGAAGATTGGAAGCAGGGCTAGCTAATCGGGTTGGTAGCCACTCACTTGGATTGTTGGAAGGAAGAAGGAAAGAGGCGCTTCATGACTCCGCTCGCAAGCCGCCTACTGTTCGTTCACCTGCACACGAACAGCTCGATTAATACTTCTTCCTCTCTTTCCAATCTCGGAATAGAAGTGCAGTTCAATGAACAAAAACAATGAAAACTATCGAAACCGTTCAAGGAAAACAAGCAAATCCTAAAACTAACTCAAAGCACGAAAGCAACAAGCGATATCGAAAACCGAGGCAATAAAAGATAGCAGCGGAGAGGTCCCTCCTGACTCTGCCGCTCAGTCGATCCTTGGGGCGCAGTCCACTGAATATGGGAATCGATTCCGAAGAAACAAATCCATAACGAGGACGAGTTCTTAATTTAATCTATCCCGATCAAACGATACCGTTTGTGGTTCTTAGCCGCGCTTCCCGCACCGGGGGAACGGGGCGCTACATCCTACCCAACCAATTGGGAGTTTCGTTCCGAAACTTAAGAATAATGCTTACCGTTAAGTATGATGAACTGAATAGTTTGGGCAATCACGAATTCGGTGGGTTAAGTCACCGCAAATGAGACATTGCCCGAGTTTCTTGTGGCACGTTTCAACTGTGTGCCCTGGTTTCTTACAATAAGAACATGGTTGCCATGGGTTTCCTCTTCGTGGACCGCCTTGGTTAGGGCACTTTGCAGCGGTGTTTTCTCTATCGTTGCCTTGGCCTTTGTGATTGTAGGTATGCACAGCGCTGGTGGAAACGTGAGGATACTGCGGTTCCAGAGATAGAGCGTAATTTATGACTTCACGCATTATCCCGTACTGATATTGACCACGTGCGCATGGATGGCAGGGCGCAAACCACCTTCAAACCTTCTAGCTCGACTCGCTATATCAGGTAAATAGGCCCTAGCAAATTTAGAGAGTCGGTTGAATTCGGCGGAGTATTGCTTAACTGTCAGACTGCCCTGCCTCAGCTGCACGAACTCATTTTCCATCTGACGTTGTACTGGAGGGGGTATAAACTCCTCTTCAAACGCGGCACAAAAAGTCGTCCACGAGATCGCCTCCTCTCCGTGATCAAATTGAAGAGATCGTCGATGCACGTTCCACCAATCGTGTGCGTTGAGGCGGAGCTGTAGTTGCGCGCAGGCGACACACTTCTCTTCGGAGACCTCTAACAGAGCGAAGTGATCTTCAAGTTCAGCTAGCCAATCTAGGGCCACGACTGGCTCCTCAGTCCCGTTGAATGGAGTATTGCAGACTTTCTTGAAGTGGCCAAAGTCGAAGGCAGTCACTTCCCTCGGCCTTAGGATTTGCGGGGTCTCAACTTCAAGCACGGGCTGTTCCACCGGAGTCGTTGTCGGCGGAATGGTTGGCAGCCAAAGTCTGTACGATCTGGTGTAGGGTATCTACCTGCTTTTGTTGGACTGAGAATCGGGTCTCTAGATTGCTTTCGAACTTGGCTTGGCGAGCATTATCCCTTTGTCGTTGCGATTCTAATATTTGCATTACCCGCTCAAGCGGATCGACTTGAGATATGCCGCGCTGGCTCTGAGAGCTTCCCGAATTTTCTGAACTACTTTCTTGTGTTTCGTTCGGTGCTTGCGCTGCAGATTGCGCTAGTACCATTCCTTCAAAAGAAGGTAAATTACATTAGAATCATAATGTATTATGGACTTATTGCACGAACGTATCTCATTTTGGCCTAGCGAGTTCAAGAGTTCGCACAAGAATTGATCGTTAAAGGAACTTTTTCAGCACGAAGTCTAAGGAACTTGAATCTGTGCTCTGATATCATTATGTCATGACCCGATTCCGTAGAATCGTTGGGGCATCCCCCGAATCGTGATGCCGTGCGGGCCTGGGGTTGCGCCCGCATAAGGCTAAAGTATTTTGTATAACGAGCACATATTCAGAGTACGCAGCTAAATTGAAACACAGATTTGAAACATAGAAAAGTTCTCTTTATTGATAATGAACATCTAATACAAACTCTTGAACGAGTAAGCTAATATGCCAAACGGCTTACAAAAGTGTTGACTCAAAATGAGATAGCAGTCCTGTACATTATATCCCTTTACTAAACTTCAAAAGATATAGACCTACAGGCTGGAGGACGGCTTTGCCACGAAGTTGCGTTTGTGTATGAAGAGTTGTAAGCTTCTGACTTCAAAATGCTTCAGGGGGCACGGTGAAGATGCGCCAACAGCTGGACTGGATCGGGAAGACGACTTCGGCTCCTCGCTCGGTTCGCCTTGGTGCGGAGAACCTGTTTCAACGAGGGTCAGCATGTCGAAACATACTGGTGAAGGCGAGCTAGCCGAACTATACCAATCAACACGTTGTTTTAATGAAGCATGCATATTTGTGGGTTTCTATCTTGTCTTAGTTCATTTACAAGTAAACAGCATATAGAATTTACTGAAATGAACGTGCCACCGTTCGGTGGATTTTACCTGACCGTCTGAATCACCTGCACAATACTTACCATGCCTTCCCTGCCACGAAGACACAAGTTAGTTTGCAACAGGTTTAAATATACACGTTAGGATCACTGGCTAGAAGCCATAATGGACCGTTTAGTCTTGAACGAGGATGGAATACAGCAAAGATTCGTTGGTGGCTGTAGACTATCCTTGTCCAGATGCGTGAGACTATCGTGAAGTTCCGTCCGGACCGGATCGGTGCCAGTGCCCCAGCAACCGTCTGCAGGAACCCGTTACCTTGTGCACAAGTTGTCCGTGATCAAATCGCTCGTGATACGTTAACGTTGATGCGTTTGAGGCAACATGAACATGAGCTAAGCAACATTACATGATTCGTTTTGCATAGTCTTCCTGACAGTTTATTTCATAACAAGTGTATTCCATACTTAGCACAATTTATGGAAGAAAATGCATTCTAGCAAACTTGAAGCATGTAAAGAACATTCATATGAACAAGCATGCAGTTTAATAACCGTTCCCAAGTTGAATGACAAGCAATATAACCCAAGTCTATTTTCTTTTTATCTTGGTTTCTTTTATTATTACTTGGTATCGTTTGATCGAGGCAAAGAAGAATGCAGATTATTAGATGTGAAGATTGGAAGCAGGGCTAGCTAATCGGGTTGGTAGCCACTCACTTGGATTGTTGGAAGGAAGAAGGAAAGAGGCGCTTCACGACTCCGCTCGCAAGCCGCCTACTGTTCATTCACCTGCACACGAACAGCTCGATTAATACTTCTTCCTCTCTTTCCAATCTCGGAATAGAAGTGCAGTTCAATGAACAAAAACAATGAAAACCATCGAAACCGTTCAAGGAAAACAAGCAAATTCCAAAACCAACTCAAAGCACGAAAGCAACAAACGACATCGAAAACCGAGGCAATAAAAGATAGCAGCGGAGAGGTCCCTCCTGACTCTGCCGCTCAGTCGATCCTTGGGGCGCGGTCCACTGAATATGGGAATCGATTCCGAAGAAACAAATCCATAACGAGGACGAGTTCTTAATTCAATCTATCCCGATCGAACGATACCGTTTGTGGTTCTTAGCTGCGCTCCCCGCACCGAGGGAACGGGGCGCTACAGATGCTCCAAGTAGCTTTAATGGCAATAAAGTGCGCTGACTTGGTCAACCGATCGACGATGACCCAGATTGCATCATTTCTCCATTGCGTCCTTGGCAAGCCAACGATGAAGTCCATGCTTATGTGCTCCCACTTCTATTCCAGGATAGCAAGATTCTGTATTTCTCTGCCCTGTCTTTGATGTTATGCTTTCACCCTCTGAAAGGTTATGCATTGCGATACGAAGAGCACCACATCATTCTTTATGCCGTGCCACCAGAAAATAGTGCGAAGGTCTTTATACATCTCCGTTCTCCCGGGATGGACTGTATAGGCTGCATAGTGAGCTTCCGTAAGGATCTTCTTTCTGAGTTCTGAGTCGTTGGGGATGCATAGCCTTCCCTTAACTCGTAACACTCCATTCTCATCTACTGCAAAGTCCGCCGCCTTCCCCGCTAGAATCTGCTCGCACATTTTCCTTAGGAATGGGTCGTCTCTCTGAGTAGATGTGACCCTCTCTAACAGGTTGGATACGAATCGCATTTGAGCAATCCGCGCGCCGTAGTATCGAATTCAGAGTTCAACGCCCATTTCCTCTAAGTCCTTTTGTAACCTGCGATCAACGGACATAGATCCTGCAAACACTCTACTCAACGCATCCGCTACAATATTTTTTTTGCCAGGTGTGTAGTCAATCGTCAAGTCATAGTCTTTTTATTAATTCTAGCCAACGCCGCTGACGTAGGTTGAGGTCCGTTTGGGTGAATAAGTACTTCAAACTTTTGTGATCGGTATAAATTTGGCAAGCCACTCCATAGAGGTAGTATCACCACAATTTTAGCCCGAACACAATTGCTGCTAGCTCCAGGTCATGCGTAGGATAATTCTTCTCGTGCTTTTTCAGTTACCTGGATGCGTAGGCTATCACCCTATCCTGCTGCATGAGTACACACCCTAAGCCGTTCCCTAACGCATCGCTGAATATTTGGAATTTTGAGGTCTCGTCTGGTAGTGCAAGTAACGGGGCAGAGGTGAGGCGATGCTTTAACTCTTCAAACAAGGCTTCACAATCGGTAGATCACTCAAATGCGACTCTCTTCTGTTTGAGGCGAGTCAGAGGTAATGCTAATTTGGAAAATTCCTTTACTTAACGTCGGTAGTAGCCCGCTAGCCCGAGGAAGCTTCGAATCTCACTGACGGATGCAAGCCGCTTTTCACTCGACGATGGCTTCAACTTTATTTGGATCGACTGAAATACCTCCCACAGAAATTATGTGTCCGAAGAAAGATACACTGCTCATCCAGAATTCACACTTACTCAGCTTCGCATATAGCTTATTGTCCCAAAGAGTCTGTAGCATGGTCCATAAGTGTTCTGCATGTTCCTTCCTATTCTTTGAGTACACCAAGATATCATCAATGAACACTACTACAAACTTGTCAAGATATTGCCGGAACACACGATTCATTAAGTCCATAAAGGCGGCAGGGGCATTGGTTAATCCGAATGGCATTACCAAAAACTCATAGTGGCCGTAGCGAGTGCGAAAGGCTGACTTCGACTCGTCGTCCGGTTTGACCTTGAGCTGATGGTAACCCGAGCGAAGATCGATTTTTGAGAATACCGTCACACCTTGCAGTTGATCGAAGAGGTCATCGATCCTGGGAAGGGGGTATTTGTTTCGAACAGTGTCCTTATTCAATTCACGATAGTCGATGCAGAGCCGCAATGAGCCATCCTTTTTCCTTATAAATAATACAGGCGCACCCTACGGAGACACGCTCGGACGAATATACCCACAATCTAGCAATTCTTGCATCTGAACCTTTAACTCTTTTAGTTCTGCCGGGGGCATTCGATACGGAGCCTTGGAAATTGGTCAAGTTTCTGGAAATGTATCAATGGTGAACTCTATCTCTCAGTCGGGCGACATGCCGGGTAACTCATCTGGAAACACATCAGAAAAATCTGCCACAACGGAAATAGATTCAACGTTTGCACAATCTTACTAAGTGTCTCGAACGAACGCCAAGTACCCTTCACAGCCGGAATGAATCATCCGCCGAGCAGATATTGCAAAAATCACCATATGGGCATTCGACGCTCTCGACGATGGACTGTACGTATAATAAAATTCGGTCTCGCCTGGTAGACGAAATACAACTTTCTTTTCTGCACAATCAATGGTCGCCGAGGAAGCGCCGAGCCAATCCATCCCCAGAATAAGATCGTAGTCCCTAATGTCTAGAACTATCGCGTCAAGTGACAATTTTCTTCCTCCGATGCAAATGCAGCCATCGCAACAAACTGAGTCAGCATGCAAGTCCATGCCTGACGGGGTACAGATGCTAAGCCTTAGGCCTAACGGTGTTTGAATAAATTCGTGCTCCCTAGCAAAATTTGTCGATACAAAACTATGTGTGGCACCAGAATTGAATAGTACTCGTGTAGGCACATTATTGAATAACAATATACATGTCACCACGGTGTCTAAGGCGAACGTCTCGTCCCGCATTAATGCATAAACCCGACCTACTGCGTTCGGACGACACTCTTGTTATTGTGCAGGCCGATCTGCTTGGAGCATTTGAGCTGGATTCTGTTGTTGAGTACGGCGAGGGGGGCGCAGACAACGACTAGCTAAGTGCCCTTGTTCACCATAATTGTAACACGACCCGTACTTATGGCGGCAATCACTGATGGTGTGCCCTAGTAGTTTGCAGAATGTACATAATTGCCCTTGACCACGCCTCGCATTATGGCCCTGAGAACTGCCGTTATTATGACACTTATAAGCGTTGTTTCCTCCCGTGTTACTTTAGCGCTTGTGATTAGAATGTTGCATAGTGCCGACAATAGTAGAAGGATACTGCGGTTCTAGGACGAGGGCATGGTTAAGGAATTCCCTCATCGTCTTGTACTGTGGAGCGACTACATGCACGTGAATGGAAGGTCGCAGGCCACCCTTAAATTGTTTGACTCGGCTTGCTGCATTGGGCAGATAAGAACTAGCAAACTTGGCCAACCAGTTGAATTCTGCGGTATACTGCTTCACTGACATGCACCCTTGTTGCAGACGCACAAAATCGTTCTCCTTCTAATGACGAATATATGGGGGAATAAACTCCTCTTCGAATGCGTTATGGAAGGTAGCCCACGGGATCGTCTCGCCATCACCGTCTGCGGAGAAAGATCTACAGTGCATATCCCACCAATCGTGCGCGTTCATACAAAGCTGGAGCTGGGCACATGCGACTTGCTTGTCATCAGGTACTTCTAGGAGTTTAAAGTGATCCTCAAGCTCGGCCAACCAATCTAGAGCCACAACGGGGTCCTCGATCCCTCGGAATGACGTGTTGTAAACCTTTTTGAAGTCGGCAAAGTCGAAGGTAGTCACATCCTTCTTCTTTGGGGTTCAGGGTACTTCGACTTCATTTACTGGTTGCTCCACCGGTGCCGCTACTATCATCGAAGAATGGTTGGAAGCTAAGGTATGAGGAATTTGTTACAGGGCATCCACCTGCTTCTGTTGGACCTCAAATCTAGCTTCTAGATTTTTCTCGAACTTGTCATGTCGAGCCTCATCCCTTCTCTGTTGCGCCTCTAGCATTTGCATCATTCGTTCGACCGGATCGACGGGGGGCGCAGGTCGCTGGCTCTCGGAGCTTGCCGAAGTGCCTAAAGTACTAGCTTTAACTTGCTCGGTTCCCTGTGTTTGAGCTATTCCTTCAAAAACAAGAACTTACATCAGTCTCATAGAGTATTACGGACTCACTGTATGGAACGTATCTTATTTTACCCAAACAATTTCAAGAGTTCAACCGAAAGGGACATGTACGTCTTATGAAAACTTTTCTGACACGAGACCAACGAATCTGAAGCTTAGGCTCTGATACCAATATGTCATGCCCCAATTTTTGCTAAATTGATAACCGTCCCCCGGGCGTGATGTCGTGCATGCGTAAGGCGCACGTGCACAAGGCCTAAGCATAATGATATACTTTAGAACACTTGCAACAGAGTACGCAAATAAGATATCACACATGAGATATAGAAAAGTTCTCTTTTATTGATAATGAACATCTGGTTACAAACTCTTGACCCAAAAGTAATAAAGACGCTGCACGGCTTACAACTTTGATGCAAAATGAGATAGCCGTTCCATACATTACATCCAGTACTAAAACTTTAAAAATGTAATAGACACATGCTGGCGAAACTATCGCCTTCCCTCGAAGCTGCATAAAAGGGGTGCACGTGCTCCGGATATTTTGTACAAGTTTCAAAAGGCACTGTAGAAGCATAAAAATATGCTGGAGAATTATACGCGTAAAACCCCTAACACACATGAAGTCCACATAAAACAGAGCTTCAGCGCTGTATGACATAAAATATGACTTCAGAGCTATTGGCATACAACAGAGCTTCAACGCTATTTGGCGTAAAAAGAGCTCTAGAGCTACCCGCGTAAAGCAGCACTGCCAGGCTGTTTTGGCGTAAAAAGGTTGCTATACCCTCCCTGCGTAAAATATGTCTGCTTTTAATGCAGTGTGAAGTTGTACGAGGAACTCTTCGTATTCCTCGAATGAATCTGTCAGACAAAACAGTGAACCTGACTCCTGACAAAAAGTAATACACGACGATCGAGAGGACGACTGTGATGATGATTTTGCACAGAGATCCAGGCTGTCGTTTAGTGACATATTCATAATACAAGTCATTTTTACGCATTCAAGGAATACACTGCATATTCTATATAGACATATATGAGTTTTTACGCTCAAAATAAGACGAAACCAGACGCCATGTCAAAAGCTGTTTCTCGTACAGAGCTCGAGGCATATCTCTGCATTTAATGCACGAGATGGGGGCAGATCTCTGCATTTAATGCACGAGATTTTGTTCTATTTTTAAATGACTGAGAGAGCTAAAACTAGGGCTAATACGCTTACATCACCATCCTTGCATTTTATGCCAACCAGGCTATTTTCACCTATAGGAGTACGCCGTATGCTATCTCCTCGAAATACGCCAACTCAGGCTATATTTGTAAAGGTACGTGATAAGGCTATTTGGCCCAGAATACGCTCAAGACCTCAGTCAGGAAGGATAATTGGCTATTTTTATGCTGGTTCATGCAGCGTCAAGTTTTACGCCAACAAGACAGCTATTTGGCTTTTACGCCAACAAGATAGCTATTTGGCTTTTATGCCAACAAGACAGCAATTTGGCTTTTACGCCAACAAGACAGTTATTTGGCTTTTATGCCAACCATCTTTACGCGAGAGGCAGTTACCTACGTGGCTTGCATGCTATGATATTCGAGAAGCAGTTATACGTGTTACCTCATAATGGAACACGTGTCATACGCGGATTTAGAAGGTCATTCGAACGTGGGTAGCAGTTATTATAACCGCCGCGTAAAAGATGCAACTCTCTTTACAGCTTGGCTTCTACGTCGACTGGACAGTTATGGTGACTGATCTCTATAAATAGAGACCCCTGGTCACAGGAGATCAAGGTCGAAAAAAAGGATCAAGATCAGAGACCAAGAGATCAGAGAGAGAGCAGAGACAGAGAGTGTTGATTGACAACTTTGGCAACGAGAATTCAATCCCTCCTGCAATCTTTGAAGCTTTTTCTTCTTCTACAGCACTTCTTTATCATCGTGTGGTCCAAGGGACAAAGTGATCAACCGCAGATCAGACTCCTATAGCAATTTTTCCCCAGAATTATTTTTTATTGTACTTAACATCCTCGTATAGGATTAATTGTACTCTTTTTCTTGTTTGTAAACAAAGAAAGGGTTTCATATAAATCTAGTTTCATTCTTTTGTTTATCATCAAACATGCACGAACGGAGTGCGTCGAGTACTGGACTGGTTGGGGGAAGAAAGCTTCAGCTCCCCGTCGCGTCTCCTGGGTTCGGGGAACCTACTACAACGAGGGTCATTACTTTAAAAAGTACCGGTGAGGGCGAGCTAACCCAACTAACCAAATCCAAAATTGTTTATATGAAGCATGTAAGTTATTTGTGGTCTTTCTATCTTGCCTTAGTTAAGCTACATCATGCAATGTATATGTATGTAGAGACTGAATAACTGTACCACCGTTCGGTGACTTTTACCTGCCCGTCTGGTACACCTGCACAAATCTTACCATGACCTTTCCTGCCAAGAAGACACAGTTAGCTTGTACAGTTAAAATATACATAAGGTCACTGACATTACAAGCCATATTGGACGATTTTATAATCTTTGAACGAAAATGGGGTGCAACGCAGGTAGCGGGCCCCCGCTGCACGCTCATTTCGTTCAATTCAAACGACTACCGAAATTGTTCCGTCCGGATCGGATCGGTCCCGGTGCCCCAGCGACCGTCCACAGGAACTGAAAGCCTTGTGCACAAGTTGTTCGTGACCGTCCCACGTCTTAATACTAAGTTATAAGCAAAGCAATTCCAGACATTAAAATTTAACATAACTATTTAGCACACAACGAAGGCATAGTCTATATGTTTCAAATGATCACATTTCAAAATAGGTAATTCACATTGCACAGTTATAGATGAATGAGTTCTAGCTACAACTAAAACATAGTAAGGATATATACATACACAATGAACAAGCACGCAATAATATGATCGTAAACGAAGTAGTGTGACAAGCATAAGGGTTCCTTTATTTTACTTCTTGTAAATCTTGACTCAGTTAATGCAATTTTTGGTATCGTTGATCGGAACGTACAATGAGTCAGATTTTTAAGAATGAAGACTTATAAGAAGGGAGCTAATCGAAGTAAGACCACTCACCAGTTAGTGAATCATTAGAAAAAAAGGGGAGATCTTTAAGACTCCGCTTGCACGTCGCCTACATGATCACCTGCACGCACCAACAAATGATCAATATCTCCTGCTTCGGTCTCCAAGGGTTCGATATGAAATACAAAATCCTAAGAACGAAGGCAATAAAATCCATCAAAACCGTTCAAGAAAATGCAAGTCATAAAACTAACAAGAAAACAACCAAGCGGCATCGAAAACGGGCAAGAAAACCAGCGCAACGGAAAGGCCCCTCTCGAATCTGCCGCCGAGTCCTTCCTTGAGGCACGATCTGTTGAATGTGGGACCTGATTTCGAAAAAACCAATCCATAACGAGGAAAAGATCTTGATTCAATCTGTCCCGATCGAAGGATACTAAGTATTTCTTAGCCGCGCTATCCGAATAGGGGAAACGGGGCGCTACATCTTAACCAACTAACAAAAAGTTTCGTCCTCAAAACTTAGGAATAGAACCTACCACTAAGGAATAATGAGAGAAACTTTTCCATCATGTCTCATTTGAGTTCCCAGGTCCATTCCTCGACCGAGTGGTTCTGCCAAAGAACGCGTATAAGCGAGACTGTCCGATTTCGCAACCGCTTCTCTTTCCGATCTAATATCTGAACGGGCTCATCGGCGTATGACTAGTCTGCTTGCAGCTCTAGCTGACCAAGATCTACTACGTGGTCTGGGTCATGCACGTACTTTCTAAGCTGTGACACGTGAAAAATATCATGCACTTCTGATAGGGCTGGTGGCAATGCAACTTGATAGGCAACTATTGTGACTCGTTTGAGGACTTCGAACGGGCCAACGAATCTAGGAATTAACTTCCCCTTTACCCAAAATCGCATGACTCCTCGCATAGGTGAGACCTTTAAAAATACATGATCACCCACAAAGAACTCAAGGAGTCATCGACGAACGTCGGCATAGCTCTTCTGCCGGCTTTGTGTTACTTTTAGTCGCTATCGGATCAACCAAACATTTTGGACTTTTTGTTCAACCAGTTCCGGCCCAAGGATTTGACACTCCCCAACTTCATCCCAGCAGATCAGTGACCTACACTTTCGCCCATACAGAGCCTCGTACGGAGCCATTTTGATATTGTACTGATAAATGTTGTTGTATACAAATCCGGCCAACGGTAGGTGGACATCCCAACTTGACTTCGAATCGTTTACGCAGAGATGCATCATATCTTCTAGTACCTAATTCACTCGTTCTGTTTCGCCATCGGTTTGAGGATGGTAAGCTGAGCTGAACTTCAACTTGGTCCCCATCGCTGACTGAAGGCTTTCCCAAAAACGTGATAGGAATCATCCGTCCCGATCAGACACTATAGAAACTGGTACTCCGTGCAGCCGAACTATCTCATCAAGGTAGGTCTGGGCAAGGCGATCGATGCTCCAAGTAGCTTTAATGGCAATGAAGTGCGCTGACTTGGTCAACCGATCGACGATGACCCAGATTGCATCATTTCTCCATTGCGTCCTTGGCAAACCAACGATGAAGTCCATGCTTATGTGCTCCCACTTCCATTCCGGGATAGCAAGATTCTGTATTTCTCTGTCCTGTCTTTGATGTTCTGCTTTCACCCTCTGACAAATTATGCATTGTGACACGAAGAGCGCCACATCATTCTTTATGCCGTGCCACCAAAAAATAGTGCGAAGGTCTCTATACATCTCCGTGCTCCCGGGATGGACTGTATATGTTGCATAGTAAGCTTCCGTAAGGATCTTCTTTCTGAGTTCTGAGTCATTGGGGACGCATAGCCTTCCCTTAACTCGCAACACTCCATTCCCATCTACTGCAAAGTCCCTCGCCTTCCCCGCTAGAATCTGCTCGCACATTTTCCTTAGGAATGGGTCGTCTCTCTGAGTAGATGTGACCCTCTCTAACAGGTTGGGTACGAATAGCATTTGAGCAATCCGCTCACCGCAGTATCAAATTCGGAGTTCAACGCCCATTTTCTCTAAGTCCCTTTGTAACCTGCGATCAACAGACAGGGATCCCGCAAACACTCGACTCAACGCATCTGCTACAATATTTTCTTTGCCAGGTGTGTAGTCAATCGTCAAGTCATAGTCTTTTTATTAATTCTAGACAATGCTGTTGACGTAGGTTGAGGTCCGTTTGGGTGAATAAGTACTTCAAACTTTCGTGATCGGTATAAATTCGGCAAGCCACTCCATAGAGGTACTGTCACCATAATTTTAGCCCGCTAGCTCCAGGTCATGCGTAGGATAATTCTTTCCGTGCTTTTTCAGTTACCTGGATGCGTAGGCTATCACCCTATCCTGCTGCATGAGTACACACCCTAAGCCGTGCCCTAACGCGTCGCTGAATATTTGGAATTCTAAGGTCTCGTCTGGTAGTGCAAGTAACGGGACAGAGGTGAGGTGATGCTTTAACTCTTCAAACGAGGCTTCACAATCGGTAGACCACTCAAATGCGACTCCCTTCTGTGTGAGGCGAGTCAGAGGTGATGCTAACTTGAAAATTTCTTTTACTTAACGCCGGTAGTAGTCCGCTAGCCCGATGAAGCTTCGAATCTCACTGACGGATGCAAGCCGCTTTTCACTCGACGATGGCTTCAACATTATTTGGATCGACTGAAATACCTCCCACAGAAATTATGTGCCCGAAGAAAGATACACTGCTCAGCCAGAATTCACACTTACTCAGCTTCGCATATAGCTTGTTGTCCCGAAGAGTCTGTAGCACGGTCCATAAGTGCTCTGCATGTTCCTTCCTATTCTTTGAGTACACCAAGATATTATCAATGAATACTACTACAAACTTGTCAAGATATTGCCGGAACACACGATTCATTAAGTCCATAAAGGTGGCAGGGGCATTGGTTAATCCGAATGGCATTACCAAAAACTCATAGTGGCCGTAGCGAGTGCGAAAGGCTGACTTCGACACGTCGTCCGGTTTGACCTTGAGCTGATGGTAACCCGAGCGAAGATCGATTTTTGAGAATACCGTCACACCTTGCAGTTGATCGAAGAGGTCATCGATCCTGGGAAGGGGGTATTTGTTTCGAACAGTGTCCTTATTCAATTCACGATAGTCGATGCAGAGCCGTAATGAGCCATCCTTTTTCCTTATAAATAATACAGGCGCACCCTACGGAGACACGCTCGGACGAATATACCCACAATCTAGCAATTCTTGCATCTGAACCTTTAACTCTTTTAGTTCTGCCGGGGGCATTCGATACGGAGCCTTGGAAATTGGTCAAGTTTCTGGAAATGTATCAATGGTGAACTCTATCTCTCAGTCGGGCGACATGCCGGGTAACTCATCTGGAAACACATCAGAAAAATCTGCCACAACGAAAATAGACTCAACGTTTGTGCAATCTTGCTAAGTGTCTCGAACAGACGCCAAGTACCCTTTACAGCCGGAATAAATCATCCACCGAGCAGATATTGCAGAAATCACTATATGGGCATTCGACGCTCTCGACGATGGACTGTACGTATAATAAAATTCGGTCTCGCCTGGTAGACGAAATACAACTTTCTTTTCTGCACAATCAATGGTCGCCAAGGAAGCGCAGAGCCAATCCATCCCCAGAATAAGATCTTAGTCCCTAATGTCTAGAACTATCGTATCAAGTGACAATTTTCTTCCTTCGATGTAAATGCAGCCATCGCGATAAACTGAGTCAGCATACAAGTCCATGCCCGATGGGGTACTGACGTTAAGCCTTAGGCCTAACGGTGTCTGAATAAATTCGTATTCCCTAGCAAAATTTGTCGATAAAAAACTATGTGTGGCACCAGAATCGAATAGTACTCGTGTAGGCACATTATTGAATAACAATATACATGTCACCACGGTGTCTAAGGTGAACGTCTCGTCCCGCGTTAATGCATAAACCCGACCTACAGCATTCAGACGACACTCTTGTTGTTGTGCAGGCCGATCTGCTTGGAGCGTTTGAGCTGGATTTTGTTGTTGAGTACGGCGAGGGGGGCGCGGACAACGACTAGCTAAGTGCCCTTGTTCACCATAATTGTAATACAACCCATTCTTACGGCGGCAATCACTGAAGGTTTGCCCTGGTAGTTTGTATAATGTACATAATTGCCCTTGACCACGCCTCACATTATGGTCCTAAGAACCGCCATTATTATGACACTTATGAGCGTTGTTTCCTCCCGTGTTACTTTGGCGCTTGTGACTAGAATGTTGCATAGCGCCGACAGTAGTAGAAGGATACTGCGGTTCTAGGACGATGGCATGGTTAAGGACTTCCCTCATCGTCTCGTACTGTGGAGCGACTACATGCGCATGAATGGAAGGTCACAGGCCACCCTCAAATCGTCTGACTCGGCTTGCTGCATTGGGCAGATAAGAACTAGCAAACTTGGCCAACCGGTTGAATTCTGCGGCATACTACTTCACTGACATGCTCCCTTGTTGCAGACGCACAAAATCGTTCTCCTTCTGACGACGAATAGGTGGGGGAATAAACTCCTCTTCGAATGCGTTATGGAAGGTAGCCCACGGGATCGTCTCGCCATCACCATCTGCGGAGAGATCTACGGTGCACATCCCACCAATCGTGCGCGTTCATACGAAGCTGGAGCTGGGCACATGCGACTTGCTTGTCATCATGTACTTCTAGGAGTTTAAAGTGATCCTCAAGCTCGGCCAACCAATCTAGAGCCACAACGGGGTCCTCGGTCCCTCGGAATGACGTGTTGCAAACCGTTTTGAAGTCGGCAAAGTCGAAGGTAGTCACATCCTTCTTCTTTGGGGTTCAGGGTACTCTGACTTCATTTACTGGTTGCTCCACCGGTGCCGCTACTGTCGTCGGGGAATGGTTGGAAGCTAAGGTATGAACAATTTGTTGCAGGGCATCCACCTGCTTCTGTTGGACCTCAAATCGAGCTTCTATATTTTTCTCGAACTTGTCATGTCGAGCCTCATCCCTTCTCTGTTGCGCCTCTAGCATTTGCATCATTTGTTCGACCGGATCGACGGGGGGCGCAGGTCGCTGGCTCTCGGAGCTTGCCGAAGTGCCTGAAGTACTAGCTTCAACTTGCTCGATTCCCTGTGTTTGAGCTATTCCTTTAAAAACAAGAACTTACATCAGTCTCATAGAGTATTACGGACTCACTGTATGGAACGTATCTTATTTTACCCAAATAATTTCAAGAGTTCAACTGAAAGGGACATGGTCGTCTTATGAAAACTTTTCTGACACGAGACCAACGGATTTGAAGCTTAGGCTCTGATACCAATATGTCACGTCCCAATTTTTGCTAAATTGATAATCGTCCCCCGGGCGTGATGCCGTGCATGCGTAAGACGCACGTGCACAAGGCCTAAGCATAATGATATACTTTAGAACACTTGCAACAGAGTGCGCAAATAAGATATCACACATGAGATATAGAAAAGTTCTCTTTTATTGATAATGAACATATGGTTATAAACTCTTGACCAAAAAGTAATAAAGACGCTGCACGGGCTTACAACTTGGACGCAAAATGAGATAGCCATTCCATACATTACATCCAGTACTAAAACTTCAAAAATGTAATAGACACATGCTAGTGAAGCTATCGCCTTCCCTCGGAGCTGCATAAAAGGGGTGCACGAGCTCCGGATATTTTGTACAAGTTTCAAAAGGCACAAACGGAGTGCGTTGAGTACTGGACTGGTTGGGGGAAGAAAGCTTCAGCTCGCCGTTGCGTCGCCTGGGTTCGGGGAACCTGCTGCAACGAGGGTCAGTACTTTGAAAAGTACCGGTGAGGGCGAGCTAACCCAACTAACCAAATCCAAAGTTGTTTATATGAAGCATGTAAGTTATTTGTGGTCTTTCTATCTTGCCTTAGTTGAGTTACAGCATGCAATGTATATGTATATAGAGACTGAATAACTGTGCCACCGTTCGGTGATTTTTACCTGCCCGTCTGGTACACCTGCACAAATCTTACCATGACCTTTCCTGCCAAGAAGACACAGTTAGCTTGTACAGTTAAAATATACATAAGGTCACTGACATTATAAGCCATATTGGACGATTTTATAGTCTTTGAACGGAAATGGGGTGCAACGCAGGTAGTGGGCCCCCGCTGCACGCTTATTTCGTTCGATTCAAACAACTATCGAAATTGTTCCGTCCGGATCGGATCGGTCCTGGTGCTACAGCGACCGTCCGCAGGAACTAAAAGCCTTGTGCACAAGTTGTTCGTGACCGTCTCACGTCTTAATACTAAGTTATAAGCAAAGCAATTTTCGACATCAAAATTTAGCATAACTATTTAGCACACAACGAAGGCATAGTCTATATGTTTCAAATGATCACATTTCAAAATAGGTAATTCACATTGCACAGTTATAGATGAATGAGTTCTAGCTACAACTGAAACATAGTAAGTATATATACATACACAACGAACAAGCACGCAATAATATGATCGTAAACGAAGTAGTGTGACAAGCATAAGGGTTCCTTTATTTTACTTCTTGTAAATCTTGACTCAGTTAATGCAATTTTTGGTATCGTTGATCGGAACGTACAACGAGTCAGATTTTTAAGAATGAAGACTTGTAAGAAGGGAGCTAATCAAAGTAAGGCCACTCACCAGTTAGTGAACAAGTAGAGAAAAAGGGAATATCTTCAAGACTCCGCTTGCACGTCGCATACACGATCACCTGCACGCACCAACAGATGATCAATATCTCCTGCTTCGGTCTACAAGGGTTCAATACGAAATACAAAATTCTAAGAACGAAGGCAATAAAATTCATCGAAACTGTTCAAGAAAATGCAAGTCATAAAACCAACAAGAAAGCAACCAAGCGGCATCGAAAACGGACAAGAAAACCAGCGCAACAGAAAGGTCCCTCTCGATTCTGCCGTCGAGTCCTTCCTTGAGGCACGATCCGTTGAATGTAGGACCTGATTCCGAAGAAACCAATCCATAACGAGGAAAGGATCTTGATTCAATCTGTCCCGATCGAACGATACCAAGTATTTCTTAGTCGCGCTCCCGAATAGGGAGAACGGGACGCTACACCCCCCCCCCCCCCCGCGAGCGCATGCCTCCATTGCGCGCAGCCTCCCGCACACTGCTTCTTCTTCATCGCTTTCATGACAGAGCTGACGGGAAGGTGCTTAAGGTGCGGCTCGATGGCGACGACGCGGTCGATGGCGAGGTCAACGACGCGGAGAGGCAAAAAACCGTGAGAGGAAGGAGGAGAGGCCGGAGGGGGTGGGGGTGAGGGAGGAGCAGGAGGAGGGAGGTGAAGAGGGTAGGCAGTCATAGTAAAATTTAGACTAGCATGAGTAAAAATTCTTTCTACCTGGACTAGCACCAATACTGGACTAGTCTCGAGTCATTTTTGTAGTGCCTTTGTCAATAGCCTTCTCAAACTAGGGTTTCTCTAAAGATTAGGGTTTCAGGGGCTTCTACACCACCACCACCACCACCAGCCACTTCCGCCATGGCGACCGAACAAGCAGAAGACATAACACTATCATCAGAAGAAGAAGAAGAAGAAGAAGGAGGAGGAGGAGGAGGAGGAGGAGGAGGAGAACCAAAGATCAAAACTTGGGACGACTGGGAATCGGAGGACGAGGAGTCGGCTTCGGAGGACTACCTATGCCTGTTCTGCGACTCGAGGTTCAGTTCCTCCAGGGACCTGTTCGAGCACTGCGCTTCGGACCACTCCTTCGACTTCCGCGCCATCGTTGCAGATGCCGGCTTGGACTTCTACGGGTCCATCAAGCTCATCAGCTACGTCAGAGCACAGGTCCTCTTCGTTTCATTCTCTCTTTCTATTTCTTTCGTTAGCAATTTTGATTCGAATGCTAGTCCGAACTGCTGACGATGTGTTTCCTGTAAGAAAGTTTGGGTTTTTAATTAGTTTGCTATAAAAATGACCCATTTCTGAAAGTCATGTACCTCTGATTTCCAAGTTTGCTACAAGATCGATTACAGACACTCCAACAATTGGTGCTGTGTCGTGTCGGACACTACACAAACACCTAGGTTCTGTGTCCGCATCGCTATGTTTGCTAGGTTTTGTTATAAAACTGTCTGTATATTATGGTTTTAGACGGTTTCGTATTTGATACTAAAAACCTTGTAATAGACACAATTTGACATATGAGACACCAAGATTACTGCAAGAAGTTTGATTTGTTGATCCCGAGTAAAAAGAATGGGGATTGGAATAGGTCATACTCCATCGAAGGCCTGACCTTAAACCAGGAGGCTGCCCATACTTCTAAATACTGTAATCTTAACATTGTTTCAGTTTTCATTTCCTCGCGGGAAATGAAGAAGAAGATTTTCCTCTATTGTTAGATACACTCTTGTTATTTGATTCACCCCCAGCATCCTGCATTATGAGACAAATCTCCTGATGTTTATGAAAGGAAGCGACCGGTATAGTTCAAAACAAACTTTTTAATCGTGTAGCCATAATTTCTCCATTTGTGGAAGGAAAATGGATATGATTTGCATCATATGTAGCCATTGCTTGCTAAGCCTATCTGAATTATCTTTAATTCTTTATATGCCTTATTTTCAGAATGTGCCAAGTGAACCTAAACATATTTCATACATCACATACAATGGAAATACACACGACCATAGATTTAAGCTTTTCTCCTATTGTAAAATTCGCTATCAGCTTGAAGGATTTGATGATCGTCTTATTTAGAGTAATATAACTATTTTCTGGATGGTTCTTCCCTACACAGCTCTACATAATGCTTCATTATAATCTATACTTATATTTGGGAATGATTGCCTCGTATAGTTCCGGGTAAAATTATAATACCTTCATCGTTGGGTATAATAATGTTATTCTCCCAACCCCTTAAACAATACAGATATAATTTGCATTCTTTTGATGTTATCTACCATTATGTTTGGTTGTCAAGCATTTCATAGATAAAAGACTTTGCAAATAAAAAGAAAAGTAGATAACAACTTATTTTGCACTCTTCTTGGTTTCCAGGTGACAGAGAATAAATGGTTGGAGTTGTGGTCTCACTTTTGAATGCAACAAAAAACTTCAGGACCATTTACACAAATATACTATCTGTAAGAAAGATGGAAACTTTCCTTTTCCTTGGGGGGATGATATGTATTTAAAACCATCTATGGTAGATGATGAGCTCTTGCATAGTTTTGCATGTGAGGAAGATGATGAAGATTTTACTGCCTCCTTTAATAAAGAAGAACTCATGAGAGAGCTCATGAATAATGGAGTCATGGATGAATTGTCCAATGGCATTCATGTTAGATAATTCAGAGCTTGACATACCTCATGAAATTGAGAAAAAGTTAGTTTTGGGGCATGAAAATGGAGTCCCTTAACCAAACAACGCCAACATAGAAATATCCAGACATGCGCTAAATCCTTTTTATTTGTTACCATTATCCTCATCTTGTACCAAATGCCCATCGCGATTCTTGTGTTGCACTGTCACCAGAGAATAATTTGTTTGGAACAGATATTGTTACTGCTGCTTTAGTACAATGATTCTATCTTCATGAACTTGCACTACATTTTGTAGTCTGTTTGCAGCTCAAGCTGGTGCTTCAAGGGTAATTGCAGTTGAAGCCAAGTGCGAAGATGGCTTCTGTGGCCACTCAGGTAAGCACAATCCTAATTACTCTCTCTCTCTCTCTCTCTCTCTGTCTAATTTAGACTTCATTCTGGTTGAAATAAATGTAATGGTCATCTATCAGAACTGAGTGAAAAAGGTGAAGGAAATCAGAGCCCTGGAGTTATCCATGTGGTGCATAGCATGGTTGAAGAAGATCTTGAGAAAATTATGCACATTCCACCTCAAAGTATTGATGTTTTAGTGAGTGAGTGAGTGAGTGGATGGGTTATTGCCTACTGTATGAATCATTGCTCAGTTCATTCTCTATGCCCGTGATCATTGGCTAAAACCCGGTGGGGCTATCCTCCCAGATACTGCAACTATTGTAAGGCGCATTTGTGTCGACCCAAAATGACCTTACCTTATTATGTTTCTACCTCCCTATCGAGCTAATACTTGTTTTTTGCTGTATTCTAGTTCATCGCTGGATTTGGAAGAGGTGGAACCAGCCTACCATATTGGGAAAATGTGTACGGATTTGACATGTCTATCATTGGTAAAGAAGTCATGGAGGATGCAGCTCATCTGCCCATTGTTGATATTCTGGACAGTCGAGACATTGTGACTGCACTTCATGTGAGTTACTTCACCTTGTTGACATTTATTCGTGTAATTCTATAACTAGTTATCCAGTTACCAATATAAAGTTCTCTAGAGCAAAATCTGTGTTTGCTTTGAATAGCATGCCTTGTGCAAGAGACTGTCTTCATTAGGATTGGACAGTCCGCCTTATGCCTGCAAACAACAAGGAGATTATTTGTTCTTTGCCTTCAAATCAAAATTTCAATTCATATGCAAAACTACTTTGTATTTATAATTTATATTATGTGCAGCATTAGCTCATTATTTGATCGTAATTATGTTGATTGTTGGAACCATACTGACAGCTGAATCAGTAAGCTTGCTGGGTCATTTTTTACGATCCACAACAATAGTTATAGAGGAATATTCTCTAGACCTAGGCAGCGGAAATCATTTCATTGTTTCTTTCGTGTTTCAGTCCCCCTGATTTGGCAACTATGAGGCCAGATGAAATTGATTTCACTGCAAGCACTCAGTTGGAACTGAAGTCCAACCTTCCAGAGGATGGTGCATGCTGGTGCCATGGAATTATCCTGTGGTTTGAGACTGGTTTCACTAGCAGTTTCTGCAAAGAGAAGCCTATAGTTCTCCCCACTTCGCCATACACTCCGAAAACTCACTGGTCTCAGACAATCTTAACATTTCAAGAACCAATTGCAATGACTGCACCAACTAAACTTTATGCCTTCCCAGCTGGTGTTGTGGGCAGCGAGGAGTGTCCTGTTGTTAGAATCAAGTTCAGGATCAGCATTGTCCGGTCTTCGCAGCATCGCAGCATAGATGTGTCGATGGAGACAACTGGGATCAGCGCTGATGGCAGGAAACACAGTTGGCCAGTTCAAATCTTCAACATGTAACACAATATGTGCAAGTTTTCCAGCTTCAGGCTGGGTAAATTTTGACTTGTCTGTAGTGTTGTATTAATGCAGTTGAGTACTTAAATTATTGATTTGTTATGAGGGGCCTCAATTAACTAATAATTGTTTGTAGTGTTGCTCTGTTGTATGGTTAAGTTAAAGATTGCCACTCTGCAACTTTTAGGTTATTTTGGATAAAAACTCTTGAATCTGATACACCCCAAATTTTAATATCCCAATCTGCTATAGATGACTGAATCTTCAAATTGGTTTTGGACCTTTGAAATTATTACTTTTTTAATCCCCAAGGTGCACGTCAGAATCTCTACGAAGATTATAGTCAAGCATCTGTTTAAAATGTTCAGTTTTGTAACAGCCATATAGTTTTTGTGTATAAGATTAGCTTATATTCATTTTTTGGATTGCTTGCTCATATCGATCAATACTCTCTCTTTCAGTCCCCCCCCCCCCCCTCCTCTTAGAATTCCTTTAGATTTCTCTAGTTACAACATAAAGAATAGTTTGAAATATATATATATATATATATATATATATATATATATATATATATGTTGCGTAAGAATCAAGAATCCCGTGCACAACTTGTTAAAAAATAATAATCCTTCCTACTAAGTTATGGAAGCCAAGTTTTAGGAGTTATCTTTAGTATGTAATTCAATTGACAAAGGTTAGGAGGTTGAATTAACATACATAAATATGAGTCCTATTTGAAAGTTGGTTTTTGAATCCTATATAGGAGAGATGGTTGGGTTTTTGATAAAGAAAAATAACTTGACTCAGATATTAATAAAGTGGAGATCTTCAGAATTTTGTTTTGGTAATTGATGGGCTCAGCCGGTAGCCAACAATAGTATAAAGAGATCTTCAACATGTGAACATGGATTAATTTTTGTTGTCATCATCGAAAAGAAGTTTCCATTGTGTGATTTTTGCCAAGCTATTCTCGCTGTTAAAGTAGAATCATAGGGTTAAAGATGGAAGACATGATATTTCAATTCCTGGAGCCCTAAAAATATTAGGGATACCAGTGTTTTCAAATGAAGGAATAGTTGATCTCACAAGGAAAGTAGGAAATCGTAAAGAAAGGGAAAGGGACACCTAAAGATGGGGCATGCTCAATAGCAAAGGAAGGTGAAGAAAGTTATTCTACCAAAGAATCGATGAAAACATGTTTGAAACAATTAGATGTCGGAACATCTTAGAAAGTTTAAGAGCACATTGCACATTCAAAAGACACATAAAAAAGAAAAGAAGTAGATATTCAGTCAGAGTCGGAGACGAATTTTTGAAGAGAAATAATCCTTGACCAGTGATCAACTTTAGCGATAGAGCCTCAAACTTTAGAGATAAAGCCCATGAGTGATCAACAACTGACACAGCCTTGCACATAACACTGTCATGAAGGACTAATGATAAACACCCTAAAGAATTGAACTCGGATAAGATTGCCAAATACTTCTAAAACATTTGAAACTATGGAACCTTTGCAAGTCCATAAACCTTTGCCAATACAACAACAACAACAAAACACACACTCAATTTGATGAGTATGTCCTAATGATTCCAAAGAAGGGATCTGAAGTAGTAGTAGTCAAGATAGATTGGAAATAAGGGGAGGGGGTTAATCATACATAGTTGAGTTGTTAATGTAGTTTTTATCTTTATTTCCTCCTCCTCCTCACATATACAAAGGGTTCTTTGAGAGAATCCATCATGGAGCAAAACAAGCAAGATGATATACTATTTGTATCATATATTTTGATTTGACTTCTATTGAAAATAATCTTACTATGACTGAGTTCAAAAAAGGCATGGTTCAAGAGTGGTCTTAAAGCATATTATCTTGGTATTGAGGTTACCCAAAAGGAAAAATATTTGTTTCTCAGAAAAAGTATGCAATAGAGATCTTGGAGAAATTCATGATGAACAATTCAAAGCCTGTTAACACATGGTAACACACCAGTTGAACCAAGAATGAAGCTCAATAACAAAGAACATGGTCAAGTAGCTAAGCCCACCTACTCTAAAAGATCGGTATGCGTTTGCCATCTCTCTATCATTGATATGTTTGTAAAAGAATCTACAAGATTTTCCAATGAGATAATTCACAAATATTGTTCTCACAACATATCACAAATATTAATCCCAAAGGACATCAAAACTATTATTATATCTTCCCAAATGTCTTTACCCACAATATTATACATAAAGAGAGTTCAACTTTTAAACTTAACTACAGTAAAACCTCAGTATAGAAATACTCTATATAGGAATAACTTCCATATAGTCATAAAAAAAATATGGTCCCAACTTGGACGAGTTATAAATAAGAATAAACTCCACATTGTAACAAGTTATAACTTTTCTAGGTCCCGTCTTAAGGAATTTGCTTCCACATAGTAATAATTATTTGTATATTCCAACACTACATAGATAATGTAGTTTTTTGAAAGTATGTCCATCTCTTTTATCAATGTCTGTACCTTGGATTTGACATGCTCCATTAGTTAATTATTAATGTAGTGCATACTTTACCTCTATACCACTTGTACTAAGGATAACCAAGTCAAAATAATAATTTTTGTAACTATACCTCTATTTATAACCTCCTCATAGTAATAAAATTAGTTTGGTCCCAAAGTTATGACTATAAAGAGGTTTTACTGTATCTAACAAGAACTTACTAACAAAGTCGTAAAGAGACAAGTCCCAACGCTCCAGTCGTTGGTTCTACCAAATGATTAGTAGGACCTCAAATCTCTACTACTCTGGAAATGCATGAAGGGCAGGTATCTAGAAAAGTTCATAATTTCAGTAAGTAAAAAACAAAGGCACAGAAAAACTGAATATAAAGTGGGACAATTGAATAAACTAGAGGCGCATTTCTTGGTTACATAGTGCCTCGCTTAGTATCCATAGTTAGTATCGGCCGATACCGATCCGATACGACTGATACCGATACAGTTTGACATGTCCCGATCCGATACCGACCGATACCCAATACTGACAGATACTGACATTAGAGGTCTCTTTTCCAGTCAATTTGGCAAAAAAAATTGAATTAAAAAGACCAATTAGCAAGGGTATAAAAGTATAATAAGGTTGTAAAAACATATAAAAGAGGAAAACGTATCTATCGCATATAAATCAATCGACAAGGTTGACTACTATTTCATTCAATTTCAAAAATACTAAGAAACAACACTGAAAATACTTTAAATTATGCATAAATGTATAAAATATATTTTCTAAAATGTTAATAATTTACTAATAGTTGTTTGCTTTCCGATACCAAAAAAATCCGATACTCCGATCCGAAACCGCCGATACTACCGATGCCATACTACCGATACCGCCGATCCCGATACTCATAGGAATGGTCCGATACCGATTCCGATACCGATACTTTGCAGTATGGCCTTGTGCATCAGTTTGTATAGTCCTGCATCATTACTTATTAATAGTACTACTATAAATAGTTGACCTTCGAAAGTACAGAGTTAAGCTTTGGCACAGCCGCGCAGCTTGGACAATAAAAAGATGCAGATATTACCTTAGGTAAGTTAATAATTAAAGGAGGATTATTACCTAAGGCCAACAAGCTAGTCATGCAATCTTTTCGAAAGAAACAAAATTTTCTAGATTCATGAAACTCCAAACTTGCAACATCTTATATAATGATTCCTGCTAAAGAGTCTCTCCAAGTATTAGGACTCCTAACCCTTGATCCTCTTTACCATCTAGCAACCCAATTAGAAACCAGTGAGAGTTACAATAATCACAGACAATTAACATGCGTGAGTAGTTCAACAGTACTAAAGGAGAATAAAGGCAGTAATTACCAATGAGCTCACCTGTGAGCAGAAGCTTCATGGGGAGTATTCAATAATGGGTAGAGCTATAGCGCTGAGAGGAGAAGAGAAGAAGAGACCAGAGATACACCATCTCTCTCTGATACTTTGATACCATTTGAATAGCCAACAGCTATATCCTATTTAAGCAGATGGCACTGCCAGCCACCTTGACCAACTGTCAGTGAAAGTAGACATGTCCAGCTGGCATTACAGTTAACGAGTTGGGCACGCAGGTTCAAAAGAGGCGGCAGAGAAAGGGCAAATCTCTAATTTGCTCTTCTTCTTCCTTGGAACTGCTATAAATAGCAGATGAGGCTTCCATTGTGGATACCTTTCAATTCTCTTTGAGAATAACTCAACAGGCCCAGATAAATTTCTTTTGAGAAGAGATTGTAGAAACCGGAATTCTTTGAATGCAAGAATCCAAATTTCTTCTTAATTCTCAGTGTAATTTCTTCCAATCATCCTGAAAATGCCCAAATTCAATGCAACGATGCAGAATCATGCAATTTCTGGACAAGAGCCTACCAGTTCCAGAATAAGGTAATACAAAATTGTACTGATGTTTGGTTGAAGTACAGCCCGACTTTACTGACAACAAACTGGCTTGACATAAGCTCTGAAAATCATGCCAATTGCTAAATCCAGCTATTTAACCTAATATAGCAAATTTTGCAATATTAATCATCTCTATCTTCAGATTCACTGTTAACTCCTACATTATCTTCAGATTCTACATTATCTTCAGATTCACTGTTAACTCCTACATTATCTTCAGATTCACTATTAACTCCTATATCAATTTCAAATCTCATTTCTTGGCCAACCAATTGTGCAAGATCATCTCTGCCAGTATCCTTGTAAGCATCTATCAGTGCCCTATACAGAGATTCATTAGGCTCAATTTCCCCGAACCTCAATAGGCTGTAGATTCTCTTCAATCCTTCAACCATTCTTGCTTTACCATAACAAGCTGCCAAATTAATATATGTGATAAGGTCAGGTTCCAGTCCCTCATCTTGCATCTTCATGAATATATTCAAAGCTTTGTCAACCTCACTAGAAGCTCCATAAGCATGAATAGCAACATTATAAGCAAAGGAGTCGAGAGGTAGGCCGGCATTCATGAAAGCCTCACAATATTCTAGTGCAAAAGAATGAAATCCCACCACGGAGAACAAGGAGGTAATTATTGCTTGTCGAGCAAAGGGTTTTCCTTCAGTATACGATGCCTCCATCTGTGAAACTGCTTCAGGTGCCATGCCCCCTTTCTTCAATACAGTAAAGAGAGTTTTGAATGTCCAAACATCAGGTAGAATTCGTTGGCTCAACATTTGATGTAGCAATTCACCACAATCTTTCAGTTTACCATGCATGGCATAGGAACTCATAGCGCTATTATAAGAAGCACAATCAGTAAGTAAACCCGAGCTTTGTGCCTCCTTAACGATATCGGCTGCATCACCTAACATGCCCATGCTCTTGTAGAGATACATCATTGTAGCGTAAGATACCCCATCGGCCCGACCCCTTCTTCTCAAATCATCAAATATCATCTTGGCTTCGGTTACCATCCCAAGATCAGCATATAGATTGATCATACAATTTGAGGCCACTGTATCTGGACCATCATCCAGCTTCTTCATCTTTGAATACACCTCTTGAGCTTCCTTCCAGCAGCTGACTTTACTGTAAGCCTTAATTAAAGAAGTAAGGACTATTCGATTGGCAAAAAGTCCAGATGCCTCCATCGTATGGAAATAGTTAATTGCATCTTCACATCTTCCTGATTCTGCAAAACCATCAATCAATGACCCATAAACAAACTCATTGGGTTCAACACCGGAAGCCTTCATCTCATGGTAGACCTCAACAGCCTCAGAAAGAAAACCATTGCGAGAATAACCGGCAACTAATGCAGAAAAGGTCTCACATTTTGGTCTGAACCCTGCCTCCTTCATCTTGCCCAAATATTGCCTTGCACTGTCCAACAAATCACCACCAGAAAGCATTTGAATGAGAGAGTTGTATGTACAGTCATCCGGCCATGACCCAGAATCACTCATGCTCTCAAACAAAGAGAGAGCTTTTTCGTAGAGTTTGGCTTTACCATAAGCTTTTAGCATCACATTGTATTCTGTCACATCCTTCTTGCGTCCTCTATTCCTCTCACCAATGAAGAAATCCTCTGCTTCCTTCCAAAATCCCTTCTCAGCATACACATCAATAATGGCAGCATAATTCTGGGAAGAAATATTCCTTCCGCAACAATGCTTCTCGAGAAAAATACTTGCTTTCTCAAGCAACCCTTCATCGACGTACATCTTCATCACAACAGGCAGTGACTGCTCGTCAACACAAGCACCCGATTTCATCACTTCATCAATCACTTCCTCTACCTCTCGAACCAACTTCTTGCCGCATAGAACTTGCAAGACAATCCGATAACTGACAACATCAGGACGCAGACCGCACTCTGTAATCCTTCTATAATACCTCAACAACTCAACAACATCCTTCGACGCATGAAGAGACATAAACACGTTGTACGTCTTCGTATCCGGTCTAATCCTCCTCTCCTCCATCTTCCTAAGCAAAGTCTCAGCCTCCGATAAATCCCCGTGCGAGCCACAAATATTGATCATGGTATTAAAGGTGATGGTGTCCGGCTCGACCCCCGACCGCAGCATCTCCCTGAACGCCTCTGACGCATCCTTAAGCCTCCCCGCCTTTCCGTACAGATCAATCAGAGTATTATAGGTCGCCGCAAGCCTCGGCCTGTTACTCCCCGAACGCCCCTCCTCCCCGATCCGCGACACTGGGACCCGTCCCCCCGACTTGAACATCTCCATGAGCAAGAAATGCTTGGGACTGAACTCCCCGGAATCCAAATCAAGCACATCCAACTCAACGACCCCGGCGCACCAGTTCTTGAAGAACTTCTCGCCCTTATCGAACTGCCCGGAATCTTTCAAGATGCGGACGACGGTGTTCATCGTGACCTCGTCAGGGAAGACCCCTCTGGATTTCATGTGCTTAAGCCATAAAAGGGACTCCTTTACGAGCCCGGCCTTGCCGAAGACGTCGATGAGGGTTCCGTACGTGTTGTTCGTGGGAAAGACGCCGTCTTTGGCCATGTGGAGCCAGTGGATTCTGAGCTCGTCCCATTTTTGGGACTTTCCTAGGGTTCTTAGGAGGATGTTGTAGTGGATTGTGTTGGGGATGTAGTTGGGCTGCGATTTGAACTGGTTGAAGAGGGTTAGGGTTTGCTGCCAGCTCCTTTGGGATTTAAGGAGTAGGGTTTGCTCCTTGGGGGTGAGCTTGTCTAGGGTTTTGGAGTGGGCGAGGGGCTTGGTGGAGGGAGCTAGGGTTTTGGGGAGGGAGGAAGGGGGCTTGGGGGGGATTTTGGGAGTGGGGATGGACTGGGGGTTAATTTTCCCGGAGGCGGTGACGGGACCGCGGCGGTGGAGGTGGTTGTGAACGGGGAGAGAGGAGATTCCAGCGTAGAAGCAGTGGAGACTCATTGGCGGTAATCTGACCGCGGCGTGCCGGGGGGTGTGGGGAGAGTGGCGGAAGTGAGTTCGGGTCTAGGTCCTAGTAGGCTGTTTTACGGATACCAGATACTTGAAAAAGATTTTTAATATTGTCCCCTCTTAAATTAAAAAGTTAACAATATCCTACGGAAAGAGTCGTTAAAAATTTAAAAATATTTTTAACGATATTTTTATGAAAATATTTTTAACTTTTAATCTAGTAGAAAAATAATATAAATATATCTAATCTAAGCTGAAGTAATATCAAATAGTTCATTTTTAAATTAATTGGTTGATGATATACATACGACTTAGACGGTCCAATTTGGAACGGGTTATAAGCTGCAATGCAGCATTTATAATAGTAGAGATGTGATATTCTTTTTCCGATTGAAAATGACCAAATGATACGTATTAACAGTCAATGGAAAAACATAAAATTTTATATTCGGGTGAATAACCTCTCATAATATGTGCAAAATAGAACAATTTTGAAGAATTTGCGGTAAAATAGATGTGGAATCAGTGCGTCAGTGCAACTGGTGTCAAACTAAAAAAACTTGGCGCCAGTCACGTTGGTGCCAGACTTCAAAATTTGAAACTGGCGCTAGTCACACTGGCCAAACTTTGATTTGAATTTCTACCATGTAGTATTTCATGGATGCATGCTTGGGATGGATGCATGCATGGATGGGTATTTATTTTGTCCGATTATTTTGAAAGAATTCATGTATCAACCTAACAGACATATATAAAAAAAAAACATTTGAAGTGCCCACCAATACATGGGAACATTTATTTTGCCCGATTTGCATTTTCAGCCCACTCATGCATGCACTCATTCCATGCATGCACCCATGCAAGTGCAAATCAAAGTCACATCGGCGCCATCTTCAAATTTGTAATAAAATTAATTAATTTTTTTTAGTCTGACGTCACATTTCTTTCACGGCAAATTTTTTAAAATTGTTATGTGAGAAGTTATTTACCCATATAAATTTCTGATTGAAAAGTATTGTTTTAACAATATATTTTTGTGACCATCATATATATATATATATATATATATATATACTTCAAATAACAGATAAGTTGAGAATATTTTCCAACATATATTTATCAGGAAATTACATGCACAGTAAAGAATTATATAAATATTAAGTATGGGATAATAAATTTGTTGAAATGTAGAAACATATACATGTCGTGAATAATAATGGCGGTATGAGTTTGCCAATACTAATGACTGTATGTACGCATGATCGTCGTTAATAGTGACGGTTCAGACGATTCTTTTTCCGCAAATAACATTCGTGGTTTGGGACGAGACCGACAATTGCATTAGTATTGAACAAAGAATTTTCATCCATACCGCGAATGTTATTGACGGTCTAGTCCGCAGACATTCAATGTTATTGGTGGTCTGAATACATCCGCATTAAAAAAAATGTCCAAACCACCACTACTAATGGCGGTCATGTGCCCATACCGCTATTAGTATTGGTGGTATGAGTGCATGCACTCATAATGTCATTACTATTGACGATATGTATCTTTTCTGTATTTCTACAAATTTATTGTCCCATGCGTAATATTTGTATAATTTTACCATGTAATTAATTTTTTCTCTATTTAGGTTATTTACACTAACATCCCTTATGTTTTATGGTTATTACACAAACCTTCTTTATTTTGAAAATAATTACACGAACATTTTCTATGTTTTATGTTTTATTTTCAAAATAAGAATGGTTAGTGTAATAATATTTTACATAAAATATAAAACATAAAACATAAAATATAGGAGAGATTTTTATAATTATTTTCAAATAATAAAGGTTTGTGTGATAACCATAGAACGTAGAAAAGGTTAGAATAAATAATCCTACTTTTTATTACGTAATTGTTTAAGTTAACTAGAAAAGGTTAGAATAAATAACCCTACTTTTTATTACGTAATTGTTTAAGTTAACTAGTAAACTCTTTGAGATGCTATGAGAAACGGTCATGGTGAAGTCCATTGTTTGAGTTAACATGGTGATATAAACACTTATAATTTGATTGTTACGCTTAATTAGCTAGACCTTTTGGTACCATTTATTTTTTAAATAGAAAATTAATTAAAATATATTTAATGTACGTACGTGTATACTAGTCTACAGAAGTAACATAACTTTCTAATTTAAACATCAGCTTGTATGCTAAAAGTTTGCGAATATTATAGTATGAACATTGAGCTAAATTTTAGGCTCACGAGCAGCTTGTATGCCATATAAGTTTGTGAATATTATAGTTTGAAGATTGACCTAAATTTTAGGCTCCCTTAATCTTGAGCTCTGCTTGTTTTAGAGAGCCGATCATTATGGACAATTTTCTCGTTGAACTTTTGGGTCATAATGTACCAATCAAGTTTTGGATAATTTACTAGTCCTAAGAAACGAGGACTAATCAAATTTTATATAACTTACTAGTCCTAAGAAACGAGGACTAATCAAATTTTATCATAGTTTACACTATTTATTTTTTTAATTAAAAATTATAATTATAATTATAATTATCATTAATGTCAATTAGCATCATTGATATCCACTATCTACTTACTATCCATTATCATCACTTTCCACCGTTACTTTTTTTTATTTTACAAAAATGTAATAGTATAAATACTAATTATTTACAAATATCTCAATCCCTAAATAACAGATTTCGTTACAAATTTTGAAAAAAAGAAAAAAATAATAACATAATAAAAATTGGTAAAATATAAAATATTTTTCTCCTAATAATAACTTATTATGCAACATCGCCCAATAAATTATTAGCATAAAATACACATTTTCACATGCACGATTGCTGGTGTCCATTAATTCCAATGCAAACTAGGAAGACTGCACAAAATATTTACACATCTTCATGAAATATCGACAACGAAATATTGTCAATATCTATCCTTTTTAGAAGTATGATACATTGGCATTAGAGATCCAAGTGCAACAAATGATTGGTAAACTGACATGTTTACAATCTGAAATTCTAGCTAGATTACTTTTTACCAAGATTTTAGTTTCTAACAGCTGATGATTCATTTAAATGCAATAAGAAAGCATCTGTGCATATGTACTACGGATGGATTAACCTTCAACCCACTACAGGTGAGCCCTTGCACCAAAAAATGTTGAATAGGCAAACTCCAGCACCTGTAGCCAAAATCAACCTGCATTATTGTTGGGTTTATTCTTTGACAAAACACAGTTAATTGAGAATGAAGAATACTGAATGCATCAAACTATCAGCACAAAAGCCGAAGATTGATAACCTTGGTAACATTCCCTCCAAACAAAGATACATATCAAATAAGGTATAGTACAGAAGGGCATTATTTGCACGGTCTTGACAGCTGAATTAAAGGAAATTTATAAACCAAAACTTTCAAGGTACTAAAGCCTGAAAGTCGATAACAGTTCCACTTCGAATCAAAAGTAGATGCTAGCATAGAACTTCTTCAGAAAATAAGAACTTCCTTCGTTACTTTGCACAAATCCTGCCAGAAAGTCGATAACAGTTCCACATTGGATCAAAAGTAGTTGCTAGCATAGAACTTCTTCAGAAAATCAGAACTTCCTTCGTCCTTTTTGCCCAAATCATGCACGAGTCCTTCACGCCCAACAACATATTGGCCAATAATGTGGTGCCGCTGCTTTGCGTGATCTACAATATTCGTCAGTTCCTCCATCCCTTTGAAGAGAAGCATGTCAATTACCTGCAGATGAAAGTTAAATAGCATCACATGCTGGAGGAACCTTGGGCTTTTCTATAGCACTTTGTATCAGTTGAATGGTAGTATTTTTTGTAGCAAAGAGTGAACCCGACTTGTCAGGGCAAACATCATAACCACCTCTTATTATCTCCAACTGATTCAGAAATGAAAAAGAATGCAAGTGGTCATAGGTTCTTATTAATATAATTATGTGGGTGTGGGGTAAGTAATTGAGATCATTTATATAGATGCTAAAACATAAAATTTTCCTATAATAAAATACTATTTTCTAAATAGTTTCGAGGGTCAAAATGATAAACTCAGTGGCATAATACAGAAGCTCAATTACCAAACAACATAACAGTTTGGATTCAGAATTCGAGATTGTCTACAAGTCTGTTTAGTTAGACCATCCAGAGGCTCATTCAACATTCAGCACTCCATGTTTAATTTTATTAAACCTCTCTTTTTTGTTACTTTGATGCATGGGATGTGCCCCTGTTTTATGTTTCATGCAGCTAACAGTAATCAGGATGCAAGGAAAATACTTGTGCAAAAATTTACCAAACTATTTCATATCCTAGGTTCAACCATACTGAAAGGTCGAGTCTTAATTTCTGAATATCGATCACAATCTTTAATTAAAAGCCAAATCACAAGTACATGATAAATTAATTTGAATCCATTCTAATGACAATTTTCCACTCCCAGTCATGCAAAATCTTGAAAAAGCAAGAATTTTGTAGGATATGACATTTTGTTTGAAACTTGACAAATTCAATCAGACGGATTAGCATAGTTGCAGTTCAAGTTTAAACCACACATACATTTGACAGTATAAAAAAGGAACCTCCACTGGGGAATGCACTCAAACCCAACTTTGATCATTATAACAAATCTGCACCAAATGAAGACATGAACAACAAAAGTTCATGTGTATTACACTTCAAGGCCATAGAGTAACTATGTCGATAATGTGTCACTATGTTATAAGCAAGCGTCATCATGGCTCTTCGCACGATGTGGCAGAATCCAAGACTTGTATAGAATGTTGGCTGGCATGTCCCATTTATTGACTGGTATGTCAGGTTCAATGCTAAAACGATATCAACATGCTATAAGCATGAGTTAGGCATGTTCAGTCAATGTTGGCGAGATATCAGGTTACAAATGGTGCACATCTGAACCCCAAGACTGTCAGTGTTTGCTTCTATGTCATCTTACCCCATGGGCCATGACTGCATAGCATGAAACATTGTCTACTTTTAGAATACATTGATTCAATTTTATATTATTCAATAGACAGCTGACATTTTCCTAACAATTGGACATTTTCCCGATTTTGAGATACCTGTCTTATACCACACATAATTCCACTCATTATTCTAAGAAATCCTTCTTTCATGCGCTTCTTGCTTCATCTATGTTTGCCTCCACCCTAATTTCTTGTAATACACTAAATGAAATCCCACCATTCAACAACTACAACAAAAGTACAAACAACATTCTGTTTTCCCAAAATTTAATAAATCCAAGTAAGTTTATCTTCCCCACTCCTCCAACTTTTGTTATTTTATGAAGATCACAGATTTTGTCATCGCCTTCCTTCAAATGAAAGGAAGCATTTCATTATCACAATCCAGGAACTACAATATGTTCCTCAGCATATTAAAAGATCCAAGTTCCCTGAGACATTGTGTCCCCACCATTCCTTGGAAGTAGTATTTCTTCATCGATAGCTGGGCCCTCCATATCTTCAAGGTAATTTTGATGCAAGGGGCAGGGCAAGAAAACCAAAATGGAAATGGAAATAATTTCCACTTTCTAGTCACTCCATTGCAGTTGCCAAAACCAAGACAGCTTTGTTTAAGTAGAAACTATTCCAATCTGCAAGGAGGAATAACTTGCTATTTTAAGTTGTTTTGTTAAACAGCAGTTGAAAATCTATTAAACCATTTAAACCAAATATTAGCTACATATCTACGTAAACATTAAGCCTCCTGTCATCATTCCTTCGCGATCGAAATCCATACTCTTTGGTGGAAACAGGTTTTCATCACTAAATCTATTGCAGCATCAATCTTCACATCATTGGCACTGAAGGCTACTAATATTCTTTAGAGCATTCATTCAAAACACCTCAAGCTCATCATAGTTTGATACTTTGATCCGATCCATGAACATAACGAATCAGTTAATTGGGAAGTTCACACAGAATATGGAGCTTAATTAGGCATTGAACCATTTTCAGGAGTTTGAGATAAATGGCTACTTACTACATACAAAATTAGCTAGCTTAGCGTAAAATTTACCTCAAAAATTTCGAGTCAACAGAACTCACAACAAGGAGGAATAAAATAGCAACATGAAATGCAAATCAACAAACTGAATTTTCAATAACTGTTTTAGATGTGAATTTTAAGAAGCATTTCTCAAGAAGTGCTTTCCTAGATTTGACTTTTAAGTACTTAGGTGTTTGATAAACATATGATGTAAAAGCACTTCAACACTGTTTCCTGTACAGAAAAATAATTTGCGCAATACTGGTCAATACCCTTTCTTTTCACCATTCAAATTTTAGCTTTTCTAGATTTAAAAAAAAAGAAAAAGAATTATGAATAATAAGGGTGTCCATGTGCCACGAGGACAAAGGGTCTAGGAAGGGTCAAGATGTACGTAGTCTTTACCCCCATATACATATATTGAGAGGTGGTTCCATGACTCGAACCTGCATCCTCCAAGATGCAAGCAACAAGCTTACAATCGCGACACACCCACCATCTGAATAGTATAATATTGAACAGTATAATACTCGTCTATTTCACTCAATAAAATAAAACCAATGAAATGCCACAATCAAATTTTAGTCATCAAGTAAATCTCATTGAGAATCATACTAAATAATCTTGAACATAAAAAGATGCAGCTAAAGGTGTTTATTTGGAGTAAAAATGTATCTTAAAGAAAATTTAGCATTTAGGTATCGGCCAAGTAGATTATTAGAAAGATAAAAACATGCTTAGATGCAAACAATAAAGAGCTGAAGGAAAAAGGAAAAGTAACTTTCTTCTTCTTCTTCTTCTTCTTCTTCTTCTGGTTTTCTGGATTTTAATATTATTTGTGTTTTAACCCAAAAATGGATGGATACAAGTGTTTAAGGCCAATAAATTATAATACTTATCTATTCTACTATATAATGCCAAAACTAGGCTTCACCGTGAAAAATTTTTGTTCCAAAAATACCCTTCAACATATTTAGTAATTAAAAAGAATACCTACAATAAATTCCACTGACAACCATTTAAGAGATGCAATAATGACAACCATTTACGGAAATCAAAGGGTTCATGCTACTTGCTAAGTCTTTTAAATTGTTACCAAAGAATTCGAAGGGTTGAACCATTAACCTATATAATTAAAAGCAGTAGAAATAAACTAACTCATCAACATCATTCACTCCAATATACGTGCAAAGCACGTGCATATATACTAGTATATATATATATATATATATATATGTTGCATGAAAAAGAACACCGATATGGATAAGGACACGATACGGATACGGGATACAAATATTTAATAATTATAGTACTGTATAGTCACCAATGGTGCACAAATGCGGAGACCAAACAGATACAAACACGATACAGCTAGGGACACCATTTTGCTTACATTACATGATAAATTTATTTTTCATCACTTTTGTCGCTTTTGGAGCAACTTTAAGACCAACGGAAGGAAAGCTCTGGTGATGGACAAACTGAAAAAACTTAGTTTTGAATCATCAAATACTCCAAAGTGAAAAAAATACAATGCACTTTTCTCACTGACATTTTTCCGTGGCATTTCAGTATACAAACATGTCATAATCTTAGAACTTCACAAAACTACACAATCTTCACTATGTGGTGTCACACCATTTTCCTCTCTATGACAGTATTGTCATCAAATCCACTATTCACATTACTCTTCTCCATTCAGAACTTAAGATCTCTCCGAAAGAATTCCAGACCCATTAAAACGGATGACTTCTTTTTTCACAACGAACTGCCCTGGGTCCAACTAGAGAGGTTTAAGTAAATTATAAGCCTAAAAGTTTGATAATATAAATATAATTCATTTTTGTAAATAGTAAGTGCTTCAAAAGAACAAGCTAAAGTCCTTCCTACTACACCAAAACTCCAGAGTTGTGGTCGTGGTGGCCGAGGGTAAAATATTTATATTATTCCAACACGTGCCCGTAGGTCGATTGTCCATTTTCATAGGTTGAGAGTTCAATATGCACAACACCTAACTTTTTATAAAATTCGCTTAAAATGTACAACTGGGATATTTGAACTTAGATTGATATGATACCAAGTTAAAGACCTTAGAGCATCCACAGTTGAAGAAGTTTCAAGTGCTATATTTGACTTTAGTCAAATTTTGTTGCACTTGAAGGTTACAGTGGGTATTTGTCCATACTTAAAAATTGCTAGAAAGCCAAAAGACGCTCCAGATTTGGAGCGTGGCCTGGCTCCGCTACATTAATTCCTGGGCCCATCAAAATGAACCATTCTTACCAAACAAGGAAGGAAAATAAAGAGAAAAGAGGGAGGAAAATTTTTACCAAACAGGAAAGGAAAATAAAGAGAAAATGGAGGGAGGAGGTTAATTTGGAGTATTTGTTTGGAGTGTACCACATTGTGTGCCAATATCAAGAAGACACTCCAAAAGTAATGATTTGTACAATTTTCAATAATTTGAAGTATGTGTTTGGAGTGTCCACTGCGGATGCTCTTACCAATGTACAAAAATTCTAGAATTATGGTCATGGTTAAGAGTTAAACATGGATAATATTATAACATGACATGAATGTCGCATGCCAAATTTATGGTGTGCGTCTATGTTACCCGGACTCTCCACTTTAGAAGAAGTACCCGTGTCCACCGGGTAGGACATGGGTATGGATATGGAATCCTTATCCGATCCTCCATAGTGACAATCGGATCCTTCATGTTCCTTTATGGTGAGAATCAGAAGACTGGTAGTGAAGTAGATAGTTTATTTTAATGTGCTAGTAAAGTAGATAGTTTATTTTAATATGGTGGATTGGTAGTAAAGTTATGAAATCATGCAAATTTAATTACATGATGTCTTTTTATGAAACCATGCAAATTTAATTATAAGCTTAAATATATGAAACAATGCAAACTTTATTACAACTGTGTCTTTTTATAAAATCATACAAATTTTATTAGAGAGTATTGTCTTTTTATGAAACCATATTCAAATGTATTTATTTTAATAGGCATATCCCCATAGAGTATCCAAAATTTAGATCATTTTTAGCCGAGTCCGTGTGTCCTTCAATTATGAGTTTGAAGGATCCGACTCTTGGATATGTACCCGTACCCGAGTCAAGGTAACATAGGTGTGCGTTGTTGCTGCTGTTATTATTGTTGTTGTTGCTTGAAATGAGTGCCAAGAGATTTGAACATGGGTTTCTCTAACATTATTTTAAAGCTACACAAAAACTCCATAGTTGCAATAACGGTTGGGAATTAAATATTTACATTATTCCATCAGAAGTGATATGGTGATTCTTGTGGATCCCGAAGGAGAGAGAAAATCAGAGCCAAGAAAGAGAATCAATATTGTGGATTTATATTTTCTTTATTTTTTATGGGAGGGATTGGCACAACACCTTAAAGAGTTTGACGGTTTCTTGTCAAGCTTCTTTCCATACCACAAATGACATATTTTTACCCCTGAAGGGAGGGATTGGCACACCATCTTCAAAGGAATGCTAAAAACCAATTTATTGGGCACACGTTTCAATCTACGTCTGTCGTGGGTGCAAATCCCGGCCTCTGAGTCTCACGGGTCCATGGGTAACAAGTTGTCAAACCATAAAAGCAAGAAGACTAATATGAGGGGTTTGGCTCCGAAGGTCCATCCAACGTGGGACTAAAAGTTTGGACTACCAAGTTGGAATCACAAGCAAATACAAAATTGACTTTTCCTTGTCTTTTCTCTAATAAAAACATCAAAGTCACTTGCAAAACCAACGATCCCCACATGATTCAAACTTGGAAAATTAATAAAGCATAAAATAAAGTTTGTTGGTTTTGTCAGTCATTTTGATGTTTTTCATTGGACAAAAGACAAAAAAATTGTCACTTTTGTATTTGCATGTGATTCCAACTTGGTAGTCCCACTTTTGGTCCAATTTCAGCTCATAAAGTTTAGTCGGTCGGCCTCATTAGTCTTTGTGACTGTAATTAATGTATTGTATGTAAGAACGAAGAAGAAAGAAGGTGGCACCGTATTACCGAGGAAGTGGTCTCTGGAGAAGGTGGTCAATCTTGACCATCCATTTCACCCAAACATCAGTTGTGTAATAAAGGGCTATGAAGTATGAATACAGTGAGGTTGTGCTTGCTCAATTGGCAACAACAATATTAAAATCAAAGTTCAAATACTTGGTTACGGGCCTTCCATATTAGTTAAAAGTTGGTTTCAGACCTTCTGTATTAGTTTTGCCCTTTTAAATGAGTACTAGTTTCGTTAGTTTATGAAGGTCTTAATGGTTTTGTGTTGGCTGGTTTCTGTAGTAGCGGTTTCGGACCCTCCAGTTTTGATCTGAAACGGTCGAGATGTACCCATTTCGGTCAATTCTAAAACCTTCCTTAAACTTGGCGAAGATCCAACACTTATTGGCGTGGCATACCATCTCTAATATGGGTCCATTTGAAACTTGATGGGTCAAGCTTACATTAAGCAGAGTGAAGTTACACACCTGTTGGTACTTTGACATGTTGGCCCAGCTCAAAGTAAGCTTATTGACCACCTTTATAGTGCAATGGCTACCCAAACCTCAAAGGCAACTACAAAACTGTAAATATGTAAAAAATGTATTTAATAAAACAATATTAAAGACACTCAATCTATATCCAAAAATCACATTTTGGATACAGATGGTCCTAGGAGAAATTATTCGGTGGGCCAGGCTCACCACGTGGCAGCAGTGAGCCTTCACTCCCCAACAATAGTGCCATGACACACACTCCTCCATTCTTTCAAAGTCATTATTCCTGGTGTGTCATTAGTATATGTGGGGAGTCAAGGTTCACCACTGCCGCGTGGTGAGCCCGGCCCACAGAAAAATTTCTCCAAAGGGAGAGTTCACACCCAAAAGTAGGAGCCTTTATTCTTAATATGTTCCATCAAAACATTATTACACATTTTTCACTAATGGGTGTTCTGATCACATTTAGGATTTGGTTTGCCATGCATGTCAAAGTAAGCTTATTGACCACCTTTTTAGTAAGCTTATTGACTACCTCTATAGTGCAATGGCTACCCAAACCTCAAAGGCAACTACAAAACTGTAAATATGTAAAAAAAAATATTTAATAAAACAATATTAAAGACACTCACTTTGGACCCCAAAACTCACATTTTGATACAGATGGTCCTAGGAGAAATTATTCAGTGGGCCGGGCTCACCACGTGGCAGTGGTGAGCCTTGACTCCCCACCAATAGTGCCATGACACTCTCCTCCATTCTTTCAATGTCACTATTCATGGTATGTCATGGCACTATAAGTGGGGAGTCAAGGTTCACCACTGCCGCGTGGTGAGTCCGGCCCACTGAAAAATTTCTCCAAAGGGAGAGTTCTCACCCAAAAGTAGGAGCCTTTATTCTTAATATGTTCCATCGAAACATTATTACACATTTTTCACTAATGGGTGTTCTGATCACAATTAGGATTTGGTTTGCCATGCATGTCAAAGTAAGCTTATTGACCACCTTTATAGTAAGCTTATTGACTACCTATATAGTGCAATGGCTACCCAAACCTCAAAGGCAACTACAAAACAGTAAATATGTAAAAAAAAATGTATTTAATAAAACAATATTAAAGACACTCATTTTGGACCCCAAAACTCACATTTTTGATACAGATGGCCCTAGGAGAAATTATTCAGTGGTCCGGGCTCACCACGTGGCAGTGGTGAGCCTTGACTCCCCACTAATAGTGCCATGACACACACACTCCTCCATTCTTTCAATGTCACTATTCATGGTATGTCATGGCACTATAAGTGGGGAGTCAAGGTTCACCACTGCCGCGTGGTGAGCCCTACCCAAAAGTAGGAGCCTTTATTCTTAATATGTTCTATCAAAACATTATTACACATTTTTCACTGCTGGGTGTCCTGATCACATTTAAGTTTTGGTTTGCCATGCATGCCCTTGATTAGACCACATTGGCCATAAGGCTCACCTAGCTACACAAAAACAAGCAAGAGCAGTTGTTAACTCAATCCTTCTATTGTAGCTTTAGAGGCACATACGAGTATAGCCAACTTTGTCTTAATATCCCTATCATAGCTCCCACAAAATTGCAGAGGAATGTACAACTCTGACACTAATTGTGTTTCATGACTATCATAAAAGGCCTACTACAAATAAGCACTTCTTCGGATAGTTAGGAAACACATGATGCACAGACTAGGATTCACCCTGCCCCACAGCACCATTATGTAAAATATTCCTGGGCATCAAGAGTGAGATACTCAAGTTATAAAACCAAGACTTTCCTAATACCCTATAACAAGGGATTGAAACCTCACACTGGACAGGCTTAATTTGTCCCTCAACAGCAAAGTTGAATCCCATTTTCTTAGCTGAATCATCGACCCTCCATTTGGAATGGGTCACCATGGAATGATTTGGTAAAGATATATGAGCATCTCCAAGGGTAACTTGGAGACTACCTAAAGTTAGGCAGATTTTGAAGATTTATGGATTTCATGGACTCCAATGTTTGTCCCCAATTGACCCCCTTAGCAATTGTTTATTAATATTTTATAAATATTACAAATTTTATATCAGTTTTTTATTTGATTAATATGTGGGATCCAACTACCGAAACTGTATACTAAAACAATAATAGAGAAAGAAAAAGCAGCTTATTTATCATTACTAGTAAATTCACGTGTGTTGCAAGTAAAATATTTTTTTTCTGATATTGTTGAAAAACATTTAAAATATTTGAATTAAGATTTGTTATATATATGTTTATATTTTAATTAGAATTTGCTATAGATATGTTTATATTTTAATTATAATTTGGTATAGATATATGTGTAGGTAGTTAGATAATATCAGGTAGTTAAGCTATTAGTTAGGATAATTTCTTTTCTTAATTTTTAATTGTGACGGCTCATTTAGGCTTAGTTTTGGAGTTGTTTTCTTCCGTATTTTCTTTTCTTAATTAATTGAGGATATGCATACGGCTTAGACGGCTCACTTTTAGCCGTTTTGAAGTTGCTTTATAATAGTAGAGAATCAGAGATAATAATAGGCAAATTCTATAGGCACTCCATAGTTTGCTTAGGACAGCCCATTACTTCAGGACAGTCCAAACTTTTTACAATTTTTACTGAGGACAATCCAAAATTTACTTAGGACAGCTCAACCCTCCCAAACCTTCCCAAAATTCTTCATTCTAAATTTATATTCTCTCTTCAAATTCTCGAACCTGTTTCTCTTTCCTTATTCAAATTCCCTTCCCCCTTTCTCTCCAACTCCTCCATTAGAATTTTAATTTTATTTATGTGTAAATTTGATTTTATTTTCATGAATCCTTGCTAATGCCTAAAATAGTTAGATAAATTAGTTTAGAACTAATTTAGGGTTGATATACGAACTGATGAACTCTAAAAATCAAACTTAGGGTTTCAAAAAACCGAATAGCGTCGACAGTCGGACTTCAAACCTCCAGGATTGTAGAAAAATTCTAGCGTCCTATAGTATATATAAGATTGTAGAAAAACCTACAGTCCTATTGTATATTTAGGACTGTAGGAAAGACTACAATCCTATTGTATATGTAGGACTGTAGAAAAGACTACAGTCCTGTATTATATATGGACTGTAGGATTTCCTACAGTCCTGCATATAAATTGGAATATAGAATTTCTTTACAGTCCCAGTTGTTTATCTGTATATCTGAAATTATTTATTTCTTTTTCAGTAAATCGGTAGCTGTGAAAAGAAAACGACCCACAACATTGGTGCGCAAGGAACACAATGTGGACCGTGTAGTTGAGAGACCACTCACTATCGCCGAAGCCGAACCAGTCACTGCATCACCGCGCAAGTCTCGTTCGAAAAAATTGGCTCCTCCTACTCCTCCGTCTTCTTCCTCTTCCGATAAATACGTAGCTCCTACTACTCCTCCGTCTGCTTCCTCCTCCGATGAAGACGTGCCTACTGTCCGAACCGGGCCAGATGATGGTTCAGGACCTTCTCAGCAGCCGACTAGTCCAATGTTGACTCGTCCAAAATGTTGCTCTATGTCGTTCGACAACCATATTGCATTTAAAATATGGAAAGAGCCGGTATGTACACTACATTATGAAAAATAAAATTTTGATTTAGATTACTATATATTTCAAGCAAGGTTGTCAAAAGCGCTAGGCGCTAGGCGGGTGGACAGCCGCCGCCTAACGCCTAGCCCGCCTAGGCGGCCGCCTAGATTTAGGCGGTTCAAAAAAATAAAATAAAATCTAAAAAAACTACTGAAACTTGCAAAAAAATCCATACAATCCTAAAATATGTATAGTTGAGCGTCGGGGGACTAGGCGGGTGCCTAGACGGACATCGGACGGGCACCTGGCGCCTAGCGCCTAGGCGCCGCCTAGGTGGCCTAGGTGGACGCCTTTTAGAACAGAGATTTCAAGAAGCTAATTTCCTCCGATTGTTAACTTTTCAGAGGACCTATCATATGTTCACGACGGTCGTGAACCACGGAAAGAAGTGCAGTAGCCGAAAGTTTGAACGATTAGGGAAAGCCGTCAGGAACAAAAGCATTCCTACCGGTTTGCACAATTTGGCCTTGTATGCGTACCATACGGTGGACACTGCACTTATATCAGCATTCGTAGAGTGCTAACATCCAGAGACCAACACTTTCCATCTCCCAACGGGGGAGATGACGATTACTTTGGACGACGTCCATCACATATTGGACCTCAATGTCCAAGGTCGGGTCATGATGAATGATATATTTGTTGAGAAGGACTTATCGTGGCACGAACACATCATAGACTTTGTATCAGATTCTCTTGGAGTTGAGGATAGTAGTTTTTGAATCCTTCAAGATTTCAAGAAGTCATATGGTCTTCCTTTGAAATATTTGGAGGAGATTCAAAAACAACGATGTCGGAGGGGAAACTGTCGATATGGTGGCCCGTACATAGTACATGCTTTTCGTCTTAGGAGTCGTCGACATTCCGGACAACTCCGGAACTTCAATTCATGCCAGATATCTATTGAATTTTTTGACATGGATACCGTTGATGAAATTTCTTAGGGAAGCAGTATACTAGCATATCTTTATCGCGAGCTTGGTGCAGCATCCCGCGTCGGTACGAGGACAATAGCAGGATGCCGGACTCTACTCCAGGCATGAAAATATTTGTCCAGTTCTATACATAATATGATATTTCGTTGTTAAATTGCTGACTATTCTAATATACGTACAAGCATGAATATACGAGCAATTTTCGATGCTGAAGCAGGCTGAGGTTAATAGACGCTATGATGAGCAACTTTTTAGAATGTGCCGATGGAAGCCAACTTTGGCTGATGCCAAACGTGCTGAAACATTGGCCACCATACGCAACGCAATTGAAGATATGACAGTAGAAGAGGTGAAAAGAGAGCATATTTTTTGTTAGATCCTTTTGGGTTATACTAATTTACTAAATTACGTTACAGATAGTATGGCATCCATACTGGGATATACGACAGAAGCCGCCCATTGCAACCAATAGCTTTATTTCACGGTCTTATAAGTTGCCATGGTATCGAGGAGTCTTATATGCCTGATAGAGTGCTTCGTCAGTTCGGTTTCGTACAAACGGTACCGAGGCGCACATTGCAACTAGTAAGTGCTCCGGGAGGGACGAAACCCTTGAACTATATCCCGGCCCAATTCAACTGGGTTTCGGACTTCTTCCCGAGTGGCAACGACATATTATTGGAGATTCTAAGAGACTACCAGTGGTTGAGATGTCGGACTGTAGCGACGACTACATGGCATACTATGCTAAATACGGCCATTCAAAGTTGTTGGACCCTAACATACCAAGACCCGATGTTGTCGAAGTACTAGTACCTCTTCCTGCAAAAAATGTCTTGTATACTGCATTGGTTAATATGGTGAGAAAATAATTTATAGATTTGAAAGATTTGTAATTATTTATAAACTAACCTATTTTTCATCGTGTCATAACAGGCTAAAAAAGTAAAGCATTTAAGAAAGTGTCTCCGCGTACGTAAGGACGAAAATTACAGAGAAATCAGTGAAAAGTTGAAAACAATCAACAGCTCTGTTACCGAATTTGACTTCATCCTTGCTAGGGAGTAGCGTACCAAAAGAAGAAATGATAAATAGTTTGGTTGTAGTAACTTTCGTTATGAATTTTTTTTTGGATATTGTAACTTTTGTTATGAAACTTTTGGACTATGAGACTTTCGGTATGAAACTTATGTAATATTTTGTCGTTATGAAACTTGTGTAATGTTTTGTGATTCTATGATGTTTTGTGATCAAACTTGTTTGGAAACTTATTCTATGATGTTTTGGTATGAAACTTCGAAATCATAGTAGAAAAACATATATTGTTGGTGGTCACCTAATTGAAACTTTCTGTGGTTGCAATTTTATACCACTGTCTTTTAGGACTGTCAACAAATTGACAGTCCTACATGATGCTAGGACTGTCAACTACTTGACGGTCCTAATTGAAACTTTCTGTATTACCATGTTTCAATTAGGACTGTCAAGTAGTTGACAGTCCTAGCATCATGTAGGATTGTCAACTTGACAGTCCAAATTGAAACTGGAGAAATATAGAAAGTTTCAATTAGGACTGTAAAGTAGTTGACAGTCCTACATGATGTTAGGACTGTCAATTTGACAGTCCTAATTAAAACTATGTATATAGACGCATCCTTTAGGACTGTGACAGTCCTACATTATGCTAGGACTACAGTCTTACATTATGCTAGGACTGTCAAGTAGTTGACAGTCCTAGCAGTCCTAATTGAAACTATGTATATAGCCATGTCCTTTAGGACTGTCAACTTAACAGTCCAAATTGAAACTGAAAAAATACAGAAAGTTTCAATTAGGATTGTCAAGTAGTTGACAGTCCTAAACTTGACAGTCCAAAATGAAACTGGGAATAAATTATGAAAATACAGAAAGTTTCATTTTAGGACTGTCAACAAGTTGACATTCCTACATGATGCTAGGACTGTCAACTTGTTGACAGTCCTAAAAGACGGGTATAAAATTGTAATGACAGAATTTCAATGATACACTAAATACTATGAATTTTTCACTGATACACCGAATACTATGAATTTTCATTTCATTTTTTCACTGTATACAAAAGTGATTCAGCATTATATAAAAGTGGTTGAACATTATACAAAATTATACTTGAACCAACTAGGTGACAAAATGATACAAAAGTGCAAAATGTAAATAGCCCACTCGTATAAGTCGATTTAAACATCGAAGTGGCCAACGGGTCTCTGGGCTCCTCCATCTTCAACTTCTTATAGAGATTTATTTTATCCGTAAAACGTGTGGTCCAGGTAATCGCTGCGTCCGATGCATATTTATATCAAATTGTTGAAGGTGGAGGAACAGGAGAATGATCGATCAACCTTGGTATAAAAAAGTGATTCCCGATATGTCCTATAGTACATAGGTTAGATAGTCTGTGCTCGGCCGGCGGAGCGCACATCGGAAAAAAAGTATTGTTAATTTTGTTCGAAATAAGTACAATTGGTATCTTATACCTATTAGCAAATAAATAAGCAGTGGCTGAGTTGGACATGTAGTGCTCTTCTCCGGTAACAGTATTGGTGCAAGGAATGCTTGTCAATAACTCTCCAACATATTCTTCGCTCAACATGCTAGTGTAGAATGAAAGACGACACTCCAACTCCTCGTATAACTCCACCCTCACCTGTCTCTTTCCTTCTTTGTCCGAAAAACCAAGATGTTTTGCAAGCACATGAAATACACAATGGTCATCCTTGGGAACATCATCAATGGACCAAATGTAACTGCGTATCTCAGGTAGGAAGCCTTCAATATACACGGTATCTAGGCTTGGCATGTCCGTTTTCTGTTTTTTCGTCGAACAGTTAGCTTACTCTTCTGTTTCGTACTGATCATAATATTGACAATCGTAGTAGACTGAGCTTGTTCTAAACTTCGTTCAACATGCTCAAAGAACGATGGATCTCTCTTAGTTGACTCCATCTTTTTTTTATGTGAACTACTCAGTCTTGTTTGAGGTCTTCCCTTAGGATTGGAAACAACGGATGGCTCGTGCATTCTAGTAGTTACCGGATTAGCAATTTCTTGGATTTTAAGCTCAATGGACTCCCGCTCCGCTCCCAATAAGGCACACCACCTTGCGTGAAGAAGTTTCACTTGTGGCAAAGAAAAGAAATCATTGTCACTCTTCACCACGGGCATTATCAACAACTGCCTCCAACATTGATCAACAACATCTATCGGAATAGGTCTAGATTGACGACGATATTCGTTAATCTCGTGTGCACAAGGGAGGCCCAACGTATGTCGATGTAAACAGCCGCAAACCTCGGAATCAAATTCCACGATCTTTGACCTACATATCTTCTCAAATAGTAAGCCCAATGCCTTGTGAGATATTGCATTCATTAAAGCATCCAAGAGGGGTTCATTTCTATGTTCATGCTTTGCAATATTCAGGCTCATCTCAAATGATATCTTAATCTCGTTCACCGTCTGATCTAGCATTAAATTGATAGCTTGCCAAACGGAGACAAAATTACCGACCGATGACCTTAGATATTATTTTAATTTTGCGTGTGATCCTTCAACCCAGTTGGTAGTCACTGTGATATAATGCTTCACCTTATTCGTCCATGCTAAGACATTGTTCTTTATGCGGTTCTAGTCATATATCTTTGATATAAGAAATGCATGCCGACTCCCTCGTCTCCCACTTTTCTTTGAACAAGTACCATGCCGCGTCGTAACTATCTTTCGTACTGGCTCACCATACATGATTCCAATCACTGTAGAATTTCTCAAAAAGGTCTTTGTCAATTTTGCCATCCATCTTTCCGAACTTCAACTTACATTGTGATTGGATATTGCGATTGATATGCCAAGTGCATAGTAGTGTATCCGCGTGAGGAAAGACGATAGCTATAGCATTAATTAGGACAAATTCTCTTTCAATAACAAAAACAGACGGCTCTCTGTGTCCGGTGTAAAGTGCTTTTAGTTTTTCCAACGACCATGTGTAGTCCTCAAGTTTCTCACTCTTCATGAAATAAAAAGCAACTAAAAATATTTTTCAGAAGAGGTAAAGCCAACAACGTGAAAAAGAGGCATCTTGAACTTATTTGTCTTATATGTACAATCAATAATCAATACGTCAGCGAAGGACCGAGCCAAATGTGTGCAATCGAGATGAGCCCAAAACATTAAAAGGACTTCATTACTCTGTGGATGTCTTCTATGGTACTCTACATAATGATTATCGACAAGCAACTTCAATACTTGCTGCATCGCCATTCTTGTTTTCTTACTATTGGCGTTTGAGTTCGATATTTCATTGTAGATTGACTTCATTGTTGACTTGTTACTCTCGTCTTCGTGTCGTATAGTGGAATAAATTTGTCTTGGTGCAACTCCTGAACTGGACAAATCTTAGACTATCTTCCGCTCAACATTGTTCAACCGTCCGACATAGGGATGACCCGTAAGTGTTTCGGCAATAGCATGATTGTGGATTCCATTCTTCACTTGGACTATCCACTTCACATCTTCTATTTTTACAATAGAGATCTTGAACGGACAACCGCATTTCCTCGTACCAACGCTTATATTTGTAACTTTTCTTTGGAAAATATCTTTCTTTCCATGATACCTGAACAAACTACCTCTTTCATATCCAAGCTCTATAGTTTTGCGTCTCGGACGGTTTCGGGCCGATCTTGATATAACAATGACTATATTGTTTTTCCGACCAACTTTTCTGCACCAATATAACGCTTGTTCGTCTGATTCAAAACAAATATCGGTCGAGAATAAAGTGCCTACATCAACGACAAATGGAGGAGGTACCACAATATCAGAAGACGATAACCCCTAGAATAGAAATTAAAGTTACCAAAGCTGTTTAAAATTGAAGTGACTGCAGAAAATACTGACAATCCTCAAAATAACTAGGACTGTAGGAAATATGACAGTCCTATTGTTTGTCAGGACTATAACTCCACTTATAGTCCTAAGAAAAGAAAGGACTGTCAGTTGTTTGACAGTCCTATAAACAGTCATACTTATTTATAGGACTGTCATTTAGTTCCACTGTCCTACTGCCAAAAATTCCAAAAATAAATTGTCAAATTCTTTACCAAGCGTGTTTTGAAAGAACCGACGAGTTCTTCGGCCGTAGCGGAAAGAAGACGGAGAAAAGATTAAGTGTATTAGATGACCCAAATTCTTCAAGATGCATTTCTCCTACATTAAACACATATAATTCAATATTTATACGTGGACCTAATGTTTAAAAAACCTAATCGTCATAGTTAAACGATGACACACCAAATAACGGTTGAATGTTGTAACTTTTTTTTGTAGTGGGACTAGGATTTTGATCTCCAATCTTCACTTTAGTGTCTAGGATTTTGAGAATTGTTAGAAATTAGATTTTGGAAGAAGGGAGTATAGGGAGAAGAGAGCATGGAGAGAAGAGAGAGGTTGTGATACAAATTTCATTGACTTTTATATGATCATATGGGCTGCCCTCAAACAAAATATATTAGTGGCAAACTTATAATTAATTTGAAAAAAAAATTGGTCTCTCCTAAGCAAACTTTGGAGTGCCTATAGAATTTGTCTAATCATATTGGGCCTTAAATTTAAGTTTGGGGGGGGGGGGGGGGGGGGGGGTTCTGATTGCTTGGAGTCCCTAACCACAAAGCCTCAACTTTTTGACGAGATTTTGCAAAAGCGGAAATAAGTAAACTTACTATTCATCTCCATCATCATCATCTAACCGCTAGGTATAATAATCCTAATTCAGAGGAGAGGAAATGTTACAATTCACCATTGAATTTTTCGAATAACTGCTGCAACCGAAAAATAAAATGAACATGGATTAGGGTTAGGGTTAGGGTTTGGGGGGGGAGGGACCTTGGTGTTGGAGATGTGGGCATTCTTGCGGATCTCCTGGGAGATGGTGGAGCGGAGCTGGGAAATGGTGGCGACGTCGTGGAGGTTGTAGATCTCCATCACCGAAGGGAGGGCGCGGCACGCCTCCTTGAAGAACTCAAACGTCCTCTTCCGCGCCTCCTCCATGTTCGCGGAGTTGGGCAGCACCCTAGCTGTTCCCCTGACCGAGCTCGCCATGCTCTCTTTCTCTTTCTTCTTCCTCTTCTTCTTGGCAAAAGAGAGAGTGGATGATTTGAGGACCCTCTGCTCTGTTTTTTTTTTTTCTCAATCACCAGTAATAGCTCACCTATTTCAGGTTGGGCTCAAATAATGTACCCAAAAACCGCAAACCTAAGGGTCTGTTCACCGGTTTTGGGAAAAAAAAATTTTTTGTTTAAACGGACGATTTATGAAGCGTTTTAAAAACTCTTGTTAATTTTTTTTTAGACGCTAATCTTTGTCGGTTAGAAAAATGTCTGACTATCCACACCCCATGACCTACTAAGCACATCTCATATAACTTAAGTTGAAAAATATATTAATGTTAAAAGATCTCTATACCCACATGACCTACTAAGCATATCCCACCAGCTTCTTCTACACACTAGTTATCTTATTCTTCCTTCTTTAATTTTCAACTTCTCAAACCCAACACAACAACCCAAAAATCCTAAAATCCAACATTAAAATTGTGAAGAAGGCATCATGGAGGAAGAAAATCCACTTCAAAGACACAAATGTACGTTCTCTCTTTACGTAATTTCTCGATTTAAAGTAGTGTATGAGAAGTGTTGGAAAAAAAATCTGCGATGAGCACGATCAATACTGGTAGAACGGACCACTGTCTGTTCTTTCTGTACTGGCTGTAGTGCCCCGCTCCGCGTAGGCACTATGTACAAGTGATATCGTCTTGCTTGCTCGAACGGAAGTCTTCTCGGAGAGTTCTCGACCGATTAATCAAAGTGAGTGGGCAGAACTGCATTCCCTGATTCTTGCACGACTTAATAACGAATCTGAGTTTTTGAATGCTTGTTGCTTAAGAAGATTTTTCATAAGAAGAATGATAGAACCAACTCAGTATGCTAATAAGAGAACTCACATAGCTTGTCATTGAAATGAATCTCCTTGCATGCCTAATAAGAGAACTGGAAATGTTTCTCTGTAATGAGATAGAACCTTGCCATGCTAATAACAAGAGTAAAAATGATTGCTTGTACTCATTCTTGATATCGTATGCTAGGCTGAAATACTTGAATGCTTGTCCACAAGAGAAATAATTTGCATGCTAGAGTTACAAGAACTGTTCTTGCTTGTTACTTGTTTAATGAGTTAGCTTTGCTTGAACATGCTTCATTGATTGCTTGTCATGAGATGGAACTCGGAGAATGGCGTGAACTTGTGATCTAGACTAATAGTCCACCCTGAGGCTTAACAAACCTTACTTACGGGGGAGTGTGGCTATTAGGCAATGTGTATTGAGAGAGTGAGATTCGGCTATCTGGACTTGATAGATGTGTTTGCTTGCTTGTTCTGGATTATGTGCATCATCTGGTATGGATAGGAGCTTGCATTGCATTTGGTCAGAATAACTTGTGCACAAGGTCATCTCTCGAACGTTTCCTGGGGCACTGGGATCGTTCGGCCTAGGAGAGATCTAGATATGCTGAGGCTTGAACGTCCTTACTTACGGGAGGGTAGACCGTCTATTAGTGAGATGTGCTTGTATGTCACAACTGCTAATCCCGTTGAGGGGACCATCATATAGTTAGGGCGCATGCTAGGCTAGCCTTCTTGCATACCTAATTGTTTGATGCAGGGACGAACAGGAAACTAGAGAACGATATTCATTATGTTATGCAATTGTTGCTAACTTGTGTGTCTGCTACAGGGATAACCATTCGGCCTTGGGTAAGAAATATTATGAGTTTATGTATAGCCTGCTTGATCATTCAGTATGGATCATGATTTATCTGATAGAGCTTCATGCATTTGCATCGGTTGGACAATGGCTATAGTGCAGAGCTGAACCTTGGTCACAGCTGCTAATAGTACCAGTATGTGAGTCATTGGATAGCTGGATTACCGCTGCCAATCCTAAGTTTCTCGGGGACCGAAATCATATAGATGTGTTGCCTTAAATGCTTAAAAGAAATGATAGTCCACTTAATATGTTTGCCTTGATTCGATATGATCAGTCTGCTAGATAAGCTTTGCCCCAAAAGAGTTAGATTTGTGTTGCACAATACATGCTGCGCACTGCACGATAGAGCACTGTCTCGATTCGTATGCTTATAGTTTGAATATGCAAAACTGTTTCAAAGTTATGTTTTCAAAAAGATATAATCTGACTATAGTTCTGAACTGCATGAAATGAACTTAAGTAAAAGTAGCAAGATCACTAGTAATGCAATGTTTTGCCACATAATTACTTAGTGTGGGTTTCAGGGGTGTAGCTTCTGTTCAGTTATTTATACTCACCAGTACTTGTATAAAGTGATGACCCACCAACAGTTTGCTTGTTCTCAGGTGCCTGTTCGTCCGTGGAAGCGATAGCCGTGCCTCATCCCAAGGAACCGGAAATCTGGAGTCGATGCCTTGAGCCGCATCGAGCTGTGCCTGCTTTGAACTGCTTTTGTATAGAGGGACATGATGTATGGAACGGTGTCATTGTAATCGAGAGATAGAGTGCTTGAGCGAATTGTAACCTTGGCCATGTGCCGCTTATAACACTTTCGATTATCAATAAAAAAAGCTTGTTTTGTATATGTCATTGTGTTCTTTACTTTTCTGCAATATGTGTGCCGCTGCTTCAATATTGAATAGCTTACTTGCCCTTGTATCAAAGCTTTGGCCTTGTGCAAGCGCACTTTAGGCTTGCACGGCATCACGGCCCGATGAGAACGATTGTCCTGCGGGAGAGCTGTAACGTGGTGATTCACGTTCAGCGGGGACTATCGAGCTCACGGGAGATTGGGGCGTGACATAATGGTATCAGAGCGACTCGATTCTTTGTCCATTCCATTGCCTCCGACTCCGAGTTGTGATTGTGTTGCAATGAACGTTCCATACAATAAGTCCATAGATATTCTCAAAGATGCGCGCAAAAGTTTTCTGGATTTGTTTTCATTACTTGAGATGTGATTTATGATTTCTGGATTTGCTGAGTTTTGATTAAGGAAGGTGAGGGATGAGGACTATTTGTAGCGCCCCGTTCTCCCGGTGCGGAGAGCGCGGCTAAGAAACACAAGACGGTATCGTTCGATCGGGATAGATTGAATTAAGAACTCGTCCTCGTTATGGATTTGTTTCTTCGGAATCGATTCCCATATTCAGTGGACTGCGCCCCAAGGATCGGCTTAGCGGCAGAGTCAGGAGGGACCTCTCCGCTGCTATCTTTTATTGCCTCGGTTTTCGATGTCGCTTATTGCTTTCGTGCTTTGAGTTGGTTTTGGGATTTGCTTGTTTTCCTTGAACGGTTTCGATGGTTTTCATTGTTTTCGTTCATTGACTTGCACTTCTATTCCGAAAATAGAAAGAGAGGAAGAAGTATTAATCGAGCTGTTCGTGTGCAGGTGAACGAGCAGTAGGCGGCTTGCGAGCGGAGTCGTGAAGCGCCTCTTTCCTTCTTCTTTCCAAAATCTAAGTGAGTGGCTACCAACCCGATTAGCTAGTCCTGCTTCCAAGTTTCACAGCTAATCAATCTGCACTCTTCTTTGCCCCGATCAAACGATACCAAATAATAATAAAAGAAACCAAGATAAAAGACAAATATACTTGGTTATTATGCTTGTCAATCAAACCTGTGAACTGTTGCCTTATCGTATGCTTGTTCGTGCAAATGTTCTATAAACGTGCTAAGTAGAACACATCTTGTATATGCATAAATGTTCAGGGAGGCTATGCAAAATAAATCATGCAATACTGCTTGTCGTGTACTCGTGTTCTTGCACTCGTGTTGCCTCAAATGCATGACTGTTAACTTGTTCATCGTGTTCGATCATGGACAACTTGTGCACAAGGTATTGGTTCTGCGGACGGTCGCTGGGGCACTGGCACCGATCCGATCCGGGCGGAACTCGTGTGTAGTCGTCGTGTTCGGGACTGGATAGCTTGCAGCGCAATCGTGTTCTCTCGTAGCATGCTATCCTTGTCCTCGGCTACGTCCACTATGGCAACCATGCCAGTGATCATCGTGTATATTTAAACCTGTTGCATACTAACTTGTGTCTTCGTGGCAGGGAAGGCAAGGTAAGTATTGTGCAGGTAATTCAGACGGTCAGGTAAAATCCACCGAACGGTGGCACGTTCATTTCAGTAAATTTAATATGCTGCTTACTTGTAAATGAACTAAGGCAAGATAGAAACCCACAAGAATATGCATGCTTCACTAAACAACGTGTTGATTGGTATAGTCAGGCTAGCTCGCCTTCACCAGCATGTTTCGATATGCTGACCCTCGTTGAAACAGGTTCTCCGCACTAAGGCGAACCGAGCGAGAAGCCGAAGTCGTCTTCCCGATCCAGTCCAGCTGTTGGCGCATCTTCACCGCGCCCTCGTAGCATCTTCAAGTCAGGAGCTTGCAACTCTTCATACACAAATGCAGCTCCGTGACAAAGCGATCCTCCAGCCTGGAGGTCTTTATCGTTTTGAGTTTATAAAAGGATGTAATGTACAGGACTGCTATCTCATTTTGAGTCGTCTCTTTGTAAGCCGTTCGGCATATTAGCTAACTCGTTCAAGAGTTTGTAATAGATGTTCATTATCAATAAAGAGAACTTTTCTATGTTTCAAATCTGTGTTTTAATTTATCTGCATACTCTGAATATGTGCTTGCTATGCAAATCATTAAAGCCTTGTGCGGGCGCAACTCCAGGCCCGCACGGCGGTCACGACTCGGGGGACGCCTCGGGGCGTGACATAGTGGTATCAGAGCACAGATTCAAAGTTCCTTAGACTTCGTGCTGGAAAAGTTCCTTTAACGATCAAAAATTCCTGTGAGAACTCTTGAACTCGCTAGGCCAAAATGAGATACGTTCATGCAATAAGTCCATAATACATTATGATCCTAATGTAATTTACCTTCTTTTGAAGGAATGAATCCCGCGCAATCTGCAGCGCAAGTCCCGGACGAAATGCAACGCCAAGGAAGTAGTTCGGGCACTTCGAAAAGTTCAGAAAGCCAGCGAGCCACGCCAAGCATCGATCCCGTTCAGCAAATATTGCGGATGTTGGGGAAAAACCAACAAAGGGACGAGGCTCGCCATGAACGGGCCGAGAAGCGAGCGGAAGAGAGTCAGCTCAAGTTTCAAGACAATATAGAAGCACGATTCTCAGTCCAACAGAAGCAGGTAGATACCCTGCATCAGATCGTTCAGACTTTGGCTGCCAACCATTCCGCCGCAACAACAACGACTCCGGTGGAGCAGCCCGTGCTTGAAGTAGAGACACCGCAAATTCCAAGAGCGAGGGACGTGACTGCCTTCGACTTTGGCCACTTCAAGAAAGTCTGCAACACCCCATCAACGGGACTGAGGACCCAGTCGTAGCTCTAGATTGGTTGGCCGAACTTGAAGATCACTTCGCTCTGCTAGAGGTCCCCAAAGATAAGCGCGTCTCCTGCGCGCAACTGCAGCTCCGCCTCAACGCACACGATTGGTGGGAAGTGCATCGACGATCTCTCCAATTTGATCACGGAGAGGAGGCGATCTCGTGGACGACTTTTCGTGCCGCGTTCGAAGAGGAGTATGTACCCCCTCCAGTTCAACGTCAAATGGAGAACGAGTTCGTGCAGCTGCGGCAAGGCAGCATGACAGTTAAAGAGTACTCCGCCGAGTTCAACCGACTCTCCAAATTCGCTAGGGCCTATTTACCTGATGCAGCGAGTCGAGCTAGAAGGTTTGAAGGTGGACTACGCCCTGTCATCCATTCGCACGTAGCCGTTCCTCAGTATCGGACAATGCGTGAAGTCATGAATCACGCCCCGTCGCTCGAACCACACTATCCTCACGTTCCTGCCGGCGCTGTGCATACCTACACTCACAAACGCCAAAGCAACGACAGAGGAAACAATGCTACAAAGCGTCCGTACAACGGTGGCAAGCATTGGAGCAATAAGTGTTAATTCTGCAAAAAGCTTGGACACGATAAGAAAGACTGCCGCATGAGACTTGGGTTATGCCTCGCTTGTGGACGATCAGGCCATGCTATTAATTCCTGCCCGAACCTTCCTGATCGCCGTCCTGAACGCAATAATCCCTAACGGTAAGTTCTACCCTAAGTTTCGGGACGAAACTTCCAATTAGTTGGGTAGGATGTAGCGCCCCGTTCTCCCGGTGCGGAGAGCGCGGCTAAGAAACACAAGACGGTATCGTTCGATCGGGATAGATTGAATTAAGAACTCGTCCTCGTTATGGATTTGTTTCTTCGAAATTGATTCCCATATTCAGTGGACTGCGCCCCAAGGATCGGCTTAGCGGCAGAGTCAGGAGGGACCTCTCCGCTGCTATCTTTTATTGCCTCGGTTTTCGATGTCGCTTGTTGCTTTCGTGCTTTGAGTTGGTTTTGGAATTTGCTTATTTTCCTTGAACGGTTTCGATGGTTTTCATTGTTTTCGTTCATTGACTTGCACTTCTATTCCGAAAATGGAAAGAGAGGAAGAAGTATTAATCGAGCTGTTCGTGTGCAGGTGAACGAGCAGTAGGCGGCTTGCGAGCGGAGTCGTGAAGCGTCTCTTTCCTTCTTCTTTCCAAAATCTAAGTGAGTGGCTACCAACCCGATTAGCTAGTCCTGCTTCCAAGCTTCACAGCTAATCAATCTGCACTCTTCTTTGCCCCGATCAAACGATACCAAATAATAATAAAAGAAACCAAGATAAAAGACAAATATACTTGGTTATTATGCTTGTCAATCAAACCTGTGAACTGTTGCCTTATCGTATGCTTGTTCGTGCAAATGTTCTATAAACGTGCTAAGTAGAACACATCTTGTATATGCATAAATGTTCAGGGAGGCTATGCAAAATAAATCATGCAATACTGCTTGTCGTGTACTCGTGTTCTTGCACTCGTGTTGCCTCAAATGCATGACTGTTAACTTGTTCATCGTGTTCGATCATGGACAACTTGTGCACAAGGTATTGGTTCTGCGGACGGTCGCTGGGGCACTGGCACCGATCCGATCCGGGCGGAACTCGTGTGTAGTCGTCGTGTTCGGGACTGGATAGCTTGCAGCGCAATCGTGTTCTCTCGTAGCATGCTATCCTTGTCCTCGGCTACGTCCACTATGGCAACCATGCCAGTGATCATCGTGTATATTTAAACCTGTTGCATACTAACTTGTGTCTTCGTGGCAGGGAAGGCAAGGTAAGTATTGTGCAGGTAATTCAGACGGTCAGGTAAAATCCACCGAACGGTGGCACGTTCATTTCAGTAAATTTAATATGCTGCTTACTTGTAAATGAACTAAGGCAAGATAGAAACCCACAAGAATATGCATGCTTCACTAAACAACGTGTTGATTGGTATAGTCAGGCTAGCTCGCCTTCACCAGCATGTTTCGATATGCTGACCCTCGTTGAAACAGGTTCTCCGCACTAAGGCGAACCGAGCGAGAAGTCGAAGTCGTCTTCCCGATCCAGTCCAGCTGTTGGCGCATCTTCACCGCGCCCTCGTAGCATCTTCAAGTCAGGAGCTTGCAACTCTTCATACACAAATGCAGCTCCGTGGCAAAGCGATCCTCTAGCCTGGAGGTCTTTATCGTTTTGAGTTTATAAAAGGATGTAATGTACAGGACTGCTATCTCATTTTGAGTCGTCTCTTTGTAAGCCGTTCGGCATATTAGCTAACTCGTTCAAGAGTTTGTAATAGATGTTCATTATCAATAAAGAGAACTTTTCTATGTTTCAAATCTGTGTTTTAATTTATCTGCGTACTCTGAATATGTGCTTGCTATGCAAATCATTAAAGCCTTGTGCGGGCGCAACTCCAGGCCCGCACGGCGGTCACGACTCGGGGGACGCCTCGGGGCGTGACACTATTGCTGCTCTGTGTTTTCGTGAGTTTCTCCTTGAGTTTCGAGGAAGAAACTCTTTGTTGGTGGGTAAGTATGTAGTGCCCCGCTCCGCGTAGGCACTATGTACAAGTGATATCGCCTTGCTTGCTCGAACGGAAGTCTTCTCGGAGAGTTCCCGACCGATTAATCAAAGTGAGTGGGCAGAACTGCATTCTCTGATTCTTGCACGACTTAATAAAGAATCTGAGTTTTTGAATGCTTGTTGCTTAAGAAGATTTTTCATAAGAAGAATGATAGAACCGACTCAGTATGCTAATAAGAGAACTCACATAGCTTGTCATTGAAATGAATCTGCTTGCATGCCTAATAAGAGAACTGAAAATGCTTCTCTGTAATAAGATAGAACCTTGCCATGCTAATAACAAGAGTAAAAATGATTGCTTGTACTCATTCTTGATATCGTATGCTAGGCTGAAATACTTGAATGCTTGTCCACAAGAGATATAATTTGCATGCTAGAGTTACAAGAACTGTTCTTGCTTGTTACTTGTTTAATGAGTTAGCTTTGCTTGAACATGCTTCATTGATTGCTTGTCATGAGATGGAACTCGGATAATGGCGTGAACTTGTGATCTAGACTAATAGTCCACCCTGAGGCTTAACACACCTTACTTACGGGGGAGTGTGGCTATTAGGCAATGTGTATTGAGAGAGTGAGATTCGGCTATCTGGACTTGGTAGATGTGTTTGCTTGCTTGTTCTGGATTATGTGCATCATCTGGTATGGATAGGAGCTTGCATTGCATTTGGTCAGAACAACTTGTGCACAAGGTCATCTCTCGAACGTTTCCTGGGGCACTGGGATCGTTCGGCCTAGGAGAGATCTAGATATGCTGAGGCTTGAACGTCCTTACTTACGGGAGGGTAGACCGTCTATTAGTGAGATGGGCTTGTATGTCACAACTGCTAATCCCGTTGAGGGGACCATCATATAGTTAGGGCGCATGCTAGGCTAGCCTTCTTGCATAACTAACTGTTTGATGCATGGACGAACAGAAAACTAGAGAACGATATTCATTATGTTATGCAATTGTTGCTAACTTGTGTGTCTGCTGCAGGGATAACCATTCGGCCTTGGGTAAGAAATATTATGAGTTTATGTATAGCCTGCTTGATCATTAAGTATGCATCGTGATTTATCTGATAGAGCTTCATGCATTTGCATCGGTTGGACAATGGCTATAGTACAGAGCTGAACCTTGGTCACAGCTGCTAATAGTACCAGTATGTGAGTCATTGGATAGCTGGATTACCGCTGCCAATCCTAAGTTTCTCGGGGACCGAAATCATATAGATGTGTTGCCTTAAATGCTTAAAAGAAATGATAGTCCACTTGATATGTTTGCCTTGATTCTATATGATCAGTCTGCTAGATAAGCTTTGCCCCAAAAGAGTTAGATTTGTGTTGCACAATACATGCTGCGCACTGCACGATAGAGCACTGTCCCGATTCGTATGCTTATAGTTTGAATATGCAAAACTGTTTCAAAGTTATGTTTTCAAAAAGATATAATCTGACTATAGTTCTGAACTACATGAAATGAACTTAAGTAAAAGTATCAAGATCACTAGTAATGCAATATTTTGCCACATAATTACTTAGTGTGGGTTTCAGGGGTGTAGCTTATGTTCAGTTGTTTATACTCACCAGTACTTGTATAAAGTGATAACCCACCAACAGTTTGCTTGTTCTCAGGTGCCTGTTCGTCCGTGGAAGCGATAGCCGTGCCTCATCCCAAGGAACCGAAAATCTGGAGTCGATGCCTTGAACCGCATCGAGCTGTGCCTGCTTTGAACTGCTTTTGTATAGAGGGACATGATGTATGGAACGGTGTCATTATAATTGAGAGATAGAGTGCTTGAGCGAATTGTAACCTTGGCCATGTGCCGCTTATAACACTTTCGATTATCAATAAAAAAAGCTTGTTTTGCATATGTCATTGTGTTCTTTACTTTTCTGCAATATGTGTGTCGCTGCTTCAATATTGAATAGCTTACTTGCCCTTGTATCAAAGCTTTGGCCTTGTGCAAGCGCACTTTAGGCTTGCACGGCATCACGTCCCGATGAGAACGATTGTCCTGCGGGAGAGCTGTAACGTGGTGATTCACGTTCAGCGGGGACTATCGAGCTCGCGGGAGATTGGGACGTGACATAATGGTATCAGAGCGACTCGATTCTTTGTCCATTCCATTGCCTCCGACTCCGAGTTGTGATTGTGTTGCAATGAACGTTCCATACAATAAGTCCATAGATATTCTCAAAGATGCGCGCAAAAGTTTTCTGGATTTGTTTTTATTACTTGAGATGTGATTTGTGATTTCTGGATTTGCTGAGTTTTGATTAAGAAAGGTGAGGGATGAGGACTATCGCTGCTCTGTGTTTTTGTGAGTTTCTCCTTGAGTTTCGAGGACGAAACTCTTTGTTGGTGGATAAGTATGTAGTGCCCCGCTCCGCGTAGGCACTATGTACAAGTGATATCGCCTTGCTTGCTCGAACGGAAGTCTTCTCGGAGAGTTCCCGACCGATTAATCAAAGTGAGTGGGCAGAACTGCATTTTCTGATTCTTGCACGACTTAATAATAAATCTGAGTTTTTGAATGCTTGTTGCTTAAGAAGATTTTTCATAAGAAGAATGATAGAACCGACTCAGTATGCTAATAAGAGAACTCACATAGCTTGTCATTGAAATGGATCTGCTTGCCTGCCTAATAAGAGAACTGGAAATGCTTGTCTGTAATGAGATAGAACCTTGCCATGCTAATAACAAGAGTAAAAAGGATTGCTTATACTCATTCTTGATATCGTATGCTAGGCTGAAATACTTGAATGCTTGTCCACAAGAGATAGAATTTGCATGCTAGAGTTACAAGAACTGTTCTTGCTTGTTACTTGTTTAATGAGTTAGCTTTGCTTGAACATGCTTCATTGATTGCTTGTCATAGGATGGAACTCGGAGAATGGCGTGAAGTTGTGATCTAGACTAATAGTCCACCCTTAGGCTTAATACACCTTACTTACGGGGGGGGGGGTGTAGCTATTAGGCAATGTGTATTGAGAGAGTGAGCTTCGGCTATCTGGACTTGATAGATGTGTTTGCTTGCTTGTTCTGGATTATGTGCATCATCTGGTATGGATAGGAGCTTGCATTGCATTTGGTCAGGACAACTTGTGCACAAGGTCATCTCTTGAACGTTTCCTGGGGCACTGGGATCGTTCGGCCTAGGAGAGATCTAGATACGCTGAGGCTTGAACGTCCTTACTTACGGGAGGGTAGACCGTCTATTAGTGAGATGGACTTGTATGTCCCAACTGCTAATCCCGTTGAGGGGACCATCATATAGTTAGGGCGCATGCTAGGCTAGCCTTCTTGCATACCTAACTGTTTGATGCAGGGACGACAGGAAACTAGAGAACGATATTCATTATGTTATGCAATTGTTGCTAACTTGTGTGTCTGCTGCAGGGATAACCATTCGGCCTTGGGTAAGAAATATTATGAGTTTATGTATAGCCTGCTTGATCATTCAGTATACATCATGATTTATCTGATAGAGCTTCATGCATTTGCATCGGTTGGACAATGGCTATTAGTGCAGAGCTGAACCTTGGTCACAGCTGCTAATAGTACCAGTATGTGAGTCATTGGATAGCTGGATTACCGATGCCAATCCTGAGTTTCTCGGGGACCGAAATCATATAGATGTGTTGCCTTAAATGCTTAAAAGAAATGATAGTCCACTTGATATGTTTGCCTTGATTCGATATGATCAGTCTGCTAGATAAGCTTTGCCCCAAAAGAGTTAGATTTGTGTTGCACAATACATGCTGCGCACTGCACGATAGAGCATTGTCCCGATTCGTATGCTTATAGTTTGAATATGCAAAACTGTTTCAAAGTTATGTTTTCAAAAAGATATAATCTGACTATAGTTCTGAACTACATAAAATGAACTTAAGTAAAAGTAGCAAGATCACTAGTAATATAATGTTTTGCCACATAATTACTTAGTGTGGGTTTCAGAGGGTGTAGCTTATGTTCAGTTGTTTATACTCACCAGTACTTGTATAAAGTGCTGACCCACCAACAGTTTGCTTGTTCTCAGGTGCCTGTTTGTCCGTGGAAGCGATAGCCATGCCTCATCCCAAGGAACCGAAAATCTGGAGTCGATGCCTTGAGCCGCATAGAGCTGTGTGTAAACCCCCTGATTTTTCAATAATATTTAATTTGGAATTTTCACAAAATTTTTGGAATTTTTTGAGTTTTTCTCTTATTAAAATAAGGTATTTTAATATTAAATGATTTTTAAATAATGTTTATTAATATTAAAATATTATGAAAATAATATTTTATGGTGTAAAATGGGAAATTAGACATAGGATAATTTTTCGGGAATTTATTGGACCCCGGAAGTATTTTTTAAAGCCCTAAAATCTATTTTGTAATTAAACCCTAATTAACCCGGTTCATTGAACCAAATTAAACCGAACCAAACCGTTTGAACTGAACCAACACAGACCCAATCCACCTTAGCGGGTTGGATCCGGGTCAGACCCGACCCGCTTGGACCCGGACCCGCCCGAAACCAAAAACCCCTCTCCTTCCTCCCCGACCGCTTAGCCCTAACCCGCAGCCGGCCGATTCCCCTCTCCCCGGCTCCGGCCATCCCCCTCGTCTCAGCCGACCACCGACACCCGGCCGCCCACGAGCCTCGCCGCACCGCGCCGTCAACGACCTCTCCTCCGCCTCCCAGAGCTTCCCTCCCTCGAGCTCCCCGAGCCGCCCACCTCCACCAGTGAACCGCGACCGCCTCCGCCGTCTCACTCCCATTCAGCACCTCGCCGGCTCCACCCTCCTCCGCCTCCAGAAACCCAGCACCGCCCTCCCCGAGCCTCCGCCTGCGCCGACGAACCCGTCCCACCGCCTCGGCGAGCCCAGCGCCTCTCCTGGCGAGCCCTCCGACGAGTCTCCGGCGAACACGAAGCAGAAACAGAAACCCTAGGGTGAACAGCACCCTGACACGACTCAGACACGTGTCGGACACGAGAAAATTCAATTTCTGGAGTCCTGTTCAGGTACCCATATCTCTCTCCTCGCTGCCCTATTTTCGATTCCGTCTGTTGCATCGCGAACCCTGCGTGACCCTCTCGGTGCCCGTGTAAACCGCTCGGTGCATCGCGACCTGTGGTGATCGCGAACCGCAATCCAAAAACAGGAAAACCAACGCCCTATTTTACCCCGGAACTGAGTACGCCCCGCCAAACGGGACGACTTGGTCGCGTGCGGTCTTCACCGATACGTGTGCACCGTTGATACGAACGTGCGGGATTTCCAGAAGTTGATTTGGATGTGCGTGCACACCGGAATCAATGCGTATCCGCGGACAACGCCCCGTATCCGACCTTTTTGAATCTCGTTGTAACTTAGTGTACACACGTCGGATCGAGACGAAACTTGTGCCATCGGACTCATAGCAATATGCTGGTCCTGTGAGCCAAGTTTGGTTCGATTCTTAGAACGTTGACAAAATCGCGTGTCGTGGGTCCCACAGGCTCCACTTGACGGGCAATTTTGTGATCGGCTCATCGAAATCCAATTCTGGAAGTTCCGTTGGGTTCGTATCATCGTTTCTGACCTGTTGACACTAAGTTGGATGAATTTGGAGACCTTTGACCCTGACACATTTTTCGGTGCAAAGCGGCCCACATTTGGACCCCGTTTTGCCCTGAAATATCATTTTCGCCCCTGTGTCCAAATTGGACTCAAGGACAGGCGTTTCTAGCTGATTGATATTTTCTGGATCTGATGGTGATATTTATTTTAGCAACCGGAGCAGTACCTGCAATTCCCACGGAAGTCAGAGCTACGGTTGGAGCTAGAACCCCACGCAAGTGTACCTTGCCAAAACTTACAGTTCTTGTTATTTATTACCTTGGCTTATATATATATACTTGTTGTACATGCTTAAACCTAGGACCGTGTGACTTATTTAGCGTCCGATTATAGTCGGGTGCCAACACCGTACGCGGAGTTGTGTAACGTCACCTAGAGATGGATATCGTGACCATTTGCATTCTCGTACTTACCTTATCAAGTACGTTTTACCCAGGACACTTCACACTATTCATGATACAGAATTGTCCTGAGATATTCATGATGATTCTGTATAGGATACAGTTTTCATGACTTATTCCTTTGCATAGATATTATATGACTGGATGCATTAGTTATGATCATGTATGGCATGGACATGAGACGTCGTGGACATGAGATGCATGATTACATTGGGTGGGGAGAGACACACAAACTACAGGTTGATTATATATTATGCCGGCGTCTTAGTCTCACTCCGAGCTAGACAACCACATGATATCACTGCTACCGGCTCTCCGACACAGAGCTTGTAGTAGTTTCAGCTTGAGTTCTAGTGCTGCTCTCATCTTGCATATCACTTAGCTGGTTATATATTTACCCTATTGTTTCATTTATTTGCTGTACTGCATTATCTTTGGCTTGTATTTTCTTGTACCTTGCTATGTCCCCTGAGGACCTGGATCCGGATTATGTCCCCAGGATTAGCAGACGAGTACGACCCAAAAATATACAGGACATGAGCATTAGCAGGAGCAGAAGCAGGAACAGGAGCAGGCACTGGAGCAGTACCAGATCCAGTAGACGAGTGATCTCTTCGGGTATCTTCTGAGTATATACTGTTTCCATACTCAGTACTTTTGTTGATATCTTTATTTTGTATCTTGACAGTTGTATCAGACTTGTATCGGGCTTGTTCCCCGATTTATGTACTTGTGACTTGATGATGATGTTTATATTTCCTTTTGTTGATATTGATATATTCATTCTGTGGATGAGATTAGTAGACCCTGATTATGGTTGTAATACAGCTTAAGTATGCCCCGATGGATCCATTAAATTGGGTTTGTCCATCGGTGTGTGCTGCTGGCCATTGCCACGTGGCTAGTCCCTTGATATTTTGGGACTGGGGCGTGACACTGTGCCTGCTTTGAACTGCTTTTGTATAGAGGGACATGATGTATGAAACTGTGTTATTGTAATCGAGAGATAGAGTGCTTGAGCGAATTGTAACCTTGGCCATGTGCCGCTTGTAACACTTTCGATTATCAATAAAAGAGCTTGTTTTGCATATGCCATTGTGTTCTTTACTTTTCTGCAATATGCGTGCCGCTGCTTCAGTATTGAATAGCTTACTTGCCCTTGTATCAAAGCTTTGGCCTTGTGCAAGCGCACTTTAGGCTTGCACGGCATCACGTCCCGATGAGAACGATTGTCCTGCGGGAGAGCTGTAACGTGGTAATTCACGTTCAGCGGGGACTATCGAGCTCGCGGGAGATTGGGGCGTGACACTGGCCGTACATTTCAGTAACAATTCGACTGGAAGAGGTCGAACATAACATGCATAGTTCGAACAATAATTGTCGAACATGTCGGTTAGTGTCCGACCTGTATTTGTCGAAGATAAGAGCTATGCTCGACTAATATTGGTCAAACATTGTGTTTTTTTATTTCATTTTTTTGTTAAACTTATTAAGCTGTAGGTCTTTTTCTTTAGAGAAAAATACCCCAAATGACACTGAAATGAACACTAAAATGAACACTATTAACCATCCCATGTATGAACAACTTGATTTCTCAGAAAAAATTAGGACGGATGAGATATTTAGGCACGTTGAAGGAATCTTTTAGTGAGAATAAATCGACATTGAAGACAATTTACAATGCTCGGCAAAAGCATAGAGTTGTCGTGAATGGAGGCCTATCTCAAATGCATAGAGTTGAGATTTACAATTTACAATTTACAAATTATCGACAATTTACAATTTACAATGCTTGGCAAAAGCATAGAGTTGCTCGCTCATTTGAATCGGAGCATCTGTTACTGCTTCTTGACGACTGGTACGTGCAGCTGCCAACTCTTCTAACCGACGCCTCCTATAAAAAGTTGTAGGTCGTCTCCTCCTCGTATATGTCCTTCCTGTTAGATTGATTCAAAATATCAACAATTAAAAAATTAACGAGAATAAATAATTTGGGCTTGAAAATGAATTGTTCGACCAGTCTATGTGGAATATATCCCTATTGTTCGACCAACACAGGTCGAACATATCACTAATGTTCGACCAACACAGGTCAAACATATCCCTATGTTCGATCAACAAGGACTGAACATATGATCTTCCGTTCGACACACTATGGTCGAATCTGTACAACAATGTTCGACTGTCGTGGGTCGAACACCATTATGTGCACTCGACAGACCAGGCTTGAACAGAACCGTGAATACACACACACAAAAAAAAATTATTTCGTTTTAACAAGAATTGAAGGAATTTGAAATCCTAGCAGTGATCCTCAACGAAAATAATACTTATTTTTAACTAATTAGGATGTTCGATTTGAAATACTCACTCCCAAATAGATCGTCTGCAGATTGGTCTTGGAATTGGTCTTGGGATTGTCTCTTCATTGTAGTGGCCGAACAATCCGAAAGCTCCTCGACAATGGTGTGTCGAACGGAGAAGAGAGGGGACATGTTGGGTTTGGAGAGAGGAGAGTAGAGAGGGAACCGGTTGTAAGGGTGTGGGGTGTGCTTCAGAATGATGATAGATTTTAGGTTATAATAGAAAATGGTATTTTGGTCATGTGATGGGGTGTACTTAGCATTTATGTTAATTTTATTCATTTAAAATGTGGTGTACTTAGTACTTGGGGTGTGCTAAGTAATACATGAGGTGTGTATAGATTGTCCCATTAAAAATCTTCCAAAATTAATGTAATATAATTTTTTTTTTCTTCATAAACATCCAAAATGGACGATTTTTGAGATATTTTTTTATTATATTTATATCCTCGCAAAAAATATATAATTATAACTACTAATATCGTATCTTTTTTTTCTCACCTTTGTTTCTTTTCCACTTTTTCCGGGTATTTTTTCAGTAAGTTCCTAAAATCTTTCTCTCTTACTTTCATCCAGGCATTTATATTATTTTATGTGTTTCTATTATTTTGATCAAATATGTATTTCTGTTTCTTCTAAACTTCTCTCCTACTTTCATCCATCATTTCTATTATTTCATATTTTTCTATTATTTATGTGTTTCTATTAATTTATTTATATATGAGCATATAGATAATTTTATTTTTGTAAAAAATATTCAGAATCGCTCGTTAATGAATTACCAAACATAAGTTAGACTAGTTTAAAAGTTGCTACCTAAAACCACTCAAAACCGGATCACTCATAATCACTCATAACAAGTACTCTAAAAATATCTCATAATCGCTACCCCTACAATTGAGCAATTGTGGAGGTAGAGGTTATGAGGTGTTTTAAGAGTATAGATTATGAACGGTTATGAAGGTTCTTCTTTTGTGGTTTTAAGTAGTGACTTTTAAACTTGTCCAATCCATACTTGGTAAGTCATTAATGAGCGGTTCTGAAAGTTTTTTGCAATAATAAAATTATCTATATGCTCATATATAAACAAAAGTTCTAAAAAAGTTTTATTTTTTATGTCGAAGTCTGCTTGATGCAGGATTCTTGAAGTTTTCTTTACGGGTATGTATCATACAGTGCTCGATAATTGCATATATAGAAACACATGAAATAATAAAAATGCCTGGATAAAAGTAGAAGAAAAATGTTTTTAAAACTTACCAAATAAAGTAACTGTAGTTTGGAAGAAGTAGAAGAGAAAAACATATGAGAAAGAAAAGATAGTATAGGATATTCGTAGTTATAATTATATATATTTTTTGAGAATATGAATGTAATAAAATAATAATAATTCTCAAAACCAATCCATTTTGGAATTATATTACACCGATTTTTGAGAATTTTTTAGCCGACAAAAACCAATGTCTAAAAAAAAAACTAATAAGTAGGGGCTTTCAGAAACGATGTTCAAAACACCTAAAATCCGGTGAAAATATCGTTACTAAGCATACCCTAACTGAATAAAGACTATTCAACTCGGTTTTCACGAAGACGACAAAAAATTTGTTTTTTTTATTTATAGACAACAATTTTACGGTACAATTTGCGGTTCTCGACTAAAAAAGAGAGTTTATTGTCCAAATGATGTCCGAGAAATATCGTGATCGTCGTTTTTGGTGATTGAATTTTTTTTGTTAATTTGGTACATAAGCTTTGTATTTTGGTTAGCGTCTGAACTAAACTTCGTTAGTACTTCTAGATGAAAACCGTTAAAATTGGTCATGTGATGGTTACGTGCATTATTTTTAGGATTATTTTTGTTCTTACCAACCACTATGTTAGCTATGATTGATTATTGATTATAGAGGCATCATTTTGTACTCGACAAAAGCTATTTGTTTATGTAGAATTTCTTCTAATACTAATATTTTTTTCTGAAAATTGTAGTCCGAAAAAAAAAAAAAACTTTGACAAAATAATCCTAAAGAATAAGGCACGTGACCATCACATAGTGATGTCCATTTTTAACGATTTTAATCTAAAAATACTAACGGAAACTAATATAGACATTGTTTAAACCAAAATGCAAAACTTACATACCAAATTTCTATTGAGGCTTAGAAATCGCTAACAATTGAGCTATCTAAGCAGCTTGTAAATTTTCCACCATTTATTAAAAAAAATTCGACAAAAAACTCTCTTTTCTTCGATCATAAATTAATATTAAAAAACAAAATTGAAAATTATTTAAAATTAAATTTAAAAATTAATTTAAAGAAAAATCATAAAAAGTACTTAAAATATTTAACAATATGTTATTCAAATATATTTAAATATTTGAATTATTTTTTAATAATATAAAAATTACGTTCGACGTACTTGTACTTGACTAGTTTTAAAAAAAGGTCATTTCTATAGGTACAAAAATAATTGCTTAGGACATCCCACTACTTTAGACAGTCTTAAGTTTTTACAATTTTTAATTATGTCAGGCCCAAATTTACTATGGGCTGCCCACCCTCTCTCTCCCACCCCAAACCCTAACCCCAATTCCAACTCCAATCCTAACCGCTAGAGGAGGAGGAGGAGGAGGAGGAGGAGGAGGCGGGAGGTAGGAGGAGGAGGCTCGGCTTCTTCTTCGCCGATGACGCCGGCTCCCTCTACTACCTCGGCATCTGGTACTCCTCCCTCCACATCCGCACCTACGCCTCGGTCGACAACCGCCTCGCTGTGACCTTGACCCGGACCCTAACCTCTGCCGGACGCCTCTCCGTCCCAGGTCCTACCAGCTCCCTCCCGTTTGGTCCACCGCCAACCCCCTCCCGGCCTCCTCCCTCCGCCTCCTCGACTTCGACAACCATCTCCTCCTCTCCCCCTTCGGCGCCACCCTCTGGCAGAGCTTCGTCGACTCCCCCGCCGACACCTGGCTCCCTGACATGCCGGTATCCTCCCCCCGCCCCCTCGTCTCCTGGCGCAGCCCCTCCGACCCCTCCCCTGGCCTCTACTCTATAGGCGTTCCAAATTTTTTTAGTCTGGAAAAAATTAGACGAGTCTGAAACAAATTTTCCTATGACAAGTTTGTAAATAACTAAAAATAAAATTTGGTCTAGCCTAAGTAAAATGTGGAGTAAACTGACAAAAAAAGGCTCTTGATAAAGGCACTACAAAAATGACTCAGGATAGCCCAAATTTTCACTATTGATAATTACAAGTTTGCTACTCCCAAAAATTACTCACCGGACTGTCCACTTCCAATTGATTTTTTTATAATCAGGACTGTCAAAATTTTGACAGTCCTAAAAAAATATGTTGATTTTTTAGGACTGTCAAAATTTTGACAGTCCTTCCAATTGGTAGGACTGTCAAAATTTTGACAGTCCGGAGGGAAGGGCTACGCGAGGTGACACGAGGACGGAACTGCGTGGAGGCCGGAAGGGGGGACGAGGCAGAGGAGCGGGAGGAGAAGGAGGAGGAGGCGGGGGAGGAGGCGGAGGCGCGCGGGGGAGGGGGGGTGGTCGGGGGCGGCGAGACGTAGGCGCACGTGCTCGCCTCCATTGCTGCTGTCGCTTCAGCTGTTGTTGCCGCCGCCGGCACCGGCGTGAGGCGTAGTGATATGTACCAATTTTCCACAAATACTATGGACATGGCTCTATTCAGCAATGCCTAAGCCCAAAGCTTCCTTGCCAAGTACAGAGCTTCCAATATCTGAGATTACCAAGTTATATTTAGTTCCCAGAGTATCAAAGCAGCATCAACAGCTGAGTATAGGAGCAGTAGCTCAGTATCGGGGAACCTCTCCATTGATGCTCAGTCAGTTAGTTAGGTGGCCAACTCATTAGGGAGGACCACGTCAGCAATGAAGATTGAAAGAATTAGTTAGCCACTGCACATGGTATCAGTAGGCTATAAATTGTGGATAGGAGTAGAAGAAAGGATGAAGAATGTTATTAGATTCCTTAATTGTTAGTTTTAGTTTCCTTTCTTGCCTCTCCTTAGATTGTAATGTCTCCTTGCTATTTCTTCAATAAATAAACCCTAAATTCCCAATTCTCCTCCTTCTTCCACTAATTTGAGGTCAGTTAGGACAGGTCCTATCACGTAGCCGCAGCCCCCCGCGAGCGCGTGCCTCCGCACGCTGCTGCTTTTTCTTCTTCTTCATCGGCTTCGTGACGGAGCCGACGGGAAGGTGTTTGAGGTGCGGCTCGGCGACGGCAACGCGGTCGATGGTGAGGTTGACGACGCGGAGAGGCGAAAAAATACAAGAGGAGGGAGGATGAGAGGCCGGAGGGGGTGGGGTGGGGGAGGAGCAGGAGGGAGGTGAAGAGGATGGACAACTCTCGTAAAATTTGAATTAGTCCGAATAATTTTTTTTTTCCTAATTGGACTAGCATCAATAGTGGACTACGAGTCATTTTTGTAGTACCTTTATGAAGAGCCAAAAAAATCAATCACCAATACGACCACTACATTCCTCCAATTAACTCTTAAAAAAAGGCAAATTATAAGGGCACTGTACATTTTACTCGGGGCTAGCCCATTTCAAAATTAGAAAAAATTACAAGTTTGCCATCATGAAAGTTATTCGGGGCTAGCCCACTGTAATACTCAGGACTGTCAAAATTTTGACAGTCCTACCAGTTGGAAGGACTGTCAAAATTTTGACAGTCCAATTTCTTAAAATTACAAGTTTTCCAAAGTTACTTGGGGCTAGCCCAAATTGTTATAATCAGGACTGTCAAAATTTTGACAGTCCTACCACTTGGAAGGACTGTCAAAATTTTGACAGTCCTAAAAATTGTTAGGACTGGCATAATTTTGACAGTCCCACAAGTTATATAGACTGTCAAAATTTTGACAGTCCTAATTTTAACCCACTGAAAATTTTATATAAAACTAGGACTGTCAGGATATTGACAGTCCCACAAGAAATGAGGACTGTCAAAATTTTGACAGTCCTCATTTGGGGCTAGCCCAAATTGTTATAATCAGAACTGTTAAAATTTTGACAGTCCTTCCACTTGGAAGGACTGTCAAAATTTTGACAGTCCTCATTTGGGGCTAGCCCAAATTGTTATAATCAGGACTGTCAAAATTTTTACAGTCCACATAGCTTGTGGGACTGTCAAAATTTTGACAGTCCTACAAATTGTTAGAACTGTCATAATTTTGACAGTCCCACAAGCTATGTGGACTGTCAAAATTTTGACAGTCCTAATTTTAACCCACTGAAAATTTTATATAAAATTAGGACTGTCAGGATTTTGACTGTCAAAATTTTGATAGTCCTCATTTTAATTGTCAGGATTTTTTTTTAGTTTATTTCTATTTAGTTAGTTTTGTATTTTGATTTTTTTTATTTAGTTTACTATCCAAAATAAAATATGTTATCATTGAACCCAAAAAAATAAAATATATATCTACCGTACGAATATTACGTCTGCCGTCGATCAGACTTCGAACGGCCATAACTATTTGTTTTCAAATCGTTTTTCGTCACACAATAGGTCGATTTGTATGTTTTCGACGAGAGTAACACAATTCGTTTAGAGAGAATTTTCATCCGAAGTAAGACGTACATATTACAAGCAAAAATATAAAATATAAAACTTTAAAGTATCATAACTTTTGACTGGGAGATCGAAACAAGCTCCAGTTTCAGCCAAAATGACCGTATGGAAAAGTACTTCGGGATAAACAGTTTCATCGTTTGACGGACTTACCAAATTTTTAGAATCGCAAAAAAACGATGTTTCGACCTCCAAATCTTACTTTTGGTAATTTTTTTTTTTTACAAAATATTTAATGTATCAATAATAAATTTACTATTTTAAATAACAGAATACTTTAATAAATTTTAAGGATAGAAATTTGGGATTTTGATATATATCGACAACTGAGTTAATTTATTTTAATTTTTTGTTAATTTTGAAATTTCGATTGGACTGTCAAAAATTTCGACATATATTTTTAGGACTGTCAAAATTGTGACAGTCATAGTATAAAGTAGGACTGTCAAAATTGTGACAGTCCTAAACTTTACCCACTGTCTGTAAGCACAGTTATATGTAAGTTTAGGACTGTCACAATTTTGACAGTCCTAGTATTTACTAGGACTGTCACAATAGTGACAGTCCTAAACTTTACCCACTGCAGAATTTAACATTCATGACTGTATAAATGTCTACAGTTCTATAAGTATACAGGACTGCAGAATTTTTCACAGTCCTAAATTTTTTGGACTGTTGAAATGCCTACAGTCCTATATAAATTTAGGACTGTAGAAAATTCTACAGTCCTTAATATACATAGGACTGTCGATTTTCCTACAGTCCTAAATCTATATAGGACTGTAGGAAAATCTACAGTCCCGCCCGATACTGCTCGACATTGTCGACGATTCTCGACATTTTATGACCTAAAATCGTGTTCGATTCTCGACATTGTCGACTTTGGGAGCCATCGACAAGGAGGACGAAGTCTCGGAGAGTTGGAGAGTTCCGCCGGCGGGAGGGGGGAGGGCTCCGGTGGGGTGGGGAGGGTTTGGGAGAAGGGTTTGGGAAAGTGGGCTAGCCCCAAGTAAAATAATGGGCTAGTGTGAGTAAACTTTGCTCAATCCTGGGCTAGCCCCAATCCTGGGCTAGCCCCAAGTAATATGTGCAGTGCCCTTATCAAAAGCCTAAAAAAAATCCTGGAAAATCAAACTTGATTCCCAAGGGGGATCATCCTCTTAAATCCCGATCGGGACCAGTGGAACAGTGCCCACAGCCTTCCTCCTCCGGCCGACCTCCCCTGGCCACCACCGCCGACCCCGTCTCCAAACCCTCCTCTTCTCCTCTCCCCTTTCCCCGTCCGGTCAATAACCCAAACACATGGAGGTCCTCCTCTGCCAACCCATCGCCTCCTCCACTTGCACTCCCCTCTCCTCCGTCAAGCAATCCCACGCCCAGCTCCTCAAGTCCCCAATCCCTCCCGGCGCCGCCGCGTCACTCTACTCCAAGCTCGCAGCAGACTACGCCGCTCTCGGCGACATCGGCTCCGCTCTCCAGCTCAACCCAGACCCATTCTTCTTCAACTCCCTCATCCAGGCCCAGATTGCTTCTTCCTCTATCGACATCTACTCCCGTATGCTCTCCTCCGGCGTGCAGCCGAACCAGTACACCTTCCCTCCCCTCTTCAAGGCCTGCTCCTCCTCCTTCCGACTCTCCTCCGGGTCCCAGATCCACGCCCAGGCCGTCAAGCTCGGCCTCTTCACCGCCAACCGCTTCGTCGCGTCCGCCGCCATGGACATGTACATGAAGAACGGGGCACTGGTGCCGGCTCGGAGGGTGTTCGACGGAATGTCCGAAAGGGACGTCGTCGCGTGGAACGTGCTGCTCACGGGGTACTCCCAGAACGGCAGGCCCGAGGAGGCTCTGGACGTGTTCGACCGGATGCGGGCCCAAGGGGTGGCCGTCAACTGCATCTCCGTCGCGTCCGTCGTCGCGTCGTGCTCGCAGCTGCGCCTTATTCATGACGGCATGTGGATCCATTCCTGGGTCGTGAAAAGCGGGTTCGAGGCTGATGTCGTTATCGCTACGGCACTTCTGGACATGTACGCGAGCTGCGGGGAGTTGAGCTTAGCTCAGCAAGTTTTTCGAGAAATGCCTACTAAAGACCTGATCGCTTGGAATTGTCTGATTTCCTGTTGTCCCCAATATGTTTCGGTCGAAGATTCGTTCAAACTTTTTGTAGACATGCAGAACAACGGACTGAAGCCTACTGGATCTACCTTAGCTAGTATTCTTCCTGCTGTTGCCCGTTCAGGGATGCTACATTTGAGCAAGTCCTGCCACTGCTTCATCCTCCGAAACGGTTTGGAGTCGGACGAGTTTGTGCTGACCGCCATGATGGATGCTTATGCAAAATCCGGTGATTTGGTCGTCGCCCATAAGATATTTGACATGATACCAAAGAAAAGTGTGGTTGCCTGGAGCTCTATGATCGCAGGATATGGGACTCATGGTTGTGGAATTGTATCGTTGCGTTTATTTGAGAAGATGCTAGCAAGTGACATCAAGCCAAATCATGTCACATATGTTGGAGTGTTGTCGGCCTGTGCCCACTCAGGGTTGGTAGACAAGGCCCTGGAGTACTTTGATCGGATGGTTCAGCATGGAATCACCCCACGTACGCAGCACTTTACATGCATGGTAGACCTCTTGGGCCGAGCAGGTCTTTTTGACGAGGCAATGGACCTTATAAGTGGAATGCCATTTGAGCCCATTCCAGAAATCTGGGGTGCGCTATTGGGCGGTTGTCGAATTCATCACAATGTTGAGTTAGGCAAATATGCTGCTGACAGACTTTTTGAGCTTAATCCTTCCGACCCTGGATTCTACGTTTTGCTATCCAACATCTATGCAGCCGCTGGGATGTGGTCTCATGTAAGGAAGGTGAGGAGTACGATGAGGGAGAGAGGCTTAAAGAAACCCCCAGGATGGAGCTCGATTGAAGTAGGAAGTAGGATATCTTGTTTTGTTTCCGGGGACATGAGTCACCAAGAATCTTGCCAGATATATGACAAACTTGAGGAATTATTGAAGAAGATTGGGGAGATTGGCTATATTCCAGAGATTAAGGCTGTGTTGCATGAGGTCGAGGAAGATGTGAAGGAAGGTGTGCTGAAGGGACACAGTGAGAAGCTAGCGATGGCTTATGGGTTGTTGAAAACGACACCAGGCACACCTATAAGAATCATGAAGAACCTCCGTACTTGCGAAGACTGTCATTCCTTTGCAAAATATGTATCCAGGGTAGCGTCGAGGGAAATAATCTTGAGAGACTCAGTCAGATTTCATCACATCAAAGATGGAGCTTGCACATGTACAGATTATTGGTGAACATCCTTTCAGCGTTTATAGCTTTTTTTGGTATTCGTGTTATTCTGTATCCGGCACGATCGTGTCTGATACGTCGATGCTTCACCAACCGTCATCAGGCAAGATACATTGCCATATGTATACTGATTTCTCATACACCATTACTACATGTTTATTATTCTTTTTTTGTCATATATATTGTTTTATGTGCGTTCGAGACTAACTCGGGTGCGACATATTTTGGGTCTGGGGTGTTATTCAGGGATCCATTATTAGACTTACAACATAGATGTTATTCAGGGATCCATTAGATTGAGAATCTTTGAATACGTATAAGCTGGCCATTGATACGTGACTCGGTCCCACATATTTTGGGTCTGGGGTGTGACAATCCATACAAACGATAATGGAGCGGATATACTCACAAAGATTCTGTCGAGAGAAAATTTCGAGTTATGGAGGAAGGTCGCTGGAATGATGAGCTCCTCCACCTTGTTGGAAAGGGGGAGATTTGTTGGAGTTGGTTGGGGTTTCCTTTCTATGTGGAGAATATCCTGGAGTGCAACGAGCGTCATCCGTGTGTCAGAGAAGCTTGGGAAGTCAAAGACAACAAGGGGGCTCGATTCGAATCAGTATCAGAGGTTGTACTTGTAATGCCTCGCAACCGCACGGTGCATTACGCTGAGTCGTATTGAATGAGGCAATAACTGGTTACATTTTTGATTTGTGGGATTTTGGAGCAAGTATTGATTTGAGTTGGTTTCATGTGCAGATCGCAAGCGGAGTTCGATGGAATCAGGTGTTCGTTCAGAACAATAGTGGGATAGCTGGATTGGAACGATAATGTCGTCTTCCTTAGTCCGATCGGTCGGATGATTTGGAGAGCACGACCTGCTCGCACGGTCATACCAATTGAGTAGATCGTGCTTTGCATTGAACCACGGGTTCAAGGGATCGGCCGTATCGGCAAGGCAAGGTGCTTAACGGAATCAGACTTGGTGAGTGGGCTGTCCCTTCTTCTCTACTCCTTCATGCCTAATAATATGGAACACACATAATGGCTTGGACACTTGGACTGGAACTTGGAAATTACTATATTGTGGCGTGCATAGGGTGTGCGTCGTTTGGTTGGATTTGATTTGTGGCTTGAGTTATTTTTTTTGCGTTGGGCAGTTGGAGCTTGAGTATCTTGGTTGGAACATCGAGGCACTTCGGGCGGGCGAGTGAGCGTGCATCCGTGCACGAGTATCAAGTTGGGTGCTTTGTCAAGCAAAGCGTGCAGTTGTGGTTCGAAATCGGACAACTGCATCAGTGAGGGCATTGTGCCACTGTTGGGACATTGTGCCACAGTTTTCTAAGCGAGGGGTATTGCACCAATTGGAACACTGTGTCGAGAAGCGGCATAATGTCTATGGGGATAACTTGAGATGGTGTCTTGGGATATAAGTTGGAGAATGGTTATGGATAGTTGGTTGGATTGAGGTGAGTATCGTTTGGTGGGGCGAGAATGCTCGATTCTCTCGTCATACCTACTTGGTGTTTGCATTGGTCACGGACAGCCTGTTGCGCACATGGTTTGGTTTTCTCGAACGAGATATGCTCCGGGGCACCGGGACCGTTCGGCCATGGAGGAGACAAATGGTAACGTGCCTTGGGCGCATTGCCGACAGTTCGATACGACCAGGCGGGCTAGCTACTCAGCGCTGGATCGGGTAGAGTTGCAGTTGATTAGTCCTTTATGGCTTGACCAGTGACTTCATATAGATAAGAGTTGGTTTGTTTTTGCTTTGGTTTGGTTTGTACTTTTCGTGTAGGCGGCGGCCACCTTGCCTCAGGCAAGAGTGTGCATATCGATGATTGGATTAGTAAGGCTTGGATTGTGGCATGGTTTGAGAATGTATATTGAGGCTTGATTTGTTGTTCGATAGGTTCATGCGTTGCTTGGGTTTGAGTAGAACGGTTTGCATGCTAGTTTCCTTTTGAGTTGGATATATCTGATTATATATTTGCTTGAGTTGAATAATTGCATGTTTAACCTGCTTTACAGTTTTTCTTAACATGTCATATCTCTGCGATGAAATGAATGTAGGATTCAAGTAGAAAGATCACCATATAACTGTTTGCATTCACTATTCTAGTTAGTGTCGGTTTAGGCGAGTGGGTTATCCCGCTCACCAGTACAGTTGTGTACTGACCTACGTTTATGGACATTATTTCAGGTACGCATGTGTAGTGGCGTTGCTTGGATATACGGGACATGATATACCGAACGGTAAGTACCTTTGTGGGCAAGAGAAAGAGCAAGAGTGTTGCATCGCCTTTGTGGCATTCTCCTTTGTGGCATTTTCATTTGGACCATATCGAGAGCTTCACTGTGTATACTCTGATGTTTGCTTGGTACACAATACTTGACTTTTGCTGCAACTTGGTCGTTTCGATGATAACTATGATGTTTGATATCATCGTCTTGTGCGAGCGCGACTCCAGACTCGCACGACATCACATCCCGATGAGAACGATTGTCCTGCGGGAGTACTGCAACGTGGTGATTCACGTTCAGTGGGGACGATCGAGCTTGCGGGAGATTGGGACGTGACAGTACTAAGCGGTATTAGTACTAGCAGTATATTGCCAGTATACTGGAATTCGCTCAAGTATTGTAGGCTAGAATTTTGTCCCCGCAGTAAACCGTTAGTATAGCGGCAATACATTGTAAGCGTCGGGATGAATGATTTTAGTGTTTTATTTGGACCGTCAGATCAAATCAGACGATCAATATTGCCTTAGGATTAGCGTGACTTAAATAGGAATTCTCTAACCTAATTATACTAAAAAATTACAAGGTATTGCAACTTCAAAAGAAGAGGAAGAAGAGTTTCGGAGTTCGCAGTTTATTCATAGAAAGTTTCGTTCGAGAAGATCAACATATGTTCGTTCTCGTGATCTCGTCTTCGGTATCTCGCTAATCTCATTGTAATCAATTTCCTTTCTAGTTGAGTACTTGTGGTGATCTAGTTTGGATCGGTAGCAGAAACTTATAGGAGTCTGCATACTCTCTATTCTATTAGTTAAAGGTTTTTTTTCTGGTTGGACTCCAATCGACGCGTGGTATTTTCCGTCAGGATTTTCCACCTAAACATCGTTTGTGTTTACGTTGTGAATTTTGGTGTGGTTATTGCGATCGTGTGTAGGTGCTATGCATTATTTCAGTCTTTATTTATTTTTTCCGGTCTTGGAACGGTTATATTCCGTTGGTTTCGTCCTCTGTTCCCATCAAGTTTGATGATCGTTTTTATGTGCAGTGTAATCAAACATCGTTGTATGTTGCAAGATACACGGGCGGATATGGATATGGTTTTGTAGAGAAGACCCTGAACTGGATACTTCTCCATGTACTCGAGAATGCGTGCAATTGCATGAAAATGAGCAACAATACGAGAGGAAGGTGGAGAGAGAAAAAAGGGTCTTAGGTTATGGTTTAAGTTGGATTGATGGGTGGGTTTCACTAATTAACATATTAATCTAATCATGTTCTAGTGGTGCTAGGCACGTGTTTCATGGGCTTCAGGCACACTCGACTAGGGCATCTGGCCTCAAAAACCAGGTGTGCACCTTGCGCCTAAGGCGTGATCAATTGCACCTTTTAAATCACTAGATTAGGTTTAGGATATGATAATGTTGTTCGAGAAAATACTCTTGTGGCCACCTGAACAAGTATTATCAATTATGCTATAATTGTTGTTTTCCTCTACAAGGGACGTAAAGATATACGTCTCTTTCTTTTTGAGCATTTCTTACATGTAAACTTTGCGGCCACCTGAACAAATATTATCAATTACAAGAAACATTTTCTTAAAGCAAGAGTTGTACGGTCTAAGGATGAAGAAGGTAAAAATTTGTGTTCAACATGATCTTAAGCCAACTCATCATCATTGGTACCAAGATGGAGGAAGAATACATCTCCAATTTCTCCCAAAGCCGCATAGGTGTATCACGTTATCCGCTTAACACAATTGGATAATGTTAGTAGCATGCATCACCATCTCCACCTACTCTGAATCCTTCATCATCTCTAGCATTGTCGTGTTAGTCCCGAAGCTTAACCAAAGATGGAAGAACATGTGGTCGAGATCAGAGGTTCACACAAAAGTTTTTACTCTGACTATTCTCGATTTCCACGAAGAACTATATAAGGATTCTGATTACAACTTGTTCTCAAGATTACAAAAGAATCAGAATTAACCAAACTTTCCGTTCTTCCTTACAATCGCAGTTGTAGATGGACAGAACAGAGTTACAATAAAACGAAAACTACCTTCGTTTTTTCTTGCAAAATGCAGTTGCAATCAGACAGAACGAATCAAGAAGAAAAAGGAGAAGAAGACAAAATAAAAAATTATTCTTGCTGGGACGGTGAAGACCACCGTTGCTCAAAGCAAGATTCGTCCTTTATCAATGATCTGCTCCCAGGTGCCAACAAGTTCACAAGAGAACTTCTGGAACGCTCGTAGTCACCCCTTTGTGTGACTCGAACGGACTCATTTGGACTGATCTTTCTCAACTTTTTGGTCTGTCTCAAAAGGAGGGTAGAGGGCTCTTTATATAGGGAATGATGGAAGCCCATCCTCCTCTTCTTTTCGATGTGGGACTAAAAAGCCAATACACAAAATTGATATCCCACAATCGCAGTCCAATGCATAGCCCACTCAGCGCCCGTTCAGCGTTCGCTCATGCAACACGCGCATGCAACCCGAGCATAAAATTTGCGCAACAACAGCGCACAAGCGCCTTGCGACGATGCTGACGTGCTAAGTGCAAAATGCGCCAACAAAGCGTCACTTTGCGCCTTTGAACCCGAGCCCGAGTCCGAATCCGAGTCGCTAAGCCCCTTTGGGGCTTAGCTCCTATAGAAATAATTCCAAGACCATGACAAAAAGCATAAATGCTTTCATGAGGAGTTAATCATTTTTTCTCCTAGAAAAATACCCCCACATGGCACTCATGTGTCCCACCACACCTCATGTGCACACCTTAACTCATACAAAGTATTATATTGAGATACCCACTTGGCGGTGTAGCCAATGTGGGACTATCTTTACTAGTCCAAAGTCAAAAATACCAGCAATCCCTCACATATCTCAATATATATAGGTTAAGCGTTCCCCACAGTGACTGTCCATCATGCATTAGGATAGATGTCTCTTCTACTTGAATCTTCCCGCATGGGTCGAACAATAGTATGATACAATAATAGACTAAGCCTTGAATTCTGCACCATAGCTGCAATTCTTTCCACTCACACAATGACATCTGATGTGCTTCAGGTTGCACATTAAAGGCCCTATGCACGCCTAGTTTCGGTATATATATTTTGGGCGTCTACAAGTTTTTTCTCAAGAGACGGCCTATATCTTTTTCCATACACTCTAGGTGAGTTCTTTTAAAGAGTCATTGGCATGAAGCCTAGAGCTTCCTTGCGGTGCTACTCCGCTATGACATGGCCCAGAGCCGAGGCTAAACCTCATTGTGGTGTCATGCCACTGTAGCATGAGGTCTCAGCCTCTTTGTAGTGACAAACTATCCAGCATGAAGCCTTGCGCTTCCTTGTGGTGTTACACCGCTGTGACATGGCTCGCGTAGCCGAGAATTTACATCTTTGACCTCTGTGGTGTCACACCATTGTAACATGAGGACACCGGCCTCTTTGTAGTGTTGCCTACACTCTTCATTCTACAGCATTAGGCTACATGTCTATGTGCGGTGCTACGCCGCTGTGACATGGCTCGCGAAGCCGAGGCATTACCCTTACCGAGGAACCTCTTGATGGTGTCACCCACTGTAGCATGGAGAATTTATGGTCTTTTGTAGTGCTGCGCTACCGTGCTTCCTGTTAAGCATATCAGATATTCAAAATGCCTGAGAACTAATTAAGGCATCTAAGCCATCCTCCCACAGGATTTGTTCTACACAAAAGAACAATTAGTAGACAACAGTGGTTCTGGGTCTGTAACCCCTCAATGTCTCAAAGGACTACCCACTGTTCCTGATATTCTTCCAGTCAATGGTCCTCCCTTGAACCAATAGCTAGATGCCTAGTAGATTTTTTTTTGAACTAATAACATAAAACTAAATGGTAGGATTGCAAAGACACAATATCAGAGGTCCTCCAAGCCCATATATGTTGTCCTTGACTATATGTGGTGTTACGTCGCTGTGACATGATCCAAAGCCGAGGTTCACTCTCTCGTGTAGTGTCACGTTACTGTAACATGGAGTACTATCCTCCTTTATAGTTTTTGGGATCAGCTGGCGCTGGAGGCCTTACATGAACGGATCTGCCAGACTCTCCCGGCTCCGATCATCAAACACTGTAATGATCTACGCTATCTGCGCTCATTCATTGTCCTGTATTGGCCCTTGAGGCCTATCATGAATGGATCCGCCAGATTTACCTGACTCGGATTATTAAAGCACTGTAATGATTCACGCAATCTGCACTCATTCAGTGTCCTATGTTCTATCCACATAGTTTTCTTCAAACCGTTGAAAAGATGAACAGATGCCACTGCTGCAGCTTCTTGGTTTTCACAGTATGTCGGTATCACCCGAATCTGTGTACTAACTATAGGAAGATCATCTGAGAGCTTCCAGAGCCATTCTGCTTTATATGTCGCAGCTTGATAGTGCAAAGAACTCTGAGAGTAAAAACTGTTGCTTCGACTTCCACGATATAGCAATACCACCCCTGGAGAAGTCACGTCCTCCTGTGGATCTTTCACTCTTCTTTTCTGAGCACCAACTGGCATCACCGAAGTCTTCCTTCATATCTGGATAACTTCTGTACCACAGGATATACTACTGAGTTCTTCTGAGAATTCTGACGACTCTCTTCACAGTTTTCAGTGTTCAACACATATACTACTTGTGAACTGACTCAGTATCCCTATAGCAAAAGTTATGTCAAGCCTGGTGGTACACGCAGCTTGAATCATTCACCTGATGATGCTCGAGTACACCAACTGTCTGACGATTTTCCTTGGATTTGGCTTCATATTCATGTCACACCTGAGGAGTATCGTCCCTGATATCCAAAGCGTGTGATCAACATTTCATGCTGAGAGCTTGTGACTAAGCAAGCCCATCTGGCATCCGGATTATCTTATATCCTCAGGATGACATCCGCAACCCCATGTCCTAAGTTTGGACAGAAGGACATCTTTGTTCTAGTGACACTTCTATGTCCACAACTGGAACTAGCAAGTCGTCCACATAGATACAAACGATGACTCAATTATCAGCGAACTTCGTGTACACATATTTGTCCGTCTCGTTGATCCTGCGATAACTTTGACTAGATGACTTGTCAAACTCCTGTTGCTATATTCTGGGAATTGCTTCAGGCCGTATCGAGATATCACCAACTCGCAGACTGTCTTCAAACTTGAATGACAATAGTTCTGACTGTTGTCCGTGAATCTCTCATGTCCGTCTTCATCCAAGACTTGTTGTCTTTCCATCATCGGATAAATAATCAGCTTGTGAATAGCAGCTACGATAATCATCATCTTGATCTATGACACCCTCATCGAGGTGCCAAAGAACTCAATCCCTTATTGTCTGAATTTTTTTTGGACAGATAGCCTAGTCTTGAACTCAACTGGTCTGTCTACTTTAATCTTCATCGACTTGAAGACTGATAAGCATCTGATTGGTTTAACTCCTTCAGGCAGATTGACCAACATCCAAGTGTGGTTGGAGGTTATTGAGTCATACTCATTATTTATAGCCTCCCTCCAGAAAACAACATCTTTGGTCTTCATCGCCTCATCATAGGAAAGCAGATCTGCTTCCACATGATAGGTGACGAAATCTTCTCCGAAGTTCTTCACTCTCCTCACTCGCTTAGACACCGACTCTGTGAGTTCTGGTTCGATCGTTGTTGTTGGGATGACAACTTCTTCTTTGACTACATCTTCGTTGGAAGCTTCAGCCTCCTGTGCACCCACAATATTTTCCAAAATATCTGCAATAACAATATTCATGTGCCTTGCAAATTTATCTTTGAGGAGTTCTGCGTCGCGAGATTCAATGATATGATTTAATTCGATATCAAGAAATCTCCAAGCATTACTCTTCTCAGCTCACCCTGAAAGATTGTCTTCGTAGTCCTCGATTCTAGCTTCTGAATCTTTAATTCCGGAAGCTTCACAGACGCCAGACACCTCCACACTCGAATGACGTTCAAGTTGGGTCTGACTCTGAACCAGAGTTTCTGAGGAGTGACATCGGAAGTGGCATATGGCACTCTGTTCATAATAAACGTAGCCGTCAACACAGCCTCTCCCCAGAAGTAGTTTGGAAGACCCGTAGTCAACAGTATTGAGTTCATCATCTATGTCAACGTCCTGTTCTTTCTTCCAGAAACCCCCACACTCGGATGACGTTCAAGTTGGGTTTGACTCTGAACCAGAGTTCTTGTGGAGTGACATCGGAAGTTGTGTATAGCACTCTGTTCAGAATGAACGTAGTCGTCAGCACAACTTCTCCCCAGAAGTAGTTTGGAAGACCCGTAGTCAACAGTATTGAGTTCATCATCTCTGTCAGCGTCATGTTCTTCCTTTCAGCTACTACATTTGATTGAGAAGAATATCGAGCAGTTGTCTCATTGAAAATTTTATTTTCTTTACAGAACGATGTAAATTCAATAGACCTATACTCTCCGCCTAGATCACTTCTGAGTCTCTTGAATTGTTGCCCTATTTGAAGTTCAGCCTCAACCTTGAACTTCTCGAATGCTTCGTCTTTTAACTAGAGCAGATAGACGAACGCATACTTCGAGTAGTCGTCGATGAAAGTAATGAAGTACTTCCTTTTGGCCTTTGTAGAGAACTGCTTGAAGTCACAGATAGCTGAGTGAACCAACTCTAGAAGATATGTACTTCGGTTTACCCGTTTGAATGATTTTCTTGTGATCTTTATCTGCGCACAGACCTTACACTTCTCCACCTCCTTACCCCCACATTTGGAGATAAACCTTAGACTAGACATCTGGCAGTACGAAGTACATGTCCTAGTCTGGGGTCCCACAACTCTTACAATGAGACTTCAGTCACAAGCAGAAGCTCGAACATCCATTTGAAACTGAACGCCTTGTTTCAAAGTATGTCTCCTTCCAAGATATCACCATCTGGCAAACATGGATGTTCACCCTCAAGTCTGCAACAGACTTCCTGAGATCAGGTCCTTGGTAATCACTGGTACGTTGCTATACGCACTCCTTTGACTGTAACTTCTCGAAGTTCAGAACTATTGTCCCAATCCCCAGATCCTCTGCTTGATCCTTGCTTGCCATCAAGACATTCACCACTGAAAGGTTCAATCTTGATCAACGGCTCTTCCTAAAGCACATGTGGCTAGATGCACCAGTTTCCATCCACTGGTCAGCAACCACGCCATAGGACTTAACATGTGCAATCATAGCAACCAAGTTAAGTAATCAAAGGAATCAAGTTTAGTTATACCTTGCTATATTGGTTCGGATTGGTTCTACTTCCAAGTTCTAATTTCAGCCATGCGTCAAGTCATGTATAGTGCAGTGACCTTCATGTGCATAGGCCACCATGCGCCAATCCATGCGCATAAGCCACCATACGCCAATCTATGCGCATAAGCCAACATACGCCAATCCATGCGCATAAGCCTTCATGTGCGTGTTGCATGCACAGAGACCATCATGCGCATTGAGACACTATGCCCCCAGCTCTGCCATGCGCCAAGACGCCAAGACGCCAAGACTTCCAATGCACTGCCATGCGCCAAGTCTTACAAAGCGCCAAGTCCTGTCATGCGCAAAGGTCTGCCCCTTGTGCGCATACTTTGTAATCCTTGGTCATCTTGTAATCTTTCTTCCAACTGGAATGCGCGTCCTTCAGTCGTTATTTCCTCCATCCTCGAAAATGGTAGGTACCGACAGCTCACTTTCAACATTTGACAAATAACTCTTTCGCTCATCCAAATGTTCGAAGTGAATTCTGTCAATCTTCTCAAGTTTGTGAAAACTTGTGTCCAGAAGACTTGAACGGATGTTCCCCATCTTTATTCGGATCTTGCTTTGAGATTGTTAGTCCCGAGGCTTAACCAAAGATGGAAGAACGCGTGGTCGAGATCAGAGGTTCACACAAAAGTTCTCACTCTGAATATTCTCGATTTTCACGAAGAACTATATGAGGATTCTAATTACAACTTGCTCTCAAGATTACAAAATAATCAAAATTAATCAAACTTCTCGTTCTTCCTTGCAATCGCAGTTGCGGACGGACAGAACAGAGTTACAATAAAACGAAAACTACCTTCCTTCTTCCTTGCAAAAAGCAATTGCAATCAGACAGAACGAACCAAGAAGAAAAATGAGAAGACAAAATAAAAAATTATTCTTGCTGGGGTGGTGAAGACCACCGTTGCTCAAAGCAAGATTCGTCCTCTATCGACGATCTACTCCCAGGAGCGAGCAAGTTCACAAGAGAACTTCTGGAACGCTCGTAGTCACCTCTTTGTGTGACTCGAACGGACTCTTTTGGACTCCTCTTTCTCAACTTTTTGGTCTGTCTCAAAAGGAGACTGGAGGGCTCTTTATATAGGGAAGGATGGAAGCTCATCCTCCTCTTCTTTCCGATGTGGGACTAAAAAGCCAATATACAAAATTGATATCTCACAATCGCAGCCCAATGCATAATCCGCTTAGTGCCCGTTCAGCACCCGCTCAGCGTCCGTCCAGCATCCACTCATACAACACGCGCATGCAACACGACCATAAAACGAGCGCACGAGTGCAACAACAGCGTACAAGCGGCTTGCGACGATGCTGACGTACTAAGTGCAAAGTGCGCCAACAAAGTGCTACTTTGCGCCCTTGAGCCCGAGTCACTAAGCCCCTTTGTGGCTTAGCTCATATGGAAATAATTACAAGAGCATGACAAAAAGCATAAATGCTTTCATGAGGAGTTAATTATTTTTTTCTCCTAGGAAAACACTCCCACATGGCACCCATGTGCCCCACCACACCCCATGTGCACGCCTCAACTCATACAAAGTATTATATTGAGATACCCATTTGGTGGTGTAGCCAATGTACCACTTTAGTGGATCTGAAAGATTGTTATCCGTTTCTCCACCTCAAATCGTCCGAGCATTGTTGTAAACTCCATCATCATTGTCCATCTTTCGGATCTCAACCGAAGCTCTAATACCACTTTGCTATAAATAAAAGCAGAAACTATTCCCTAAGATAGGCTGTCGCGACGAACCGACATATGCAACGTCAGACTCGATGGCTGACTTATTTAGAAACTCAAAAATCACAAGATATAAGACAAAGATACAAGAATATATATAGAAATCCCTAACTAGTAAAAACCAACGAAAAAGTGAGGTCACTACTAAAAAAGATTACAAGGCTTTACAAGATGGCTATAACTTCATAACCCTCAATACCAGAGAAAGTACACAAAAAGAACCCTAGAAATTGAGATTACATCCATGAAGATCTGAGAAACTCAATATCTCTCTCTCTCTCTCTCTTCTTCAACATCTCTATTTCTTCCCTCTTTTTTTCTCTCAACCTATCGATGGCTACCCAACACATATTTTTAGCAGATCTACATAACTCTGGACTTCTTTATATAGCATGCCACATCTCCATATATAGAAATTCAATCCTAAGTACACATGACATCAATTTTGTTATTTGAAAACCCAATATGATTAAGGATTTGAGTGTGACATTTCTCTGGATTACCATATATGAGCCATATCATAACAACTTCAGTCCTAGATGTACTTCTTGGCCATCAATATGGACTAGCCCTTCATTTCGTCTTGAGTTTTTGCTAAAGCCACAATTAATTTACGACATTTCTTTCATCATTACTTTGACTTCTATTCCTTCAGATTTCAAAATTTTCGCTTGTTTCCACTTTTAGAAGCTAACCCTGTATCATTTTATTCACTAATACAAGATCACCTGATAAGCAACATAAACCATGGAACATTATCTTGAATGTTCCTAGTCCGTAACTAGTACAAGAGGGAAGTGTTGATTTTTGATGTAGACCTTTCCTGAGGGGAATGGAGGTGTATCTCCTTCATTTGTGCTCACAAGAGCCGTACGCTGCTAAGCATAATCTTCACAATCTCAAATTTATCTATTAGAGACACTTGTTTCTTCACCATCCTCTGACACGATCTTCTCCAATTCTGATACCAATTGATGCAGTCCAAGTTGTAAGACAATTCAGAGCACACAAGAAAACAGACGAATAGAATTGGAAGTTGTCATCGTTACCCCAAATCCATCCCAACCCAACTTGCCCTCCAACCAAAGGATGAAACTCATAAATCACCCTCGACTTCCATGAAAGTCTAAATCCACCATCCACTTACTAACATACCAAACAGTTCCAGATATAACTAACTGGTTCTTGCGTTCAGAAATGCAAATCACTTTTATCAGGTTTGCTCATAAAATAGATGAGTGGCCTCTCAAGCTGTGTTTAAGCTGCAAGGAGTATTTTGAAATTGATTTCCATGTTTGAACACGGATACGACATGGTACGATACGGAAATGGGTGACATAGACGTGTCACAAGTTTTGGTGGCTTAGTGTATTTTGGAGTGTCTATGCCGTGCCTAATACGTGTAGCTGCACGGATATGGCACCGATTTCCGGATTGTCCATGCTTCCTAGCTTTCCATAGAACCCAAATTTTAGGTTTTTGTGTACCTAACATTTAGAATCAATTTTTAGGTTTTGGTGTCTTAGTTCTTTCTATCTTTTTCTTTCTATATTGAAAATAGACGCTATGTTTAGACAGGAGCTACTAATTTCCACCTTTATGTACACTAGACCACTGGTTTTGGTAAAACTTGTAAGATGAAACATGGAGTTTGTGAGCCAATTTCAATATCCCCATTTGCGAGAGATTGTTGTAAATTTTCATGCATAAGACAAACTTTCCTTAATAATGGAAGAAGCTAATGCATATTGATCCTGTTAGCTTGTTTGTGCATAACTTTGGTTCCATCTGGCATGTACTAATTCTTCTGCCTCTTCGGCCAACTTAAAATCTTTATTTATTTTATCTGGTTGCAGCGTAACCATCTTTTGGCTGCCCGTTCCTGAGCCATCCGAGTGTTCTGTTGCTACATTAGTGTCAACGGACTGGGAATGACATCAATGTGGCTACAAACATCCTTCTCTTCTTGGACCACAATATCCAACTTAAGACTGGACTACTGCTAATTCCTCAGGATTTTGACAGTTTGGTGATCTCCAAAGATGATCGTAACTGAACATGTTCCACAGAAACAATGCAGTCAGGCCGTGCTGGTGGATCTGAAGACTTTACATGAGGGCATATTTCAGTCTTCATAGCATTCAGCCATTTGTTTTAGTCTGCTTCTTCTTCTTCTTTTTTACTTTATTGTCGATAGAGATATTCTGATTCTTCTCTAGGCAGGCAGAGGGCACCCTGTAAAGTCTCACTATTAAGTTGTAGGTAGGCTCGGAGACTGATTCATGTTACATATACGCAAAGGTTACCATTGTGTAAAATATGAAATGCCATGCTACCTTCAATGGCATGTTATCCGATCTGGTTAAATCTCAGTTCGGGACAGTACTTTGCGGTTTGAGATGTGTGGTCTCTGACCAATCCCTTTTAGCTCTGTTAAATGACTCCCCATATGATCCCAGTTTTTTGGGCAAATGTTAAGGGCATTAAAAAAAAATACTATGACAACACATTTTTTGTAGTCCAGTACATAATAATCAGGACTGTCTTCTTCTTCTTTTTTTCAATCCTTGCTAATTTAGGACTATCAAATTTTTTGGCATTCTTGATTTTATATGAACTGCCGAACTGCCAAAACTTTGTGAGTCTTGGATATGCATAGAACTGCCAAATATTTTGGCAGTCCTATTTTTTTAGGACTGTCAAAATTTTAGCAGACTAGTTATGCACATGACTCCTAGGAATTCATTTTGATGAAGGTTCTGTATTCCTAGGAATTCATTTTTTATTCCTTTTCCATGGAAAATAAATTCAATATTCCCATACGAAATATGAAAAAGCAATCTTAGTTTTTCATAAATACTTTTTCATACTTCTATTACCTAAATTTACGTAATTTTGAAAGTAAAATGAACATGTTATCGTCCAAATAAAATATTCAAACAATATTCCCAAGATAGCACAATTATTCTCAAGGGAAACTTCAAAAAGATCAAGAGTTTACAAAGGACCAGCCAGTTATATGAACGATCACATCGAATTACCATCATTGCGGATGCACCTTCCCCCTTTCAAGATTATTTTGAATCCTGCTTGCGATGACTCAGAGATTTCCCATAGCCACCATTCACAATGATTCAACTATAATGATCCTGGTCTCCTCTCTCATCATCAAACATGGATTACATTAGAAGTATAGAGAGCTGCCACAAGGAACAAGCTACGAATCACCATCCTCGTCTGTGAATCAAGCAAAAAATTCAAAATCATCCATCGAGTATATTTTATCTTGGTTACATTTCAAATGTCCACACTAGGAATCAAATTGTTCAGATACACTCTACAGCGCATATTTCACATGAGGCATTCCGCTGTTCTGTTCTTGGATGCCCACGACAAGAAGAGCTTCGACAAAGCCATTTTCTGATACCCACCTGAAAGAGTTTCAAACACCATGTACTGATCAATATCAGGTATGAATCTCGAACAAGTTTGTCAAGTCCAACATCCCTGGGTAAGTTAATTCGCTGGTGATATCGTTGACGACTTCCAAACAGAACAATGGTGATACTGATACTCTGGAGCACCTTACTATAAATAAGTCTCTAACATATCCTCAAGGATGACATAATATGAGCACGCATAGAAGCCAACAAGGGAGATGGACCAGAAGAAGGTATAGATATGTAGCACTGTTCCATGCCCAAAGGAACTCTGCCCATTCCCAAAATGTCCCAATGCTTGCCCTTTCAAACCCCTCAGAAAAGGCCTTTACTATTATAGATCCAGCAGGGGGAAACCCCACCAACACAAGTGCTATATTGCAAGCGTGATGGACTAGTATTCTCAAACTAAAGCCAACCACGGTACGCCTCTTCAAAGGTCTAACCATCAGGCACATTGGAACGAGAAGCATTGCTCCAATCTGTGCTGTAGAGAAATTGATGATCGACATAAGGCCCAAACCAATTGAAGCAGCAGCCACTGTCGCAGCCTTCAGAATCTTCCATTCACCATTCTTGGAAGAACAAGAGTAAGGGGAACCCATGACCCAGTACAAGATGAGAAGGGAGGCGACTGAAAATCCAACCCACAAGAGCATGCTTGTTGTGGTGGTTATTCCAGAGAATTGAGAAATTTTATAAGGGAGTAAAGAAACAATGACTGTCCATAAGTGAACCATGAACACAACTTTAGCTGCATGAATCCATTTCCACGAGTCAGCCTCGCGCTCAACCTCTTCAGACTTTTCTGAGGCATCCATACTGCTCCCTTTTCTTTTACTATCAGAAAAAAGAGCAGCAGCAACTATGGGAAGGGGAGCTACGAGGAGAGCAAATGCAATCATATAGACTCCAACGGAAACAAACTTGTTCGGAGCTGCCAAAAAGTAGAGGAAAAAAGACTGATGAAACTTCTCCAGGAGATTATTCACCGACCGCACAACTCCTTCAATCAATCTGCACCAGTTTCAAAACATGTTCAAGGAAATCAGAAGAAAGAATATCAAGCAATATATGAATTTGATCTGAGAAATCAGTAAAGGTCCCAGAAACTTCAAAAACAAATGAACATCTGTATTTTATTGTACCTCAGTGTCCTATAATCGAGGCTTAGTATATATATGGAAGAGATCAGATGACACATACAATTTGACATCTAAAAAAACACGCAATCTTAGTCGCACGTCAATAGACAGATTGTATGATGTGGCCACCAACTATAATTGAAACTTGTTATGTAATTTATGTTCCACCTATTAATGACCTCAATTAATGCATACAAAATTACAAAGATTGACTATTGATGGTTCATATTTATGTCCCATATGTGCCACCTATTAATCAACCCATTATTTACTACAGCCCACTAATTTTTGAACCTAGCCGATAGTTGCTTTCTAAGCACATACAACCCATTAATTACTACAACCTACTAATTAATAGAGTCCCTCATTCTATGCCACCTATTAATCAACCAATCATTCTATGCCACCTATATGTGTCACCTGATCCCTTCCCATATATATATATATATATATATATATATATATATATATCAAGCCATGGTCCAAGTGGTCAGTACTTGAATACATAAACCTGATTGAAAAATCGGTCAGAGGTTTGATTCCCCCCAGTGTGAACAGCAATTACCTCTTTACAAAACATGAGTTACTCTGTTATTATGTTAAAGTCTCCATCACTGCACCAAAACTCCAAGTAGTGGTGAGGGTCAAATGATTATTAGGTATTTTTTATATAAATTCCTTAAATCTTTCATATTTAGAGTTAGGTATCAAATCTTGGTAATTGTATAAAAATCTCCCGAATCTCCAACAATGCCCGTTAAGAGTCCCCCATGTTAACTCAACTCTTATGATGAGGGAATATTCTGTTAACTTCAAAAAAAGGACCATTTTGTCCTCATATTCCACCTCTCCCTCTTTATCCCAAAGAAGGGGTTCCTCTTGAACTCATGATTACCGGTAGTTTATGCAATCTTATTAAACTCATAGTAGACAATGTTTTCATGGGTTCTTCTTGAACGAGCTCATAGTAATGGGCTCACGGGTAATCAATGAATTCGTTCACAAGTGGTCAATGTTTTCTCTTTTGATTCATGTTTGGGCTTAAGCTACACAACTGGATCATAAGTTTTCTTGAGCTCATGGTAGAAATGGCTTCATGTTAAGGTAATGTATTTTTCTTGGGTTCATGGGTCATGGTAG
>JAYESA010000371.1:37500-52500 GCA_036927795.1 Iris macrosiphon
AGCGTTGCTCTGCCCCGTGCGGCCGATACACCCCGACAGCCCCACGCCCGTGCACAGAAACTGCTTGCGTGCGCAGAAACTGGTACGTTTGCTACCGTTCGCACAGTTTGTCTGCCCCCGTGCACAGAAACTGCTTGCGTGCGCAGAAACTGCTCCGTTTGCACAGTTTGTCTGCCCCCGTTTGCACAGTTTGTCTGCCCCCGTGCACAGAAACTGCTTGCGTGCGTAGAAACTGCTCCGTTTGCACAGTTTGTCTGCCCCCGTGCGTTTGCTAATTTGGTCTGCCCCCGTGCGCAGAAACTGCTCGGTGCCTTGCCCCCGGGCGGCCGGTACACCCTGTCAGCCCCACGCCCGTGCACAGAAACTGCTTGCGTGCGCAGAAACTGGTGCGTTTGCTAAGTTTGTCTGCCCCCGTGCACGGAATATGTTCGCGTGCGGCCAAATATGCTGCAACTCGTGGGTTCTCCGGCCCCGCGCGTCCGATACACCCACGGTTGGCCAATCCCGTGCGGGCGGGACCACCCGGTCGCCGTGCGCATACACCGCCTTGCGTCGCGGGAGCTGCCGCCAAAAAGACTCATGTAGTCCGTAAAGTAAGCCCCTTTGTGAAACAAGTATTGTCCGGTACCCCTATCAGTGAGCGGGCATCCGTTTGGTGATCGTTTGTTTCGGTCGCGCCCCGGGGAGGTGGCGGCGGTATCGTGTGATAGCCACGGGGACAAGTAGTACTGGAGGATGCGGGCGTGTGAGAGCCCCGGGTACGGTTCTAGGTGGGGTCTACCGGCCTACCCCGGGACTTGGATGCAAGCTCCATGCGTCCGCCCTCGGGACGTGGCGCCGCAGCTAAGTAGTCGGTCTGGCGTGAGGGAGCGCCCGGTAGGTAAGTGCGGGTAGTGCGTCGCCCCGACGTGGCGCCCAAGTCGAGGGTCCTTGGGATGCGTGGTCCGGTCGCACGTCCAACCCTGGGGGGTACGTTTTGTTGGGAGATTGGGGGGGGGGGACGAATCTGTGCGACAAAGGGCTGGATCTCAGTGGATCGTGGCAGCAAGGCCACTCTGCCACTTACAATGCCCCGTCGCGTATTTAAGTCGTCTGCAAAGGATTCAGCCCGCCGACCGTTTGGAATTTCACTTCAAGGGTTCCCCCGCGGCACGTCCGCCGCGGAGGCGACATCCTTCGGCATGGGCCCATGGGGGCGGCGAGGCCCCTACTGCGGGTCGGTGGTCGGACGGCGGGCGCAGGTGTCACGCCCCGATTTCGGCTATTCGATAATCGTCCCCCGGGCGTGATGCCGTGCACGCGTAGGGCGCGCGTGCACAAGGCCTTAGGCATAAGGATATTTTTCGAACAATGCAACAGAGTAGACATATAAGATAACACAAGGTTGAGGCATAGAAAAGTTTCTCTTTTATTCATAATGAACATCTTTTTACATTGCTTGACTCAAAAGTATAAAATGCCCACGGGCTTACAGACTTGGACGCAAAATGAGATAGCCGATCCATACATTATGTCCCTTTACATAGATTCAAAAACACAAAATCCACCTTGGGTGCGAGTAAGCACCATCGCCTTAGCGATATTCAGCAACGGAGAGAGAGTGAAAGGCTTCGAGCTTGAGCCTTCAAAAGTCTTGGCCACGTACCGCCAAGGATCCCAAAATGTTCGGAGTGAGCTTCAGTTCCTCGCCGCGTCGCCTTGCGCCGGGGAACCTGCTACAACGAGGGTCAGTACTTCGGAAAGTACTGGTGAAGGCTAGCTGCTCAACTTTACCAAGCTCAAGAGATATGATCTAATGAGTATGCTACAATTATTTGCTTAGGTGAGTTTCTATTCTTGCCTAGATCAGATTTCATTTAGCAGGTATGCAAGAACAAAATAACATAACTTCCTATGCCACCGTTCGGTGACTTTACCTGTCCCGTCTGAACCACCTGTACAACTTACCATAGCCTTCCCTGTCACGAAGACATAGTTAGTCTGCACAGTTTAAATATACACAACATCTTTTGGTTGGACGGGGGATGGATCGGCTGACATTCCGCCTCAGGTAGCTAGCCTTTGGCGGACGCACGGACCCATCCAAGCGCTAGGACTACACTAGCAAATGTTCTACCCAGGTCGAAGCGGTCCCGGTGCCCCGGCGACCGTTCGTAGAACGTTACCCCTTGTATACAAGTTTGTCCAACACCAACCCACTAAACCCATAGTTAACACCTAAGGATTTAAAGAAACGGCATGTACGGAACCGCTTTACTGTGCTACCATAATCGACCAACAAGTTATATGCAATAACATTTAGCAGTTTTAAGAAGAATAACTTGTGTTATAAATAAGTGCCGATCAATTAATATACCCAACGAACGTGCATGCATCAATGAATTTATGCAAGGTTCTGAATGACAAGCAATGAATGTTCCAAGCCTACTTTTTATCTTTTCATTCAACTTTATATATTTGGTATCGTTTGAATGAATGCACAACTGAGTCAATCTTTATTATGAACGGAGCCCTTGGTAAGAAGGTGCTTATCGAAATAGAGCCACTCACAAGTTTGTTGAATAGGAAGAAGAAGAAGAGGTCCCTAAGACTCCGCTCGCGCGTCGTCTACACGATCACCTGCACGCACCAACGGATGATCAATACCTCCTGCTTCGGTCTCCAAGGGTCGATACGAAATGCGAAATCCTAAGAACGAAAGCAATGAAATCCATTGAAACCGTTCAAGAAAACGCAAGTCATAAAACCAACAAGAAAGCATCCAAGCGGCACGAAAACGGACAAGAAACCAACGCAACGGAAAGGCCCCTCTCGACTCTGCCGCCGAGTCCATCCTCGAGGCACAGTCCGTTGTATATGGGACCTGATTCCGAAGAAACCAATCCATAACGAGGAAAGGATCTTAATTCAATCTGTCCCGTTCGGACGGTCGTAAGTATTCCTTGGCCGCGCTCCCCGAATAGGGGGAACGGGGCATTACATCATAACCATCCAAAAGAAAGTTTCGTCCCGAAACTTAGGAATAGAACCTACCCCTAAGGAATAATGAGGGGAACCTTTCCCTCATATCAGCTTCAAGTTCCCAGGTCGACTCCTCGACCGAATGGTTCCGCCACAGGACGCGCACTAGCGAGACGGTTCGGTTCCGCAACTGCTTCTCTTTACGATCCAAAACTTGGACAGGCTCTGCTGCGTACGACAAGTCCGCTTGCAGATTCAACTGACCCAAGTCGACTATGTGGTTCGGGTCGTGTACAAACTTTTTCAGCTGTGAAACGTGAAAAATATTGTGTACTTCTGATAGGGCAGGCGGCAAAGCAACTTGGTAGGCGACCGGAGTAACCCGTTTGAGAATTTCAAACGGTCCAACAAATCTTGGACTTAACTTTCCTTTTACTCCGAATCGCATAACTCCGCGCATAGGCGAGACTTTCAAGAACACATGGTCCCCTTCAAAGAATTCAAGGGGGCGACGTCGAGCATCGGCATAACTCTTTTGTCGGCTTTGTGCTGTCTTCAACCGTTCACGAATCAACCGAACTTTTTGTACGGTTTGTTCAACCAGCTCCGGCCCTAGGATTTGCCGTTCTCCGACTTCGTCCCAGCAGATTGGTGACCTACACTTCCGCCCATACAAAGCCTCGTACGGAGCCATCTCGATGCTGGACTGATAACTATTGTTATATGCAAATTCCGCCAGCGGCAGGTAGACGTCCCAACTTGACTTCGAATCGATCACGCAGAGGCGCAACATGTCTTCTAGTATCTGATTCACTCGTTCCGTCTGACCATCTGTTTGTGGATGATAGGCTGAGCTAAACTTCAACTTGGTCCCCATCGCCAGCTGAAGGCTCTCCCAGAAACGCGAGATGAATCGCCCGTCCCGATCTGATACTATAGAAACTGGCACTCCATGCAGCCGGACTATCTCGTCAAGGTAGGTCTGGGCGAGGCGATCGGCGCTCCAAGTACTTTTGATGGCAAGGAAGTGTGCAGACTTGGTTAACCGGTCGACGATAACCCAGATCGCGTCGTTCCCCCGTTGCGTCCTTGGCAGGCCAACAATGAAATCCATGCAGATGTGCTCCCACTTCCATTCCGGGATAGCAAGATTTTGCATCTCTCCGCCCGGCCTCTGATGCTCTGCTTTCACCCTTTGACAGGTTATGCATTGGGACACAAAGAGTGCAACATCTTTCTTCATGCCTTGCCACCAGAAGGTCGTTCGGAGGTTTTTATACATCTTCGTGCTCCCGGGATGGATCATATAGGCTGCGTAATGAGCTTCCGCAAGGATCTCCTTTCTAAGTTCTGAATCATCGGAGACGCATAGCCTTCCTCTCACCCGCAATGCCCCATTTTCATCAACTGCAAAGTCCTTCGCCTTCCCCGCTAGAATCTGCTCGTGCATTTTCTTTAGGAAAGGGTCGTCTTTCTGAGTAGATGTGACCCGCTCTATTAGGTTGGGTACGAATCGCATTTGAGCGACCCGCGCGCCACGATATCGAATTCGGAGTTCGATGCCCATCTCTTCTAAGTCCCTTTGTAACCTGCGATCGACTGACAGAGATCCAACGAAGATCCGACTCAGAGCATCCGCTACAACGTTCCCTTTTCCAGGTGTGTAGTCTATCGTCAAGTCATAATCTTTTATCAATTCTAGCCAACGGCGCTGACGAAGGTTGAGGTCCGTTTGAGTGAATAAGTACTTTAAGCTTTTGTGATCAGTATAAATTCGGCAAGGCACTCCATAAAGGTAGTGTCGCCACAATTTCAGGGCAAAGACAATTGCCGCTAACTCCAGGTCGTGTGTAGGATAATTTTTCTCATGCTTCTTCAGTTGCCTGGAGGCATAGGCTATCACTCGATCTCGCTGCATAAGTACACACCCCAAACCTTGCCCAGACGCGTCGCTAAATATTTGGAATCCCGAGATCTCGTCTGGTAATGCAAGTAACGGGGCAGAGGTGAGGCGATGCTTTAACTCTTTAAACGAAGCTTCGCAGTCGGCGGACCACTCAAACGCGACTCCCTTTTGTGTGAGGCGAGTCAGAGGTAATGCAAGTTTGGAAAAATCCTTCACGAACCGTCTGTAGTAGCCCGCTAGCCCGAGGAAGCTTCGAATCTCGCTAACGGATGCAGGTCGCTTCCACTCGACAATGGCCTCCACCTTCTTCGGATCGACTGAGATGCCTCCCGCAGAAATGATGTGCCCGAGGAAAGATACACTACTTAGCCAGAATTCACACTTACTCAGCTTAGCATATAGCTGGTTGTCCCGAAGAGTTTGTAGCACGGTCCGCAAGTGCTCTGCATGTTCTTCTTCACTCTTCGAATACACCAAGATATCATCGATGAATACTACTACAAACTTATCGAGGTAGGGCCGGAACACAAGGTTCATCAAACTCATAAAGGCAGCGGGGGCATTGGTTAGTCCGAACGGCATCACCAGGAACTCATAATGGCCATAGCGAGTTCGAAAAGCTGACTTTGGCACATCGTCTTGCTTGATCTTTAGTTGGTGATAGCCCGAACGGAGATCAATTTTAGAGAATACCGTGGCAGCCTGCAACTGATCGAAAAGATCGTCTATTCTTGGAAGAGGATACTGGTTACGAATGGTTGCTTTATTCAATTCTCGATAGTCGATGCAGAGCCGCAACGAGCCATCCTTTTTCTTCATGAATAGTACTGGGGCACCCCACGGAGATACACTAGGCCGAATGTATCCTCGATCTAGCAAGTCTTGCAACTGTACTTTAAGCTCTTTCAATTCTGCCGATGTAACGCCCCGCAACTGCTCGGAGCGTTACGCTGAGTCGGAGTCGGATAAAATGAATCAAATGCTGGTTACATTTGAAATGTCGGATTTCGGGAAGAAGGATTAATCGAGTTGGTTTCAATGTGCAGATGGCTAGCGGGTTCGATGGAAATCAGGTGTTCGTTCAGAACAGTACTGAATAGCTGGATGGAAACGATAATGCCGTCTTCCTTAGTCCGATCGGTCGGATGATTTGGAGAGCACGGCCTGCTCGCACGGTCATACCAGTTGAGTAGATCGCGCTTGCATCGGACCACGGGTTCAAGGGATTGGCCGTATCGGCAGGACAGGATGCCTAACGGATTCAAACAATGTGAGTGGGCTCTTTCCCTTCTCCTCTACTCCTTCATGCCTAATAATATGGAAAACACGTAATCGCTTGTACACTTGGGCTGAAACATCGAGAAGCACTACACTGAGGCGTGCATAGAGTGTGCGTCGTTGGCTTGGTAGGATTGTGGCTTGAATAGTTTACGCGTTGAATAGTTGGATACGATAGCTGGATTATTCATTTGAGGCAGTCGGTTGGATTACTTGGGATTATGCTTGGATAGTTGGATGCGATAGTCGGATTATACGTTTGAGGAAATCGGTTGGATTACTTGGGATTTGGCTGGAACGGTTGGAAATATACAAGTTGGAATGATACAATTGAGGCAATGGGAATATCGAGAATACCGGGAATCCAGACGAGCGAGCGTGCATCCGTGCACGAGTATCACTGGGTCGCTTTGTCTTGCAAAGCGAGCAGTTGTGGTTCGAAACCGAACAACTGCATCGGCGAGGGTATTGTGCCACTGTTGGGGCATTGTGCCATGGGATTATTCGGAGTGTGGGGTGTTGCACCCAATGTGAAACACTGTGTTGGGAAGCGGCAATGTGAAACACTGTGGATTTTGGTGCCTTGGGATTAAATCCTGAGGTCGAGATTTGGACTCCTTTGGGAGGATATGTTGGAAGAATGGTTATGGATGCTTTGGTTGGTTATTCGGTGGAACGAGTTTAGGATCGCTTGGTGGGGCGAGAATGTTCGATCCTCTCGCCTCACCTACTTTTTGCATGTCACGGACAACCTGGGTGCACAGGGTGTTGATTTCCTTGAAACGGTTTTTATCCGGGGCACTGGAGCCGTTTCAATCCGGAGGGAAATATTGATTCGTGCTTTGGCGCGGTGCATTGCGGGACCTCCAGCGGGGCTTGCTACCCGGGCTGATAGGGCGCGCCGTAATGCTTGGAATATGTCCTTTATGGCTTGGCCAGTGACTTCATATAGATAAGAGTTGGCTTGCTTTTCTTTCGTTGGTTTGTGCATCGTGTAGGCGCGGCCACCTTGCCTCGGCAAGAGTGTGCATTCGAGATGGGAATATATATAACTTCGGTTGAGGATGGATATTGAGGCGAGTCTGATGGTTCGATATGTTATCGTGCAAACGATGGCATTGAGTTAGACGGGTCGGCTATATATAAACTGCTTGTCGCTTGGTTTGAGATTGAATGCTTGCATGCTTAAACTGCTTTACTGCTTTCCCTAACATGTCATCCATATGCCATGAAAAGAATCTAGGATTCAACTAGAAAGATCACCATATAACTGTGTGCATTCACTACTTTACTTAGTGTCGGCTTAGACGAGTGGGTTACCCCGCTCACCAGTACGGTTGTGTACTGACCCACGTTTGTGGGCAATATTTCAGGTACACAGGCGTAGTGGCGCTGCTTGGATATACGGGACAAGATGTATGAACTGTAAGTACCTTTGTGGGCTAGAGAAAGAGCAAGAGTTATTTCATCGTCTCCGTGGTATCGCCTTTGTGGCGTGGCCTTCGGGGCATCTCATTTGGACCCTATCGTGAGCTTCGCTGCGTATACTCTGATGTGTGCTTGGTACACATTTGGCTTCCGCTGTAACTTGGTTGTTTCGATGATAACTTTCGTGTTTAGCAACATCGCCTTGTACGAGCGCAACTCCAGGCTCGTACGGCATCACGTCCCGAATAGAACGATTGTCCCGCGGGAGAGCTGCAACGTGGTGATTTCACGTTCAGCGGGGACTATCGGGCTTGCGGGAGTTTGGGGCGTGACAGATTGGTATCAGAGCGCCCGGTTCATTTCTTCGGACTTGGTCCTTCGCTTCATCACGAACTCTAAATAGCTTCCGCGTGTCGTTTAGCTCTTGACTCTACTCAGTGCCGCATCGGATGTTTCATGCAATAAGTCTATTTATTTCTGGTTTTGGCTGCATGTTATTCTGTGTTGGGTTGCCTTGGTTGGTTTTCGTAGGATCGCTTAGCCTCGTTAGGCGTTGTTGCATTCGTGCAGCAAGTTGGTTGGCGTTGTTGCATTTGTGCAACAAGTGTGGGCTTCCGTTGGGTTGGTTGGCTTATCGTTCTGGAGTTTCTGGTTGCCTCAATGGATCAGTTGGTTGGCTAACGAGATTTGGTTATGCGGCATGTTTTGAGTAGAAACTTTCGATGGGAATGGATCCTTGCACGAGTTGCTCGTCAAGCGATTGTGTTGGATAGAAGTTGGAATTTTGGCTGTGGCGCATCGGTTGGGCAGATTTGAGTTGGCTTGAGAAATATCAGATAAGTTGGCATGAGTTGCTCGTACAATAAAGATATGGAACCGTTGGGTATTGGGTTGGACTACTTGGAATACAATCGTTGCACGATTGCTTGTGTTGCGAAAGTATCAGACGGTTTGAGAATAGCTGGGAGCAATGAGAATGGAACATAGCACGAGTTGCCTAACGAAATTGATGGTTAAAGAATCGGCTAAGTTTTGTGTCAGACTTAAGATGGGAAAGGCATGATCACACATAAGAGATGGTTCGAACGGATCTTGGATTCGTGAAAGGAAACGTAATGTGAGTAGCGAACTGATTCGAAGTGGTATATGGGATCAAATGTGTTAAGCAAGGCATTGGAAATATTTTGGTTGGACATCTATTGGAATTGCCTGAACGGACTCGGATAACGAATACAAGTCGGTTGGTGCAAATCGATTGAGTTGGAAAGAGTAAAAATGGAGCAAGCGAATATTAAGTTATGATTCGGCAGAATCACCTCGGAATAGTCGGTTTGGGATAGACGCTGGTTGGCGCAGATTTTGCACGAGGGCAACTATATTTCCAAGTGGTATATGGTGCAATAGAATTTGACTCGGGTATCCTTCGATACATTAGACTTGAGAACTCAAGGACGGACTCGTGGAAATGGAAGTATCATTGGGCTTAAAAGATGGGCGAAACCGGAACGAACATTTGGGTTATGCTTGAGCAAAGCGATGGGATTATCGGAAGGATAGCGAGCACGAACTACGATTTTGGGCAACACATTTGAGCTGTTGGTTGAGCAAAGAAACACGATATTGGCTTGGAGGGCAATGTGATTGATTCACACAAACTTGAAGGATTTTGGATATTGTTGCTCGAGAAGTTGAATCAGGTTTAGCAGAGATAAAATTTTGGGCAAAATGGTGCAACGATGATAGACGGATTCTTCGGAAAGACGTAGACGGATTGTGACAACAACGGAAGGCAAAGATTTTGGCGGATTGATTTCTGAAGATAGCTAAATGTGGGAGCAACGTTGGAACGAATCACTGTGCTGCTCGAGTAAGTTGGAAGTGCAAGGTGGGACGTGGCAAACGGATGTGAATTTGAGCAAGTCTCGAACTTTGAGAATCGTTAAAATCGATGGTGCGAGAATCGAATATGCAATTCGAAAAATTTGATGGATTCAGGACAGAACGGCGGATTGATGGAATAAGGTTTCAACGAGCGCGGTTCTCGAATTCGGAAACTTCGCTCGGATGGGATGGTTGGAATTTTGATTCGGATTTTCAGATGAGACATAGCATGGTTTATAGTAACTGTCCATCGTGATGATTACAATTATCGAGCGTAGCTTCGGGACAGCTGACCCTAAGCGACTTGACCGCTGAATCGGATATGAATATGATAGACCTATAGAACGACCCTTGAGGCGGCGTATTTGGGAATGCGTCGAGGGCAGATGTGAGGCAATGTGATTTGGCTTATTGACTGAGAGTTGGATTTGAGAGATCCTTGGGATAGCCTTCAGCTGAAGATACAGCCGGAAGATCGAAGCGATGGTGGAAGTAGCCTTGTCAACTGATGAGATTCAGAGTCGCAGATTTTTATCGATGGCATCGCCTCTGACTCATCGTGCCCTGGAAGGGAATAGCATTCATATGAATTGACGACTGTGAAACTAGCTCGTGAAGTTAAAGCAGCGGCTCGTTCAGATCAAATCCTTGCGAATACTGGAAGGGACAGATTTGCTTCAGATTTACAAGATGTCTCGGAACTTAGTCTGGGAAACGTGCTCATTCGGAAGGCGAAGGTGATATTCTATGCTTCGAGGCAGTGGAAGCAGCGCGAAGAACTATTTCATGCGCAACCTAAGAATTATGGCGAGTGTGTCCACGTTGAAATCGTGGCGACACAAATCCCTTTGGCGTGGCGGCGAGATCTTCGTGGATCACACGAACCTCAATATAGATGTTCACCCTGTGAGATATTTGGATGGCAGGAAATGTGTTGGACTGAGATGATCTAAGCAAGTTGATATTTGGGTAAGTCGCATAGCTGGGGTAGATCAGTTGAGATTATCGTTCGGTGATCAAGATAATATTTGGAGATGTTGCTAGTACTAATTTCAGAAATAGTGGGATGGATTGAGCTGGAACACGAACTGATTGAGTCAGTGGAAAATCTGCATAATTGAGAATAGTTCTCAAGCGAATGTGTTGGAATGGAAATCGTGATTTGGTTCAATTGGGAGCAAAACATATGGATGCCTCGAACATAAAGATACCCTTGTAACTTGTTCAAATTTGCTATCGCAAAGCTCGGCTGAAATGCATGTATTTTAGGGACGCCTTAAATACGTGTACGATCCAAAACTAAGCGATACGAGAAATTCGTGTTGAGCTGCAAGGAGGATGTGGGAATTCGTGAAATTTATTCGAGCGTTCAGCAGAACGAGATGCGGAGTCAGAATCGTGAATATGTGAGTTGCGTGGAGCAGATCTATGGAATTGGATTATGGCATGCTAGTAAGGAATGAGTACCAGCACGGTTCGTGGACGAACCTGATTCTAAGTGGTATATTATGTAACGCCCCGCAACTGCTCGGAGCGTTACGCTGAGTCGGAGTCGGATAAAATGAATCAAATGCTGGTTACATTTGAAATGTCGGATTTCGGGAAGAAGGATTAATCGAGTTGGTTTCAATGTGCAGATGGCTAGCGGGTTCGATGGAAATCAGGTGTTCGTTCAGAACAGTACTGAATAGCTGGATGGAAACGATAATGCCGTCTTCCTTAGTCCGATCGGTCGGATGATTTGGAGAGCACGGCCTGCTCGCACGGTCATACCAGTTGAGTAGATCGCGCTTGCATCGGACCACGGGTTCAAGGGATTGGCCGTATCGGCAGGACAGGATGCCTAACGGATTCAAACAATGTGAGTGGGCTCTTTCCCTTCTCCTCTACTCCTTCATGCCTAATAATATGGAAAACACGTAATCGCTTGTACACTTGGGCTGAAACATCGAGAAGCACTACACTGAGGCGTGCATAGAGTGTGCGTCGTTGGCTTGGTAGGATTGTGGCTTGAATAGTTTACGCGTTGAATAGTTGGATACGATAGCTGGATTATTCATTTGAGGCAGTCGGTTGGATTACTTGGGATTATGCTTGGATAGTTGGATGCGATAGTCGGATTATACGTTTGAGGAAATCGGTTGGATTACTTGGGATTTGGCTGGAACGGTTGGAAATATACAAGTTGGAATGATACAATTGAGGCAATGGGAATATCGAGAATACCGGGAATCCGGACGAGCGAGCGTGCATCCGTGCACGAGTATCACTGGGTCGCTTTGTCTTGCAAAGCGAGCAGTTGTGGTTCGAAACCGAACAACTGCATCGGCGAGGGTATTGTGCCACTGTTGGGGCATTGTGCCATGGGATTATTCGGAGTGTGGGGTGTTGCACCCAATGTGAAACACTGTGTTGGGAAGCGGCAATGTGAAACACTGTGGATTTTGGTGCCTTGGGATTAAATCCTGAGGTCGAGATTTGGACTCCTTTGGGAGGATATGTTGGAAGAATGGTTATGGATGCTTTGGTTGGTTATTCGGTGGAACGAGTTTAGGATCGCTTGGTGGGGCGAGAATGTTCGATCCTCTCGCCTCACCTACTTTTTGCATGTCACGGACAACCTGGGTGCACAGGGTGTTGATTTCCTTGAAACGGTTTTTATCCGGGGCACTGGAGCCGTTTCAATCCGGAGGGAAATATTGATTCGTGCTTTGGCGCGGTGCATTGCGGGACCTCCAGCGGGGCTTGCTACCCGGGCTGATAGGGCGCGCCGTAATGCTTGGAATATGTCCTTTATGGCTTGGCCAGTGACTTCATATAGATAAGAGTTGGCTTGCTTTTCTTTCGTTGGTTTGTGCATCGTGTAGGCGCGGCCACCTTGCCTCGGCAAGAGTGTGCATTCGAGATGGGAATATATATAACTTCGGTTGAGGATGGATATTGAGGCGAGTCTGATGGTTCGATATGTTATCGTGCAAACGATGGCATTGAGTTAGACGGGTCGGCTATATATAAACTGCTTGTCGCTTGGTTTGAGATTGAATGCTTGCATGCTTAAACTGCTTTACTGCTTTCCCTAACATGTCATCCATATGCCATGAAAAGAATCTAGGATTCAACTAGAAAGATCACCATATAACTGTGTGCATTCACTACTTTACTTAGTGTCGGCTTAGACGAGTGGGTTACCCCGCTCACCAGTACGGTTGTGTACTGACCCACGTTTGTGGGCAATATTTCAGGTACACAGGCGTAGTGGCGCTGCTTGGATATACGGGACAAGATGTATGAACTGTAAGTACCTTTGTGGGCTAGAGAAAGAGCAAGAGTTATTTCATCGTCTCCGTGGTATCGCCTTTGTGGCGTGGCCTTCGGGGCATCTCATTTGGACCCTATCGTGAGCTTCGCTGCGTATACTCTGATGTGTGCTTGGTACACATTTGGCTTCCGCTGTAACTTGGTTGTTTCGATGATAACTTTCGTGTTTAGCAACATCGCCTTGTACGAGCGCAACTCCAGGCTCGTACGGCATCACGTCCCGAATAGAACGATTGTCCCGCGGGAGAGCTGCAACGTGGTGATTTCACGTTCAGCGGGGACTATCGGGCTTGCGGGAGTTTGGGGCGTGACAGCCGGGGCCATTCGATACGGTGTCTTGGAAATTGGTCGAGTTTCTGGGAACGTGTCTATAGTAAACTCTGTCTCTCGATCGGGCGGCATGCCTGGCAACTCGTCGGGGAACACATCAGGAAAATCCGCCACAACGGGGATAGACTCAACGTTTGCGCAATCTTGGCGAGTGTCTCGAACGGACGCTAAGTACCCTTCGCAGCCGGAGTGAATCATCCGTCGAGCAGACATTGCTGAGATCACCATGCAGGCGTTTGACGCTTTCGACTCAGGACTGCACGCGAAGCAAAACTCGGTCTCGCCGGGCAAACGAAACACTACTTCCTTTTTCGCACAGTCGATTGTAGCTGAACAAGCGCCAAGCCAATCCATCCCCAGAATAAGATCGTAGTCCCTTATGTCTAGAACTATCGCATCTAATGACAATCTCCGTCCCCCGATGCAAATGTTACCTTCACGACAGACTAAGCGAGCCGATAGATCTACTCCCGAAGGAGTGCTAACACTTAGGTTTAAGCCTAGCGGTGTCATAGGAAATGTGTGTTCGGCGGCAAAATCTGCCGAAATGAAGCTATGTGTTGCACCAGAATCAAACAATACTCGAGCAGGTACATTATTAAAAAGTAATATACCTGACACCGTCGTGTTCGATGCGAGTGCCTCGTCCCGAGTTAAGGCATAGACTCGGCCCTGAGCGTTTTGCGGTGCCTGGTTTGCTCGTTGAGTTTGCCCCTGACCCTGAGGCTCTTGGTTTTGTTGATGCTGCTGCTCTTGCCCGCTAGCACGACAGTTCACTGCCATGTGGCCCTGACGACCGCACTTAAAGCATGAACCATTGAACACCCGACAGTTCCGTGCGATGTGTCCTGTACGATTGCATCGGTGGCAGACGGCTTCGTTACCCCTTCCCGGGTTTGCTCCCTGTTTACCGCCGTTATTGGGGCGCTTCTGCGCGTTGTTTCCTCCTGTGTTGGCATGACGCTTGTGATTGTTATTTTGCACAGCGCCGGTACGAACTGGAGGATACTGCGACTCAAGGGACAGTGCATGATTCAGGGACTCCCGCATGGTACGATATTGAGTCACTACGACGTGAGCACGGATAGAAGGTCGCAGTCCGAGCTCGAACTTTCTTGCACGACTTTCGGCATCGGCGAGCTGAGACTTGGCAAATTTTGCAAGTCGGTTGAATTCTGAAGCGTATTGACGTACCGTCATGTCCCCCTGCTTCAGTAGGGCAAACTCATCTTCCTTTTCGCGACGGACGGCGGGTGGAAGGTATTCCTCCACGAAGGCCTTGCGAAACACGGACCAGGAGATAGCCGTTGTGCCACCTTCACTCAGAATAGCTTGCTTGTGCACATCCCACCAATCATGTGCATTTTGTCGGAGCTGAAGCTGAGCACACGCTACCTTCTTGGTCTCGTCTAGGCACAGCGCTTCGAAGTGGTCCTCCAACTCGACCAGCCAGTCCATCGCTAAGGAAGGGTCCTCGGTGCCTTTAAACGTAGCACGGCACATCTTCTTGAATTCTGATATTGAGACGATTGACCCGTTCTCGCCTGAGGGTAAGGTACCCTGAGAATTCTGCGGTCCGGTGGCTTCAGCAACTATAGGCACGGTTGCAGGGGCGGATGCAGAATGATTGTTGGCGACCATATTCGTCACCATTGTTTGCAGACTATTCATCTGCTTCTGCTGTGTATCCGCCTGAAGTCGCTGCGCCACGAATTGAGCTTCAATCCGTGACTCAAACTGACTCTGCCGTAGTTCAGCTTGTTTCTGTTGCGTCTCCATCAAACGCATCATTCGTTCGAACGGATCGGCAGAGGGTGCGGCAGCTGGACTCCCAGAGCTGCCCGAGGTGCCTGAACTACTCGCTTGCACTTGCGCCACCATCTGCGCTTGTGCACCCG
>JAYESA010000371.1:127500-135000 GCA_036927795.1 Iris macrosiphon
CTGCCCCCGTGCACAGAAACTGCTTGCGTGCGCAGAAACTGGTGCGTTTGCTAAGTTTGTCTGCCCCCGTGCGGCCGATACACCCCGACAGCCCCACGCCCGTGCACAGAAACTGCCTGCGTGCGCAGAAACTGGTGCGTTTGCTACGTTTGTCTGCCCCCGTGCGCAGAAACTGCTCCGTTTGCTAAGTTTGTCTGCCCCCGTGCACAGTTTGTCTGCCCCCGTGCACAGAAACTGCTAGCGTGCGCAGAAACTGCTCCGTTTGCACAGTTTGTCTGCCCCCGTGCACAGTTTGTCTGCCCCCGTGCACAGAAACTGCTTGCGTACGCAGAAACTGGTGCGTTTGCTAAGTTTGCCTGCCCCCGTGCGCAGAAACTGCTCGCTGCCTTGCCCCCGGGCGGCCGCTACACCCTGTCAGCCCCACGACCGTGCACAGAAACTGCTTGCGTGCGCAGGAAGTGCTCCAACCGCACGGTTTGTCTGCCCCGTGCGGCCTATACACCCTGTCAGCCCCGCCCCCGTGCACATAAACTTGTTGGGTGCGCAGAATGTGCTGCAACTGCAGCGTTGCTCTGCCCCGTGCGGCCGATACACCCCGACAGCCCCACGCCCGTGCACAGAAACTGCTTGCGTGCGCAGAAACTGGTGCGTTTGCTACCGTTCGCACAGTTTGTCTGCCCCCGTGCACAGAAACTGCTTGCGTGCGCAGAAACTGCTCCGTTTGCACAGTTTGTCTGCCCCCGTTTGCACAGTTTGTCTGCCCCCGTGCACAGAAACTGCTTGCGTGCGTAGAAACTGCTCCGTTTGCACAGTTTGTCTGCCCCCGTGCGTTTGCTAAGTTGGTCTGCCCCCGTGCGCAGAAACTGCTCGGTGCCTTGCCCCCGGGCGGCCGGTACACCCTGTCAGCCCCACGCCCGTGCACAGAAACTGCTTGCGTGCGCAGAAACTGGTGCGTTTGCTAAGTTTGTCTGCCCCCGTGCACGGAATATGTTCGCGTGCGGCCAAATATGCTGCAACTCGTGGGTTCTCCGGCCCCGCGCGTCCGATACACCCACGGTTGGCCAATCCCGTGCGGGCGGGACCACCCGGTCGCCGTGCGCATACACCGCCTTGCGTCGCGGGAGCTGCCGCCAAAAAGACTCATGTAGTCCGTAAAGTAAGCCCCTTTGTGAAACAAGTATTGTCCGGTACCCCTATCAGTGAGCGGGCATCCGTTTGGTGATCGTTTGTTTCGGTCGCGCCCCGGGGAGGTGGCGGCGGTATCGTGTGATAGCCACGGGGACAAGTAGTACTGGAGGATGCGGGCGTGTGAGAGCCCCGGGTGTCACGCCCCAAACTCCCGCAAGCCCGATAGTCCCCGCTGAACGTGAAATCACCACGTTGCAGCTCTCCCGCGGGACAATCGTTCTATTCGGGACGTGATGCCGTACGAGCCTGGAGTTGCCCTCGTACAAGGCGATGTTGCTAAACACGAAAGTTATCATCGAAACAACCAAGTTACAGCGGAAGCCAAATGTGTACCAAGCACACATCAGAGTATACGCAGCGAAGCTCACGATAGGGTCCAAATGAGATGCCCCGAAGGCCACGCCACAAAGGCGATACCACGGAGACGATGAAATAACTCTTGCTCTTTCTCTAGCCCACAAAGGTACTTACAGTTCATACATCTTGTCCCGTATATCCAAGCAGCGCCACTACGCCTGTGTACCTGAAATATTGCCCACAAACGTGGGTCAGTACACAACCGTACTGGTGAGCGGGGTAACCCACTCGTCTAAGCCGACACTAAGTAAAGTAGTGAATGCACACAGTTATATGGTGATCTTTCTAGTTGAATCCTAGATTCTTTTTATGGCATATGGATGACATGTTAGGGAAAGCAGTAAAGCAGTTTAAGCATGCAAGCATTCAATCTCAAACCAAGCGACAAGCAGTTTATATATAGCCGACCCGTCTAACTCAATGCCATCGTTTGCACGATAACATATCGAACCATCAGACTCGCCTCAATATCCATCCTCAACCGAAGTTATATATATTCCCATCTCGAATGCACACTCTTGCCGAGGCAAGGTGGCCGCGCCTACACGATGCACAAACCAACGAAAGAAAAGCAAGCCAACTCTTATCTATATGAAGTCACTGGCCAAGCCATAAAGGACATATTCCAAGCATTACGGCGCGCCCTATCAGCCCGGGTAGCAAGCCCCGCTGGAGGTCCCGCAATGCACCGCGCCAAAGCACGAATCAATATTTCCCTCCGGATTGAAACGGCTCCAGTGCCCCGGATAAAAACCGTTTCAAGGAAATCAACACCCTGTGCACCCAGGTTGTCCGTGACATGCAAAAAGTAGGTGAGGCGAGAGGATCGAACATTCTCGCCCCACCAAGCGATCCTAAACTCGTTCCACCGAATAACCAACCAAAGCATCCATAACCATTCTTCCAACATATCCTCCCAAAGGAGTCCAAATCTCGACCTCAGGATTTAATCCCAAGGCACCAAAATCCACAGTGTTTCACATTGCCGCTTCCCAACACAGTGTTTCACATTGGGTGCAACACCCCACACTCCGAATAATCCCATGGCACAATGCCCCAACAGTGGCACAATACCCTCGCCGATGCAGTTGTTCGGTTTCGAACCACAACTGCTCGCTTTGCAAGACAAAGCGACCCAGTGATACTCGTGCACGGATGCACGCTCGCTCGTCCGGATTCCCGGTATTCTCGATATTCCCATTGCCTCAATTGTATCATTCCAACTTGTATATTTCCAACCGTTCCAGCCAAATCCCAAGTAATCCAACCGATTTCCTCAAACGTATAATCCGACTATCGCATCCAACTATCCAAGCATAATCCCAAGTAATCCAACCGACTGCCTCAAATGAATAATCCAGCTATCGTATCCAACTATTCAACGCGTAAACTATTCAAGCCACAATCCTACCAAGCCAACGACGCACACTCTATGCACGCCTCAGTGTAGTGCTTCTCGATGTTTCAGCCCAAGTGTACAAGCGATTACGTGTTTTCCATATTATTAGGCATGAAGGAGTAGAGGAGAAGGGAAAGAGCCCACTCACATTGTTTGAATCCGTTAGGCATCCTGTCCTGCCGATACGGCCAATCCCTTGAACCCGTGGTCCGATGCAAGCGCGATCTACTCAACTGGTATGACCGTGCGAGCAGGCCGTGCTCTCCAAATCATCCGACCGATCGGACTAAGGAAGACGGCATTATCGTTTCCATCCAGCTATTCAGTACTGTTCTGAACGAACACCTGATTTCCATCGAACCCGCTAGCCATCTGCACATTGAAACCAACTCGATTAATCCTTCTTCCCGAAATCCGACATTTCAAATGTAACCAGCATTTGATTCATTTTATCCGACTCCGACTCAGCGTAACGCTCCGAGCAGTTGCGGGGCGTTACATAATATACCACTTAGAATCAGGTTCGTCCACGAACCGTGCTGGTACTCATTCCTTACTAGCATGCCATAATCCAATTCCATAGATCTGCTCCACGCAACTCACATATTCACGATTCTGACTCCGCATCTCGTTCTGCTGAACGCTCGAATAAATTTCACGAATTCCCACATCCTCCTTGCAGCTCAACACGAATTTCTCGTATCGCTTAGTTTTGGATCGTACACGTATTTAAGGCGTCCCTAAAATACATGCATTTCAGCCGAGCTTTGCGATAGCAAATTTGAACAAGTTACAAGGGTATCTTTATGTTCGAGGCATCCATATGTTTTGCTCCCAATTGAACCAAATCACGATTTCCATTCCAACACATTCGCTTGAGAACTATTCTCAATTATGCAGATTTTCCACTGACTCAATCAGTTCGTGTTCCAGCTCAATCCATCCCACTATTTCTGAAATTAGTACTAGCAACATCTCCAAATATTATCTTGATCACCGAACGATAATCTCAACTGATCTACCCCAGCTATGCGACTTACCCAAATATCAACTTGCTTAGATCATCTCAGTCCAACACATTTCCTGCCATCCAAATATCTCACAGGGTGAACATCTATATTGAGGTTCGTGTGATCCACGAAGATCTCGCCGCCACGCCAAAGGGATTTGTGTCGCCACGATTTCAACGTGGACACACTCGCCATAATTCTTAGGTTGCGCATGAAATAGTTCTTCGCGCTGCTTCCACTGCCTCGAAGCATAGAATATCACCTTCGCCTTCCGAATGAGCACGTTTCCCAGACTAAGTTCCGAGACATCTTGTAAATCTGAAGCAAATCTGTCCCTTCCAGTATTCGCAAGGATTTGATCTGAACGAGCCGCTGCTTTAACTTCACGAGCTAGTTTCACAGTCGTCAATTCATATGAATGCTATTCCCTTCCAGGGCACGATGAGTCAGAGGCGATGCCATCGATAAAAATCTGCGACTCTGAATCTCATCAGTTGACAAGGCTACTTCCACCATCGCTTCGATCTTCCGGCTGTATCTTCAGCTGAAGGCTATCCCAAGGATCTCTCAAATCCAACTCTCAGTCAATAAGCCAAATCACATTGCCTCACATCTGCCCTCGACGCATTCCCAAATACGCCGCCTCAAGGGTCGTTCTATAGGTCTATCATATTCATATCCGATTCAGCGGTCAAGTCGCTTAGGGTCAGCTGTCCCGAAGCTACGCTCGATAATTGTAATCATCACGATGGACAGTTACTATAAACCATGCTATGTCTCATCTGAAAATCCGAATCAAAATTCCAACCATCCCATCCGAGCGAAGTTTCCGAATTCGAGAACCGCGCTCGTTGAAACCTTATTCCATCAATCCGCCGTTCTGTCCTGAATCCATCAAATTTTTCGAATTGCATATTCGATTCTCGCACCATCGATTTTAACGATTCTCAAAGTTCGAGACTTGCTCAAATTCACATCCGTTTGCCACGTCCCACCTTGCACTTCCAACTTACTCGAGCAGCACAGTGATTCGTTCCAACGTTGCTCCCACATTTAGCTATCTTCAGAAATCAATCCGCCAAAATCTTTGCCTTCCGTTGTTGTCACAATCCGTCTACGTCTTTCCGAAGAATCCGTCTATCATCGTTGCACCATTTTGCCCAAAATTTTATCTCTGCTAAACCTGATTCAACTTCTCGAGCAACAATATCCAAAATCCTTCAAGTTTGTGTGAATCAATCACATTGCCCTCCAAGCCAATATCGTGTTTCTTTGCTCAACCAACAGCTCAAATGTGTTGCCCAAAATCGTAGTTCGTGCTCGCTATCCTTCCGATAATCCCATCGCTTTGCTCAAGCATAACCCAAATGTTCGTTCCGGTTTCGCCCATCTTTTAAGCCCAATGATACTTCCATTTCCACGAGTCCGTCCTTGAGTTCTCAAGTCTAATGTATCGAAGGATACCCGAGTCAAATTCTATTGCACCATATACCACTTGGAAATATAGTTGCCCTCGTGCAAAATCTGCGCCAACCAGCGTCTATCCCAAACCGACTATTCCGAGGTGATTCTGCCGAATCATAACTTAATATTCGCTTGCTCCATTTTTACTCTTTCCAACTCAATCGATTTGCACCAACCGACTTGTATTCGTTATCCGAGTCCGTTCAGGCAATTCCAATAGATGTCCAACCAAAATATTTCCAATGCCTTGCTTAACACATTTGATCCCATATACCACTTCGAATCAGTTCGCTACTCACATTACGTTTCCTTTCACGAATCCAAGATCCGTTCGAACCATCTCTTATGTGTGATCATGCCTTTCCCATCTTAAGTCTGACACAAAACTTAGCCGATTCTTTAACCATCAATTTCGTTAGGCAACTCGTGCTATGTTCCATTCTCATTGCTCCCAGCTATTCTCAAACCGTCTGATACTTTCGCAACACAAGCAATCGTGCAACGATTGTATTCCAAGTAGTCCAACCCAATACCCAACGGTTCCATATCTTTATTGTACGAGCAACTCATGCCAACTTATCTGATATTTCTCAAGCCAACTCAAATCTGCCCAACCGATGCGCCACAGCCAAAATTCCAACTTCTATCCAACACAATCGCTTGACGAGCAACTCGTGCAAGGATCCATTCCCATCGAAAGTTTCTACTCAAAACATGCCGCATAACCAAATCTCGTTAGCCAACCAACTGATCCATTGAGGCAACCAGAAACTCCAGAACGATAAGCCAACCAACCCAACGGAAGCCCACACTTGTTGCACAAATGCAACAACGCCAACCAACTTGCTGCACGAATGCAACAACGCCTAACGAGGCTAAGCGATCCTACGAAAACCAACCAAGGCAACCCAACACAGAATAACATGCAGCCAAAACCAGAAATAAATAGACTTATTGCATGAAACATCCGATGCGGCACTGAGTAGAGTCAAGAGCTAAACGACACGCGGAAGCTATTTAGAGTTCGTGATGAAGCGAAGGACCAAGTCCGAAGAAATGAACCTGGCTCTGATACCAATCTGTCACGCCCCAAACTCCCGCAAGCCCGATAGTCCCCGCTGAACGTGAAATCACCACGTTGCAGCTCTCCCGCGGGACAATCGTTCTATTCGGGACGTGATGCCGTACGAGCCTGGAGTTGCGCTCATACAAGGCGATGTTGCTAAACACGAAAGTTATCATCGAAACAACCAAGTTACAGCGGAAGCCAAATGTGTACCAAGCACACATCAGAGTATACGCAGCGAAGCTCACGATAGGGTCCAAATGAGATGCCCCGAAGGCCACGCCACAAAGGCGATACCACGGAGACGATGAAATAACTCTTGCTCTTTCTCTAGCCCACAAAGGTACTTACAGTTCATACATCTTGTCCCGTATATCCAAGCAGCGCCACTACGCCTGTGTACCTGAAATATTGCCCACAAACGTGGGTCAGTACACAACCGTACTGGTGAGCGGGGTAACCCACTCGTCTAAGCCGACACTAAGTAAAGTAGTGAATGCACACAGTTATATGGTGATCTTTCTAGTTGAATCCTAGATTCTTTTCATGGCATATGGATGACATGTTAGGGAAAGCAGTAAAGCAGTTTAAGCATGCAAGCATTCAATCTCAAACCAAGCGACAAGCAGTTTATATATAGCCGACCCGTCTAACTCAATGCCATCGTTTGCACGATAACATATCGAACCATCAGACTCGCCTCAATATCCATCCTCAACCGAAGTTATATATATTCCCATCTCGAATGCACACTCTTGCCGAGGCAAGGTGGCCGCGCCTACACGATGCACAAACCAACGAAAGAAAAGCAAGCCAACTCTTATCTATATGAAGTCACTGGCCAAGCCATAAAGGACATATTCCAAGCATTACGGCGCGCCCTATCAGCCCGGGTAGCAAGCCCCGCTGGAGGTCCCGCAATGCACCGCGCCAAAGCACGAATCAATATTTCCCTCCGGATTGAAACGGCTCCAGTGCCCCGGATAAAAACCGTTTCAAGGAAATCAACACCCTGT
>JAYESA010000372.1:0-77500 GCA_036927795.1 Iris macrosiphon
ATAAATAGATCAGAATCAACAATTAAAAATCGAAGAACTCCATAAAAACAGTCACCTACTTCTCTACTATGTACCAAAGCAATATACAAGCTAACAGAGAGCTGTAACCAACACTGGTAGCATTTGGGCACAGCTCATTTAATAAACTACAACAAAAACCAACTGTCACTTATAAGTTATAACTAGTACAGATGTGACAGTATCAAATAATTAAAAAAACTGCTTACAGCACAAATGGGTCAGTCAATTTTGAAAGCTGAAATACTCAATAACAACAAGCTCACCTCCTTCTCTATTAAGTACAAAAAATGATGCAAGCTAATAGAGACCTCTGGCAGCACTTCTACCATTTGGACACTGTACATTTGATAAATTGCAAAAAAAAAAACCTTAAAATACTACAGATGTGTGGACTCTGTCAAATAATTTACACACAAAAAAATCTGCTTACAAATCCAGTGGGTCGGAATCAATTTCTAAAAGTTGAAGAACTTCATAAGTTTCTAATCAAGATTCCCTTACGAACCATGCCTCGTCATGTCGGGACGTACCAGACACAACACATACACTCCAGAGTACACTAGTACATGCCAAAATCGATTTGGTGTCCACCGTTGCATCCGTGCAGCAAAGTAATATCATTTGGAAACTGCCCATATGATAAATTGTAGAAAAAGCCCAAGCTTTTCGTTGAAATACAACAGATGTAGACTTGTGCCGATAATAAAAGCTGTTTTCAAACCCAGATGGGCCAGAACCGATTTCTAACGATCTGCTCGGATTGAGGGGGGGAAATAAGCATAGTTAAGCGGGGTTAAGTGAAGGGAAAGTTAAGTGAGGGGGAGTAGAGTCAATACATATAACCTTTCTTGGATTGGAGGGAGAGTAGAGTCAATACTCTATAAGCTTCCAATCAAGATTCCTTTAAAATACTAAAGATGAGAACTTATATCGTACACAACACATACACTCCAAAATACATTAAGAAACGCCAAAATCGATGCCGTGTGCGTATCGTCGTGCCCGGTTCTTGTGCATGCAGTATAGCTATACAAATTGCAACAAAAATCCAACTTTTCCTTTAAAATACTACAGATTTGGACTGTGTCGACTAATTCTAATTTTTTTTTAAAAACTGTTTTAAACACCAAATGGATCAGAGTCGATTTTAAAAATCTGAAGAACTCCGTAACAACAATCTCACCTTCTCTATCAGCTTCCAGCACCTGCTTCGAACAGCAAAAAGACCCAACTTTCCTTCAACCCACTGTAGCTATAGACCTACTGCAGCAAATTTTCAAATAAAAAAAAAATCAAAACCCTAGTTTTGGGGGAATAAAAGCCTAATTTTTAATGACGGATGGCGCTGCGCATGCCATAAATAGCCAAAAAAAAAAAAAAACTTCCCCCATAAAAGAAACCAACAGTGACGTAGAGAGAGAAGGGTGAGGGGGGTGACGAACCTTCTTATTGGATTCGGGTCCGGGGATCCGGCTCCGATTGGGGACCCTGATGACCCTGATGTCCGGGTCCGGCTCGGACGAGTCGGGGACCGGGGCGGCGGTGGAAGAAGCGACGGACTCCGTCGAGGAGGGAGCTGCCGCCCATACAAAGAGGAGAGGGGGCGGATGCTATCGGGGTTGGGTTTGGATCCGGATGCGGATCCAATAGCGGCGCATAGGGGGTCGAGATATTTAGGGGATTTGCACGGGGAAGCTATAGGAGGGGGGATTTTTATGAGGAGAAAAAAGTGTAAAAGAGGATACAGAACGTGTACACTGCAGACACATACTTTAAATTATTAAAAGTTATACAAATTATTATTTTTTTAATATTTTTATGATATTGATATATAATGTTACACTTCAAATTAAAAAATTTTTTTAATGTTTGTTAATATTTTTCCTCTCTTATTTTTTTTGTTTTTCTTTCTTATTTAGTTACTTTTGGTTGACCCATCAATTAATTTAGACGAGTTAGGACACGCTCCAAATCTATAGTTTCTCGTAAGTTTTTAGCAATTTTTAAGAATGTACAAGTGTCCACTGCAGCCTTAAAATGCTACAAAAATTGACTAAAGTCAAAATGTAATACTTGAAACCTCTCCCACTGTGGATGCTCTTAAAGGTATTGCACTTTTTGTACTACTAATTTATTGAAAGATTTTTAAAATTTTGTAAAAATTGTCCAAATTTTGGTATATATATATATTTTTTTATGATCATCAAAAATTTTTAAAATCACGATGGATTACCATTAGAGTTACTTTAGTCGTTATTTATTTCGGAATAAAATTGGGAGCATATCATGATAAATTTCGTAGCATGGTTTGTTTGGATAAACAAAATAGTGGGTTTGTACGAAGCTCTTTTGGTTTACAAACTCAGGCTATTAAACTCTCCTGGTATACAAAACACTATCAGAGGTATTATGAACATGATAGGTTTTGAAAATTCACCTGGGGAGTCGCCATTTTGTTTGAGATAAAACAAATAGAGGGTTTGTACGAAACCTTTTTGTTTACAAACAAGAAAAGAGTACAATTAATCCTATACGAGGATATTAAGTACAATAAAAATAATTCTGGGAAAAAATTGTTATAGGAGTCTGATCTGCGGTCGATCACTTTGTCCCTTGGACCACACGATGATGAAGAAGTGTTGTAGAAGAAGAAGAAGCTTCAAAGATTGCAAGTGGGATTGAACTGTCAACCAACACTCTCTGTCTGTGCTCTCTCTCTCTCTAATCTCTGATAGTGCCCTGGCCGATGTCTGATCTGATTCTTTTATTGTCTCGGCCTCTGTGGTTGTGCGCTTATTTTCCGATCTTTGTCTCCCTTATTTTCTGTGCTTTGTCCCTGTGATCAGGGGTCTCTATTTATAGAGATCAGTCACAATAACTGTCCAGTCGGCGTAAAAGCCAAGCTGTGAAGAGAGTTGCACCTTTTACGCGGAGGTTATAATAACTGCTACCCACGTCTGAATGACCTTCTAAATCTGCGTATGGCACGTGTCCCATTATAAGGTAACGCGTATAACTGCTTCTCGAAGATCACGGCATGCAAGCCACGTAGATAACTGCCCCTTGCGTAAAGATGGTTGGCGTAAAAGCCAAATAGCTGTCTCCTTGGCGTAAAAGCCAAATAGCTGTCTTGTTGGCGTAAAAGCCATACTCTGTCTTGTTGGCGTAAAAGTCAAACTCTGCGTAAAACTTGATGGTTCATGAATAATAGATAACCAGCGTAAAATAGCCAATTATCCATCATGACTGAGGTTTTGAGCGTATTCTGGGCTAAATAGCCTTATCACATACCTTGGCAAATATGGCCGAGTTGGCGTATTTCAAGGAGATAGCATACGACGTACTCCTATAATTGAAAATAGCATGGTTGGCGTAAAATGCAAGGATGGTGATGTGAGCGTATTAGTCACAGTTTTAGCTCTTTCCCGTCATGACAAAATCTGAAGAATAGAACCAAATCCCGTGCATTAAATGCAGATATATGCCCCCATCTCGTGTATTAAATGCAGAGATATGCCTCGAGCTCTGTGCAGGAAACAACTTTTGACGTGGCATCTGATTTTGTCTTTATCTTGAGCGTAAAATTCCTTTCTGCCCATGTAGAATAGGCAACGTATTCTTTGAATGCGTAAAAACGACTTGTATCAAGAATATGTCGATAAACGACAACCTGGATCTCTGTGCAAAATCATCATCACAGCCGTTCTCTCGATCATCGTGCAGTACTTTTGTCAGGAGTCAGGTTCGCTGCTTTGTCTGACAAATTCATCCGAGGAATACGAAGAGTTCCTCGTACAACTTTACGCTGCAAACAAACGTATTTTGAACTTTACGCAGGAAGGTAAAGCAACATTTTACGCCAAAACAGCCTTGAAGCGCTGCTTTACGCGGGCAGCTCTGAAGCTCTTCTTTACGCCTAACAGCTCTGAAGCCCTGTTTTACGCGTACAGCTCTGAAGCCATGTTTTACGCCACACAACCTTGCAGCTCTGTTTTACGCGGACTTCATGTAATACGCATACGATTCCTCAGCATATTTCATGCTTCTACAAGACCCCCTTCAAAGTTTTCAGACTTGGCTAAGTCTGGAATACTTTGAATAAGAAGCATGAAATCGGCGCATATTCACTGTCCAAACTATCTCTCTTGAGCAATGATGAAGCAAGGCTGGAACTGGCTCGCACTAACATTTTGAACTCCAGGAATGAGAGGATGGCTGCTTTGGCGCAACAGATCAGGGATTTAACTGCTCCTCCCCGATGATGTACTTTTTTGTTTCTCCTGTAATTTCTCAGAGATAATAAAGATACATTTTCTGACTTTGTGGACCCATCACTTTATAATATAAATGATAGGCTAAGATGAAAGTGATATCAGAGGTATTATGACATACTTTCGGTAAGGTTTTGCTGAATGTAAATCTATTAAGAGGTAATATGAACCTGATAGAATATAATCCATTTAAATTTGTATACCAAACACTATCAGAGGTAATATGAACATGATAGGTTTACAAATTAGTTGAGCATATCCATTAAGAGGTCATATGAATCTGATAGAATATGATCCAACTAACCTTTGTGCGTGGTATCGTCAGAATAAGATCTTCATCATACTCCGTTAAGCAAAGGAGATCGAATATAGTACTTCTTCAGGAATTTGCCGTTGATAGGAGCCATTGCCAAATTTCCATTAGGCTTGGCTATCTGTAAGCGCCATTTGTAATCATATAAGGGCCCTCCATTTTTTTACGATAGTTTGTGCGAGCTTTGGACATCGTACCAGAGGTAATATGTACGTAGTACAATACCGTGTTTGTTGAGGACATCCCACTGGGGGATCTTTGGTGGACCTATTATTTGTTGTGCACGTTGAGTACAAATAATAAGTTCGAAACAAGCCCTATCAGATATAGTATGGTCGTGATAGATTTTGTAGCTGGTAAAGACATCCTGCTAGGGAATTTTTTTGTGGACCCACTACTTTTTGCGCATGTTAGTGCAAGTAATAGGTTTGAGATAATTCCTGCTAGAGGTAATATGGACGTGGCAAAATATGACTCTGTGGGGATAGTGGAGAGACATAGTCCAGAGGTAATATGAACATGAACTGACTTTTTCTTCGCTGGGGAAAATGAGGATAGGTAATATGGATTCGAACAATCCGTTTCCATTGCGGGCATCCCACCGGGGTATTTTTGGTGGACCTATTACTTCTTGTGCACGAGAGTACAAGTAATAAGTTTAAGACAAGCCCTGCCAGAGGTAATATGGACGTGACAGATTTCGTGGACCTAACACCACTGGCGTACTTAGAGTTAAGTACGGGTGCTAAGTTGAGACGACAACCGATATCAGAGGTAATATGGACATGAAAATCGATAGCCAAAACTCGGAAGGTTTGCTCAGAGGTAATATGAACATGACAAACTCAGCCTGGGAGAAATATTATGACAGTAATTCAGAGGTAATATAAACATGAACTAATATCCAAAAAACTCATTGAGGAGTGATTCGTTGAGTATGGTCTATCCAAACATGAAGATAGACCAAAGAATTATTCCGCTGGGGAGATGGATGGGACGATAGCTCAGAGGTAATATGAACATGGCTAGCGTCTAACGAGATTGGTGCAAGTAGACCTAAGGATTGCTCCGCTGGGGGGAATTTTGAGGATCCATCATCCATTGCGTATCCGGGATTCTTGGATACGGATGATGGCTCTTTACAAGAATTTGTAACAAAGGAGAAAATGTTGCACATAGGCACTCGCTGGGGATGCCAAATTGTTGAACATATCTATTCAGAGGTCATCTCAACATGATAGAATATGATTCTCGATCTTCGACGATCGAGAAAATATTGCACATAGGCACTTGCTAGGGATGAAGAACCAAGAGTTGATTTGTTCATCTGGGTTGTGGACTTATTACCCATGGCGTACTTTAAGTACAGATAATAAGCTGAAACAACTAGTACTATCAGGGGTTATGCGAACGTGATAGTAGAAAGTCGAAGAGAAAAACTTCACTAAGAGGTAATGTGGACATGGAAAAGTTCTGAAAATATCTTACTCAGAGGTAAGGTGGACGTGGTAAGATATGACTTAGTGGAGATAAAGAAAAACATGGCAGAGGAAATATGGGAATGACCATTTTTGTGGTGATAGATTTACTCTGCCGGAGAAAGTGGAGAGACGTAGTTCAGAGGTAGTATGGACGTGAACTGATAGCAACAACCTGGGAGGTTTGTTCAGAGGTCACTTGGACATGGCAAACTCAGCTGGGGGAAAACAGTTTGGATGTAAACCCATGTCCAAAAAATTCACTGGGGAGTGATTTTCTGAGTGGGGATAGTCCTGAAGGTTGCTCATCTGGGGAGACACTGTCTTCTCGTTATAAACGCAAAGTGATGACTTTGGCGTCAATCAACTCCTGGATTTTTCTTTTCAGCACATAGCATGCCTTCGTGGGATGATGAATGCACCGATGAAAGAGACAATAATCTGGGTCATCGACCTTGCCAGCCCTTTCAGGGTATCTGATGTTGGGTAGCCGAAGTTTGTTTTCCTTCATCAATATATTGAATATTTCAATGATGTCATCATCCTTGAAGGAGAAAGTCCCCTTTGGCTTTCGGGCTCCCGATACCTGAGTCGTACGGTCTTCAGGGAAGATGGTCATAGTTGCATCATCTTCGGACTCAGAGGGAATTTTACCCCCAGCTTTGGATGCTGTTCTGTTTTGTCGAGAGAGACTACCCCCAGCCATGTCGTTGTCTGGTTCTTCTTCTTCTTCTTTTTGTTTGTCCCTGTCCACAAAAGTTGATTTAGAAGGACCTGCCTCTGGTATTACAGGATCAGACTCTAGAGGTTTGGAGTTTGCAAGAGATGCGGTAAACCCTAACCCAAAATGAGTTCGTTGGCAGTAAGGATCACCATGCAACGGTATTCGTCTGCCTTTTCCATAATTGAGGCCTTGCTTCAACTTCAAATCATAACCCATGTTTTGCATAATCTTTAAAGCCTGTGGGCTATATCTGTGGATTTGTATTTTTCCACTATCAGACTCGTGAGATTCCTCTTGTACAATCGGTCTATTCCGCATTCGACCGAAGATTATTTGATGCTGATCTTTGCGAGTCGGTGGAACAATAAAGACAGATTCTTCATGTGGCCCATATGTCTTGACGACCTTAGGTGTTGACGCTACTTCCCACATGATCTCCCCACGCTTGGTAGTTAGGGGAACTGAATCCTGGTTTTGACCCCTGTCCTTGCGTTTCTGGATCAAGAAATCACGCAAATCAGGGTAATTATCAGAAGAAGAAGAAGAAGGCTTATTCTGCCTTTTTACATCAGTAGGCCTATGGAGATTAGGAACTATAACCCTTTCTCGGCCATAAGAATACATCAGTCTACCCATGTGAGTGGCATATGACCCATCATCTATTTGAGGAGCGTACCTTCCCTTAAAACGAATCTTCTTTATGCGGACAGACCTCTCCTGGCACAATTTGGAGTTTTGTCCAGGTTCTCGTGAAACAGGGAAAGTCCGCGTAATCTAAAGAGTGGAAATTTTCTTCTCTTGTGGGCATAAAAGCCTAGAGGTTGGAAGATTTGCCACTCGTTTTCCCTTGATATGATCCAAGAGTCCATCTGCCTCATCATAGACGGGAGATGTAAGTATACGCACATGGCGTGTTTGACATTTCTGGATTGGCACTGAGGCCTTGCCAGAAATTTTGTCTGCCACGTCACAGACGGGAGACGAAGTTTTACGCGCAGGGCGCGTTCTAGACTTCTGGATTGGCACTGGGGCATTGCCAGAAGTTTTGTCTGCCACGTCACAGACGGGAGACGAAGTTTTACGCGTAGAGCGCGTCTGAGACTTCTGGATTGGCACTGAGGCTTGGCCAGAAGTTTTGTCTGCCACGTCACAGACGGGAGACGAAGTTTTACGCACAGGGTGCGTAGGCGCAACTTTGTTGATCAGAGAGTAAGAGCTTGCAGGAAGGGTAGAGGACGTCTTAAGCATCCATACTTTACGCAGCTTCCTGTTGTTCTGGACAGAGGAGGAGGGAGAGCTACCCCCTGCATGAAGCATGTCTTCATAGGCAGATTGGTCGAACTGGACGACCAAAGTCTTCTTCGTCGATCCGATGGATACAACATCGTGTTGAGCAATTGCTTTCTCGTCAGAGGAGAAAGTCGTCCCCAGCAGAGTCGCCATTTTTGTTTGGATAAACAAAATAGAGGGTTTGTACGAAAATCTTTTGGTTTACAAACTCAGGCTATTAAACTCTCCTGGCATAGAAAACACTATCAGAGGTATTATGAACATGATAGGTTTTAAAAATTTACCTGGCGAGTCACCATTTTGTTTGAGATAAAACAAATAGAGGGTTTGTACGAAACCTTTTTGTTTACAAACAAGAAAAGAGTACAATTAATCCTATACGAGGATATTAAGTACAATAAAAATAATTCTGGGGAAAAATTGTTATAGGAGTCTGATCTGCGGTCGATCACTTTGTCCCTTGGACCACACGATAATGAAGAAGTGCTATAGAAGAATAAGAAGCTTCAAAGATTGCATGTTGGATTGAACTGTCAACCAACACTCTCTGTATGTGCTCTCTCTCTCTGATCTCTGATAGTGCCCTGGCCGATGTCTGATCTGATTCTTTTATTGTCTCGGCCTCTGTGGTTGTGCGCCTATTTTCTGATCTTTGTCTCCCTTATTTTCTGTACTTTGTCCCTGTGATCAGGGATCTCTATTTATAGAGATCAGTCACACTAACTGTCTAGTCGGCGTAAAAGCCAAGCTGTGAAGAGAGTTGCACCTTTTACGCGGAGGTTATAATAACTGCTACCCACGTCTGAATGACCTTCTAAATCTGCGTATGACACGTGTCCCATTATAAGGTAACGCGTATAACTGCTTCTCGAAGATCACGGCATGCAAGCCACGTAGGTAACTGCCCCTTGCGTAAAGATGGTTGGCGTAAAAGCCAAATAGCTGTCTCCTTGGCGTAAAAGCCAAATAGCTGTCTTGTTGGCGTAAAAGCCATACTCTGTCTTGTTGGCGTAAAAGCCAAACTCTGCGTAAAACTTGATGGTTCATGAATAATAGATAACCAGCGTAAAATAGCTAATTATCCATCATGACTGAGGTTTTGAGCGTATTCTGTAACGCCCCGCTCCGCGCCGGCGTTATGTATCAAGGTGAGTGGGCAGAACTTCGTTCTCTGATTCTTGCACGCCTTAATAATAACCTGAGTTTTTGCTTGCAATATTTTCTTAAGAGAATGATAGAACCTGCCTGGCATGTTAATGAACGAACTCACCTAGCTTGTCTTGAATCAATAAGTCTGCTAAACGAGAATCCAGATCGCTGGCTTAGAGTGCATGAACATGTTCACTATCGTCTATGCTTCGAGAGAACCATACTGTGCCTGAATGTGTTCAAGTGATAAGTCGGCTTGCCCCGCAACAAAGATTGTTTATAGATGGTTCGTCTCGTCTGCATACAGAGTTTATTTGATAGTGTTCCATGCATTCGCACGCGGTCGGACAATGGCTTTTGGTGCAGAGCTGAACTGCATGTGTCACGGCTGCTACAGAGATAGTGGAAAGCAACCATGAGTCACAGCTGCCATTAGCATCAGATAAAAGAGTCATTGGTATGCTGTTCCCCCAGCTGCCGATCCTGAATACTCGGGGACCGCCATTCATATAGCTAAGTCATTGTGTTGGCTTGGATAGAGGACTGCCCCTAAGAATGTGCATCGTGTGTCTAGCTTTGCATCAGACCCTCGAGTCGCACGAGACACGCTGCGCACACCCTGAACATGATCGGTTTGCTTGCCTGCTTAGTATATGAAACTCTGTTTCCAAACGTGTTTCTAAACAAGTAAATCGACTCTGCTAGAACTGCATGAAACGAACCTAGGTAAAACTAGAAAGATCACTAGTAATGTAATATTTTATAACATGATTACTTAGTGCCTGTTTGAGTGAATGCTTGTTTCTGTTCAGTTGATTTATCTCACCAGTACTTGTATAAAGTGCTGACCCACCAACAGTTTACTTGCTTGCAGGTACTGGATCGTCCGAGGAAGCGATAGGCGTGCCACAGTCCCGAAGACCCGGAATCCTGGTTTCGATTGTTGCCCCGGGAATGCTATCGTATAAGGGGGCATAATGTATGGAACGAACGTGTGCCTTTGCTAAGGGAAACCCAAGTTGCCTCGATTGTCCCGAACACTCAGTTGGCTAATGCATTGCATTGCAACAAGTCCCTTTCCGCTGCTTACTCGATTGATGCGATGATAGCCAACTATCAACTTAAACGATTGGCCTTGCACGGGCGCAACCCCAGGCCCGTGCGGCATCACGTCCCCCGAAAGCTCGACTCGGGCCATTCGCTTGGCTCCCTTCCTCCCTCGCACCCGCGGGACGGGCGCGGTGATTCGCGTCCCGGCGCGCCGAGGCACGGTGATTCGTGCCCGGTTCGTTCATTCCCGGCCGCACGGGGCGGGGCAGAGCGGAGCGGCGGCCCGGGCGGGGCCGGGGCGTGACATATTCTGGGCTAAATAGCCTTATCACATACATTGGCAAATATGGCCGAGTTGGCATATTTCAAGGAGATAGCATACGGCGTACTCCTATAATTGAAAATAGCATGGTTGGCATAAAATGCAAGGATGGTGATGTGAGCGTATTAGTCACAGTTTTAGCTCTTTCCCGTCATGACAAAATATGAAGAATAGAACCAAATCTCGTGCATTAAATGCAGATATATGCCCCCATTTCGTGTATTAAATGCAGAGATATGCCTCGAGCTCTGTGTAGGAAATAGCTTTTGACGTGGCATCTGATTTTGTCTTTATCTTGAGCGTAAAATTCCTTTCTGCCCATGTAGAATAGGCATCATATTCTTTGAATGCGTAAAAATGACTTGTATCAATAATATATCGCTAAACGACAACCTGGGTCTCTGTGCAAAATCATCATCACAGCCGTCCTCTCGATCATCGTGCAGTACTTTTGTCAGGAGTCAGGTTCGCTGCTTTGTCTGACAAATTCATCCGAGGAATACGAAGAGTTCATCGTACAACTTTACGCTGCAAACAAACGTATTTTGAACTTTACGCAGGAAGGTAAAGCAACCTTTTACGCCAAAACAGCCTTGAAGCGCTGCTTTACGCGGGCAGTTATGAAGCTCTTCTTTACGCCTAACAGCTCTTAAGCCCTGTTTTACGCGTACAGCTCTGAAGCCATGTTTTACGCCACACAGCCTTGCAGCTCTGTTTTACGCGGACTTCTGTAATACGCGTACGATTCCTTGCTTCTACAACAGGTGCATCTAGTGAGTTTGTATTATATTATCCGAGCAAGCATATGCATCCCGAGATAGTTCAGACTGCTGATGGGACATCCCAACCCATCAGGGGTACTGGCTCGGTCCATTGTACTTCATCTGTTACCCTTTTATCTGTATTGCATGTTCTTTTATTTTCGGTCAACTTACTTTCTGTTAGCTCTCTCATTGATCAATTGAATTATACTGTTCTTTTTGATCGGGATATGTGTTATTTCCAGGAGAAAGTCACAGGAAGAGGCTTGGGACTGGCATCAGGCGTGATGGTCTTTGGTACTTGGATTGGGAGACTGCAATGCTTGCTGCTACTACTAATGGAGGTCAAGAGACAAAAGCAATGTTCCAACACTGCAGATTGGGACATTTATCGTTTGATAGTTTGAATAAGTTAAAACATGAGATAATGAATAAAGTAGACAAAAAACGTTATTTTGTAATGCGTGTGAACTTGGAAAGTATACATGTTCTACTTATAAAATGGTTGGTCTTCAAGGTTTTGAGTCATTTGTACTTGTTCATTCTGATGTTTGGGGACCGTGTCCTACTACTTCTATCAGTAGATTCAGATGGTTTGTTACCTTCATTGATTGCTACTCACGTATGACCTGGATCTACATGATAAAACAGAAATATGAGGTGTACAAATATTTTTAAGACTTCTCGGCATATATGAAGACTCAGTTTGGAGTACATGTGAAGATTCTTCGAATAGATAATGGGACCGAGTACACCAACAAGGAGTTTGCTAGTTTTATCTCTAGTCAAAAAATTCTTCATCAAACCACTTGCCCATACACTCCTTCTCAGAATAGGGTGGCTGAACGCAAGAACATGCATCTACTAGAAATGACACGTTCTTTGCTGCTAACAATGAATGTGCCAAAAATTTTGTGGAGTGAGGCTGTTATGACAACAGCTTATCTAATCAACAAGATATCGACAAGAGTATTAGGGACGAAGGCACCATGTAAGATGCTCTTGGGCTATAATATTATTATTATTCCTCCCAGAGTGTTTGGCTGTATATGTTTTGTGCGAGATCACAGAATGATGGTGAGCAAGCTGGATCCACAAGCAGTTAAATGTATCTTTGTGGGCTACTCACCAAGTCAGAAATGATACAAATGTTGGTATTCCACTGAAAGAAGGTTGTTTGTCAATATGGACGTGACCTTCCGGGAGTTTGAACCATTTTATGGAAAGAAGACGGAGTTAAGTTCTTTGTTCGAGGATGGCTCTACTGATGCTAGTAGAGAGGGAGAGAATGAGAGTGGCATTGTGGTTGGTATGATTCCATGTCCTTTTGAGTCACCGAGGAGTGATGGTGTCTCAAGGGGAGCCGATAGTCAGGGGGAGCTGGGAGTATATAGGGAGCATGAGCAGCAACAACAGGAGCAACGGGAGCTTCCTCCTGATGTCCCTAAGCTACTACCCACAAATGTTGATGTCCCAAGTCTCTCTTCTCCAGGACCTTCTTCGGCCCTTCCATCTGAGTCACCTGGTAACAATTTCTCTCCTGATACTTCTAATCCTCCTGTCTTGCTTCGTAGAACTTCTAGAGTCAATGCTGGAAAACCTCCAGCTAAGTTTGACAGTTGGGATACTGACATTGCACATTACATTTCATATGCATCCACTCCAATTGCATATAAGACCTTACTTGCATCATTAGATTCAATGCTTGTACCTAACAACTGCCAGGTAGCTAAGCAAGACCTAGGTGGTTGAGTGCCATACAGGAGGAACTTCAGGCCGTGAAGAAGAACGACACATGGGAGCTGGTACCACTGCCAGCTGGGAAGCGTGTTGTTGGATGTAAATGGATTTATACTGTTAAGCAGACTCCAGAGGGCAAAATTGACAGGTACAAGGCCATATTGGTTGCTAAATGCTATAGCCAAACTTATGGTATCGACTATGACGAGACCTTTGCTCCAGTCCAAAGATGAGCACTGTGCGAGTGTTGGTGTCATGTGCTGCCAACTTCAATTGGCAACTACATCAGCTAGATGTTAAGAACGCCTTTTTGCACGGGGATCTCCAGGAGGAGGTGTATATGGAGATTCCACCAGGCTTTGCTAATTCACAAGCAACGAAAAAGATATACAAATTGAAGAAGTCTTTGTATGGGCTAAAGTAGTCTCCGAGAGCATGGTTTGATATATTTAGGCTTGCAGTCTATGGTATAGGGTATAGGCAGTGCAATGAAGATCATACTGTGTTTTACAGGCACTCTAAGACTCGTATCACTGTTATTGCAGTCTATGTTGATGATATTGTAATTACTGAAAACGATACTGAGGAGATTCTACGGCTGAAGAAAATCCTTGGAGAGGAATTTGAAGTTAAGGATCTGGGGCAGTTGAAGTACTTTTTCGGAATTGAAATTGCAATATCACGAAAGGGTATAGTACTTTCTTCGCGAAAGTATGCTCTGGACTTTCTTTCAGAGACAACAATGCTGAGTTGCATGGTTGCTTCTACTCCTATCGAGCAGAATCACAAGTTGTGTGCTGAGGGTGGTGATTCGGTGAGTAAGGAACAATATCAAAGATTAGTTGGTCGGCTCATATATCTATGTCATATGAGACCTGATATTACTTATGTCGTGAGTGTGGTGAGTAGATATATGTATGATTCCAGAAAGCAGCATATGGAGGCAGTTCGCAGAATTCTCAGGTATATTAAAGGAAGCCCAGAAAAGGGATTATGGTTCAGAAGTTCTGGACATCTGAGAGTTGAAGGCTACTGTGATGCCGATTGGGCGGGTTGTATGGACGATCGCATGTCCACTACAGGTTACTGTATTTTTGTTGAAGGCAATCATGTATCTTGGAGCAGCAAGAAGCAAGATGTAGTGGCTAGGTCTACAGCTGAGGCCGAGTACAGAGCTATGGCAGTTAGCCTGTGCGAAATGATGCAGGTGAAGAGCTTGTTGACTGAGATGCGTTTGTTTAGAGGAGACTCCCTGCAATTTTGGTGTGACAACAAATCAGCAATTGATATTGCAAACAATCCAGTTCAGTATGATCGCACCGAACATGTGGAGTGATCGGTTCTTCGTCAAGGAGCAGTTGAATAGAAAAGTTTTAACTTTGAGCTATGTGAAATCAGCGGAGCAGTTAGCTGATTGTTTTACTAAAGGTTTATGTCCTAGAGAGTTTGATACATTTTGTAACAAGATGGGGATGGTTGATATCTATCGCCCATCTTGAGGGGGAGTGTTGAGTTATGGGGGACTTATTTAGTCCCACATCGGATAGAAAATAAGGAGGAAACTAGCCTCCTCCTATATATATGTACCCCCTCTCTTGGAAGTAAATCAATCAATTATTTTCTCTCTACATTCAGCATACAAATGTACAACCTATTCACTTATATGGGCACCGCCCTTGATCCAAGGATTAAAAAGGAGCTCATCCAGGATAACATCAACTCTGAAAATTATTTAGAGGAAGCAAGAAGCCATTTTAACAAAGATTATGCGACAAACTAGTTTTCAGCCATAGGCAATGGTTATGGATCTCAGGATGCTGAGGAGGCTAATGTGGTGTCATTCGCGGAAGAGATAGCGAGGAAGAGACGAAAAGGGAGCATGCCCACATCCTCATACGGGCTGTCACAATATCTGTCAGAGCCACCGACAGCTATGGCTACTGATGTGTTGGATTGGTGGAAGGCCAACAGTGCTCGATACCTACGTCTCTCTGTAATGGCTCGAGATTATCGAGCAGTTCAAGGGACTTCAATCGAGCCTGATGAGTTGTTTCTTAGTAAAGGTGACGAAACACACGAAGCATCAGTTTTGTTTGCCTTACGGGAGCATGCAAGCAGTCATGTGCATCAACTCTTGGATCAAGAGTGGGTTCAAGTCGAAGTTTAGATCATCCATAATAGATTACGAGAAGCTGGTAGAATCTGGTGCAATGTCGTTCTCCAATGCCAAGTCCCGATGCAAATATTTTGGCAGTGATGTTGTACACTATTGTAATTTAGTGTACGTTAATCTCAAGATCATTGATGGTATGTAATTTAGACCGAGGGTCCTGATATGATATCAGGAACATGAAATGTTTATGATACTGTGAAATTTGCCTAAGAGAGTATCGCAAGTTGTGTTCAGAAGAAAATATTATTTGGCTTAGTTTGCGAGGGCAATGTGATGGCCTTGGTTTGTGACAGAACTGAACCTCTAATGTTCGGAGCTATGGAATTTCCAGTAACTAATGCATGAACTCATCATTCAAATTGGCCTACAGACACAAAGATTATTTGGATTGATACGCCACAGATTGGCTGGTTACTTGTTAGGGGATATACATGGCCAAGAATGCGTAGGGATGCACTCACTAAATTTGGAATCACACCTTCATATACAGGACCTGGGAGAATGTTAATTTGGTCTTGCGGCAATCATGTGAGTTATTTTCAAACTTGAACTGCATGAAATTCTCCCAAATTTTGTGCTAAAAAAATTGCTGTCAAATGAAATATCCAGTAATTGCTGATCTGTGCTCAGTTTGTTGCACACTATATCATATTTTGATCTATGCTCAATTGGTTACATATCTACTTTTCACAGCATTTCTGCTGAAAGTTCTTTTAGCAAAAGAGAGAGGGGCTAGAGTAAGCTGAAATAATGAACTGCCAAAAGAATTGGTTCTAGTACAAGGTTGTTTTAGTTTATAGAATCTATGTTCAGCTAAAATGAAATTCTTACTATAATGTCATTTCAGGGCGAATAATCAGATTGAAGTTCAGTCGTAACAGTAAAATGAGTAAATGAAAGAGTTACAAGTATAATTCTCTCTATGCAAAATATAGTCAATAGATCAACCTTTGAACCCTCGTGGACTCTACTGACACTAAAATAAGGTCTTAGATAGAACTACGTAGATCCTTTAACTTCCAACGATCTCTTGAATTTCTTTTGAAAAAGAACTACGTGTTTCTCAATTGAATGGCACATTCTAAAATCCGTAAACTTGACCACACATCACTCTTCATTTTTCTCTGATAAATATTTTGCGACACATGTGCTTGAGCTTTAACTACGATGAGCAAATTCATTGTTAAAATATCTCCTTATTAAGTTGTTCAAAATATTAAAATGAATGCCAATTCCCAAATCACATTACCGACCTTCTTGACCTACATGCCCTTCAGATTAGGTGACATAGCTACATTCCTAAACTAATCCTCACAGAAGGTTAACATTCTATACCTCTTTAAATACAATACATAACACTTCTTTCATATTCCTTATCTTCTTTGTAATAGTCTATTAGGAGGGTCCCCACATCAAAGACTCGTAAATTGATGATTGGTACCTTAAAATAACTCTCATCAAGAATTTAAGATCCAGTTCTCTCATGCATCCTTGGTCACACAAGTAGCTAAGTCAGATGCCAATTCCCCCACAACACTTCTTTCATATTCCTTGCATAAGGAGCAAATTCATAATATTAAAATGAATGCCAATCCTCCCACATTTTTTCTTTTTGATTGAGGCGTTAGTAAGTCCTCAAATGTAGTTTGCATTTGGTTCTCCGTTTGGAAAAAATAAAAGCTTTTTTCCCTTCTGTTGAACTTTGGGTGTCGTACTAGAGGTAATATGGACGTAGCACAACACCGTAGTCTTTCACGGACATCCAACTGGGGGATCTTTAGTGGACCTATTACTTATTGCGCACTTGAGTGCAAGTAATAGATTCAAAACAAGCCTTGCCAGAGGTGATATGGATGTGGCAAGTTTGGTGGACTTAACACCGCTGACGTACGTAGAGTTAAGTACGGGTGCTAAGTTTTGACGACGATCGATATCAGAGGTAATATGGACGTGATGATCGATAGTCAAGTAGGGAGGTTTGCTCATAGGTAAGAAGGACATGGAAAATCCTACTGGGGAGGATGTGAGGACGATAGCTCAGAGGCAACGCGAACGTGAGCTAATCGATAGTCATACCGAGAGGTTAGGTACGATCATGGTATTTTTTGGAAGAAAAAGGAAACGAGGAAGATGTAATATAGACGTGGCTGTTTCTTTGGATGAGGAACTGTAACGCCCCAGTCCCAAAATACGTAGGACTAGGAATACATAACATACCAGCTACGCATTAGACCAGACTCTGTTCTGACTCGAATACGTATAAGCTGTATAATAAGGGTATCTATCTAAGAAATACTGATAATATCTATGTCACAATCCACAAAAGAATAAAATATCGAGAATGAACTGCATGTGCTAAAGTCGGTCGTCCAGTAACACATAAGCTCGAATAGACTCGAGAAAGAAATATGAGTCTATAAAAACTAGGCTACAACAGCAGATGAATCAACAATATGAATAAATAAACATAACTCTGGTAGAAATGATATAAGTACCTGGTACCAATGCCTACATAACAAAGCAACATACATTAGCAACTCCAAGCAGGCTCCATAATAAATCTATGCTGCAAAACTGGCAAGGGACCAGGTCCTCAGAGGGACGTAACAAGGTACAAGAAACAACATGCTAAAGTAAAACAGTAAAATAATAAGCAATGTGCTCAAGGGTATCTATCATAACCAGTTAAGTGGATGCAAGTGAGAACGTACTCGTCCGCTAAACCACCGGATTTCATACATATACTAGGGTACTAGTGATAGTAGTAGTAATAGTAGTAGGTACGTACAAGCCCTGTCAATGTACATGCAGTACTATAATACTAGTAAAGTTTTGGTAGCCCAGCAGTACGGTAAGTTCTCCCCAACCCCATGCATCTCACGCCTCATGTCACGAACGCAAGACAATCTCTATCTATCAAGTCAAGGCGTAAATAATAGCACTAGTACAAGTCTTCAGCCTTGTCCTAAAACAAAAGTCGGGATCCTTGAATATCTCAAGAGTGGCTCCTGTGCATGAAAGTCGAGTACAATGTCCTAGGATAAATCATACAAGAGTAGCACAAGTAGGTAAGTGCTGACGATGCAACTAACGATACCCGAACTCCACGTAAGGAAGTCGACACCCTAATGTAATCCGGAAGCTAAGTATCGTGGCGGTCCTAGGTCATAACAATTACAAGCAATAAAAAAATAGCAAATATAATATAACTAGAGCATAATCTACTGTGAACAAGGCAAGGTACACTTGCCAGAATTTCGAATATAGCGAGGTCCAAGTAGCGAGCTCAATGCGTCGACTGCTCCCGAAAAAGGTGGAATCCACACGAACTCTCCGGATGCTACAACAGACCACCAATATTTTCAAAATATAAGAAATAGCTAGGATTGACTACCCATAAGTCCAATTTGGACACAGGGGCAAAAACGACAATTTTGGGTCAAAGTGATGTCCAATTGTGACCCACTTTGCACCGTAAAACATGCCAGAGATAAAGTTATCCAAATTTAACGAACTTAGTATCTATAAGTCCAGATCGATGGTACGAACTCAACCGAGTGTCCAAAATTAAATTCTGGTGAGCCGGTCACGAAATCACCCGTCAAGTGGAACCGTGGGGCCCGCGAAATGGTGTTTCGTCAACGTTCTCAGAATTGAACCAAACTTGGGTCACAGGACCAGCGTAACGCTGCGAATCCGATGGCGCAAGTTTCGTTGCGAAATGACAAGCACACACGAAGTTATGACAATGTGTCAAATAGACCGATACAATATTTTTTGACGGATACGCATTGATCCCGACGCGCACACATGTCCAAATCAAGTTTTGCGAAAGTTCATACGTCCGTGTTTACGTTACGCACCATTCGGTGCAATCCGCACACGATGACGTGGTCTCGTTTGGCGGGACGTACCCCGTATTAAAAAATCTAAATTTAGAAAATATTATCTTCTACTCCATTGTTGAGAATAAATTAGCTTCTACTCCATTAAATATAAACCTTTGTGTGAGTACCCCTTCGGGAGTCGACATGCCCGCCAATGCGATCTGTAGGGACGGCTATATTTGCATCGGAGGCAGGAAGCTTTTTCTTAGATGTCATTGTTCTAGACATTAAAGAATACGATATTATTCTGGAAGTGGACTAGTTGGATGATTGCCATGCAACAATCGAGTGCGTGGAGAAGCGAATCATATTTTGTCTACCCTAAAAGGCAGACTTCTACTCTTCGTGCAGCGCTGCCCCGAAAACGGCGATGGTGATATCAGCAATTACGGCTAGGCGCATGTTGTATTCAAGCTGTGAAGGGTACTTAGCCTCTATTCGAGACACCCGGCAGGAAGGTGCAGATGCAGCTCAAGCTGATGTCATAGCAAATTTTCCCGACGTATTTCCGGATGAGCTGCCTGGAATGCCTCCTGATCGAGAGATCGAATTCTCCATTGACACATTTTAGGATACTTGACCGATATCGAATGCACCATACCTAATGGCGCCAGCAGACCTAAAAGAACTGAAGGTGCAGTTACAAGATCTGTTGGACTGAGGATACATTCGCCCAAGTGTTTCTCCTTGGGGAGCTTCGGTTCTGTTCGTAAAGAAGAAGGACGGATCCATGCGGCTGTGCATAGACTACCGAGAACTGAATAAGGCTACCGCGCGGAACAATTATCCGTTATCAAGGATAGACGACCTGTTTGATCAACTACAAGGCGCAACAGTATTCTCTAAAATCGATCTCAGGTGGTGCTATCACCAGTTGAAAATCAAATTCGGTGACGTCCCCAAGTCAGCGTTCCGAACCCGATACGGGCACTATGAATTTCTTGTAATGTCGTTCGGCTTGACGAACGCCCAGCAGCTTTCATGGATCTGATGAACCGCGTATTCCGTTCGTTTGTGGACAAGTTTGTGGTCGTGTTTATTGACGACATACTAATATATTCCAAGAATGAGACAGAGCACAAGGAACACCTGAAGATCGTGCTACAGACGTTACGGAAGCATCGGTTGTTCGCAAAGCTCAGCAAGTATGAGTTCTGGTTAAACAGCGTGGCGTTCCTTAGACATGTCATCTCGGTAGAAGGAGTCATCGTAGACCCAAAGAAGATAGAAGTGGTGGTGGATTAGAAGCAACCTATGTCAGCCAGTGAAGTTCGTAGCTTTCTTGGCCTAGCGGGATACTACCGTAGGTTCATGAAAGACTGTTCTAAATTGGCCTCGCCTTTGACTCGCCTTACTCAAAAAGGAATTGCATTCAAGTGGAGTGACGATTGCGAAGCTAGCTTTCATGAGATAAAGCAATTGAAGCCGCACGAGAAAAACTATCCAACATATGACTTGGAACTGGCGGCAATTGTGTTCGCACTAAAGTTGTGGCGGCATTATCTTTCTGGTGTTACTTGCAAAATCTATACAGACCACAAGAGCCTTAAGTACCTATTCACCCAATGGGAACTGAACCTCCAGCAGCGACGCTGGCTAGAACTGATAAAGGACTACAACCTAACGATCGCATATACGCCGGACAAGAAAAACGCCATTGCTGATGCTCTGAGTCGAAAGCACGTGGGCTCGCTATCTATAAACAACCGTCTGCTTCAGGATCTAGAGGCGATGGACATCGAATTTCGTGTTCGGCATCGAGGAATGCAGCTGGCTCCACTCCATCTTGAGCCCAGTTTGCGTGATAGAATCAAGTCTGCTCAGAGGGAACGATCAGTTCCTAACGAAGGTGCGTGGGCTGATCTCGACGGAAAAGACGTCCAACTTCATGGAAGGCAAAGATGGGACCTTACAGATGAAAGAAAGATTATGCGTTCCTAGCGATCCAGAACTCCGAAAGAAAATCATGACAGAGGCACACTATGCAAAATATTCCTTACATTCGGAGAGCACTACGATGTACAAGGACTTGCACATGACCTTCTGGTGGTACGGTATAAAGTGGGATGTGGCAACCTTTGTGTCACAGTGTACGGCCTGTCAACAGGTAAAAGCTGAACATAAGAGGCCAGACGGGGAGCTGCAGAACCTCGCTATTCTCGAGTAGAAATTGGACAACATCGCTATGGATTTTATCGTGGACTTTCCAAAGACGTCGCGGGGGCATGATGCAATTTGGGTCATAGTTGATCGTTTGACCAAATATGTCCACTTTCTCCCTATCAAAGTTACATGCAACGTCGATCAGTTAGCATATATTTACATTGACGAGATTGTCCGACTGCACGGAGTACATGCCTCAATCGTCTCGGACCGCGATGGACGTTTTTATTTCGTTTTTGGACTAGCCTACAGTCTACTTTGGGTACCAAGTTAAATTTCATGACCGTATATCACCCCCAGACTGACGGACAGACGGAAAGGATGAATCAGATACTTGAGGATATGTTACAACTGTGTGCGATCGATCTAAAGACTAGTTGGGACACACACCTTCCGTTAGCGGAGTTCGCGTACAACAACAATTACCAATTGAGCATCCAGATGGCACCATACGAAGCACTCTATGGGCAGAAGTGTCGATCTCCAATTTGTTGGGACGAAGTCGACGAGCGACAAGTACTCGGACCAGAACTGGTAGGGCAGGTCGTTGAGAAAGTTCGCTTGATTCGAGAAAGTCTCCGTACTGCGCAGAGCCGACAGAAGAGCTATGCCGATGCACATCGTAAATCCTTAGAATTTATGGTTGGGGATCACGTCATCTTGAAAGTGACACCAATGCGTAGAGTGATGCGCTTCGGTATTAAGGACAAATTGAGTCACAGATTTGTTGGCCCTTTTGAAATACTTGAGCGAGTGGCAGTTGTGGCCTATCGGATTGCACTACCCCCGCCCTGGCTGAAGTGCACGATGTCTTCCAAGTCTCTCAACTTTGGAAGTATGTACATGATCCGAGTCATGTAGTTAGGTTTGATCAATTGGAACTGCGCACGGACTTATCGTACTCAGAGGATCCTGTGCAGATTTTGGATCACAAGGAGAAGGTGTTGTGGAACCGTACAATGTCCTTGGTTCGCGTGTTGTAGAGGAACCATTCAGTAAAAGAATCAATGTGGGAGATTGAGTCAGAGATGAAGGAGATGTACCCTTCATTGTTCATTCAGTAGGAGGTAAGACATTGTTCTTAAGTTTTGGGACAAAACTTTTTTTTAGTGGTATATTATGTAGTACCTCAAATTCCGATCTGACCGAGATGAGCACTATTATAGAATATTTTAGAGTAATTATTATATTTTTTTATTGATATTCTCTTGGCTATTTATAGCCTTACAACCCTTCATCTTACATTAATACCCAATTAAAAATTTTTGTAGAATATTCTAATATCCCAACAAATATACCAAGAATATTCTAATATACCAACAAATATACCAAGAATATTCTAATATACCAACACTCCTCCTCAAGATTGGCGAAAGATATTCACTAAGTCCATCTAGTCAAATCCTCTAATCATATCTGCAGAGCTAAGTCCCTTGTTCATACTGTCTGTTACCTGCTCCTTGGTTGGAACATGACCTAGCTCCAGTAGTTCACGGTCCAACTTCTCCTTGATGAAGAACTTGTCGATCTCGATGTGTTTGGTCCTTTCATGCTGCACTGGATTGTTGGCGATACTGATGGCTGACTGGTTGTCACACCACATCTTCATCTTGGCTCCTTGATCTAGCTTCAGCTCCACCAACATACTCTTCAGCCATAGCAGCTCTGCAGCCATAGCTCTGTACTCAGTTTCAGCTATCGATCTAGCCACCATCGACTGCTTCTTACTCCTACAAGAGATCAAGTTGTCTCCTACAAATATGCAATAGCCCGAGGTATACCTCATGTCATCAGTACAGCTAGCCCAGTCAGAGACACAGTAGCCCTCGATGCTCAAGTGATAATTCTTCCTGAATGTCAACCCCTTTTCGGGTTTAAGTATCTCAGAATCTGGTATATTGCGTCCATATGACCCTTCCTTGGGTCATGCATGTAGCGGCTCACCACACTCACTGCAAAGCAGATATCAGGACGTGTGTGGCTCAAATAAATTAACTTGTCCACCAGTCTCTGGTATCTGTCTCGGTCAACTGGTTCTCCAGCCTCAGCACACAGCTTGAACCCCTGGTTGATCGGCGTCGCTGCAGGTCTGCATCCCAATATCCATGTCTCTGTGAGAAGGTCCAGCGCATACTTCCTCTGAGAAAGAACAATTCCCTCTTCTTCTCGAGCAATCTCAATCCCAAGGAAGTACCAAAGAAGGCCAAGATCCTTCACCTCGAACTCCTTGCCAAGCTTTGTAACGCCCCGCTCCGCGCCGACGTTATATATCAAGGTGAGTGGGCAGAACTTTGTTCTCTGATTCTTGCACGCCTTAATAATAACCTGAGTTTTTGCTTGCAATGTTTTCTTAAGAGAATGATAGAACCTGCCTTGCATATTAATGAACGAACTCACCTAGCTTGTCTTTGAAACAATGCCTGCTTAACGAGAATCCTGAATCGCCTGCTTAGAGTGCATGAATATGTTCACTATCGTCTATGCTTCGAGAGAACCATACTGTGTCTGAACGTGTTCAAGTGATAAGTCGGATTGCCCCACAACAATGAGTGTATTCTGATGGTTCGTCTCGTCTGCATACTAGAGTTTATTTGATAGTGTTCCATGCATTCGCACGCGGTCGGACAATGGCTATTGGTGGAGAGCTGAACTGCATGTGTCACGGCTGCTACCATGATAGTGCAAAGCAACCATGAGTCACAGCTGCCTCTAGCATCAGATAAAGAGTCATTGGTATGCTGTTCCACCAGCTGCTGATCCTGAGATACTCGGGGACCGCCCTGCATATAGCTAAGTCATTGTGTTGGCTTGGATAGTGACTGCCCCTAAGAATGTGCATTGTGTGTCTAGCTTTGCATCAGACCCTTGAGTCGCACGAGACACGCTACGCACACCCTGAAACATGAACGGTTTGCTTGCTTGCATATTCAATATGAAACTCTGTTTCCAAACATGTTTCTAAACAAGTAAATCGACTCTGCTAGAACTGCATGAAACGAACCTAGGTAAAACTAGAAAGATCACTAGTAATGTAATGTTTTATAACATGATTACTTAGTGCCTGTTTGAGTGAATGCTTGTTTCTGTTCAGTTGATTTATCTCACCAGTACTTGTATAAAGTGCTGACCCACCAACAGTTTACTTGTTCACAGGTACTGGATCGTCCGAGGGAGCGATAGGCGTGCCACAGTCCCGAAGACCCGGAATCCTGGTTTCGATTGTTGCCCCGAGAATGCTATCGTATAAGGGGGCATAATGTATGGAACGAACGTGTGCCTTTGCTAAAGGAAACCCAAGTTGCCTTGATTGTCCCGAACACTCAGTTGGCTAATGCATTGCATTGCAACAAGTCCCTTTCCGCTGCTTACTCGATTGATGCGATGATAGCCAACTATCAACTTAAACGATTGGCCTTGCACGGGCGCAACCCCAGGCCCGTGCGGCATCACGTCCCCCGAAAGCTCGAACGGGCCATTCGCTTGGCTCCCTTCCTCCCTCGCACCCGCGGGACGGGCGCGGTGATTCGCGTCCGGCGCGCCGAGGCACGGTGATACGTGTCCGGTTCGTTAATTCCCGGCCGCACGGGGCGGGGCAGGGCGGAGCGGCGGCCCGGGCGGGACCGGGGCGTGACAGAATGGTATCAGAGCGAAATCGATTCTCTGGCCCAAACCGTTGCTATGACTCTGAGATATTATCGATATGGTTTTGCAAAGAGCGTTCCATACAATAAGTCCATAGATATTCTCAAAGTGCAAAATGTTTTCTGAACTTGAATTGCTTGATTGTTTCGATTGAGTACGGCGAGGGACGGCACTATCGCTACTCGGGATATCAAGAAGTTTATCCTTGAAGTTTCGAGGACGAAACTTTTTGTTGGTTGGTAAGTATGTAACGCCCCGCTCCGCGCCGGCGTTATATATCAAGGTGAGTGGGCAGAACTTCGTTCTCTGATTCTTGCACGCCTTAATAATAACCTGAGTTTTTGCTTGCAATGTTTTCTTAAGAGAATGATAGAACATGCCTTGCATGTTAATGAATGAACTCACCTAGCTTGTCTTTGAAACAATGCCTGCTTAACGAGAATCCTGAATCGCCTGCTTAGAGTGCATGAATATGTTCACTATCGTCTATGCTTCGAGAGAACCATACTGTGCCTGAACGTGTTCAAGTGATAAGTCGGATTGCCCCGCAACAATGAGTGTATTCTGATGGTTCGTCTCGTCTGCATACTAGAGTTTATTTGATAGTGTTCCATGCATTCGCACGCGGTCGGACAATGGCTATTGGTGGAGAGCTGAACTGCATATGTCACGGCTGCTACCATGATAGTGCAAAGCAACCATGAGTCACAGCTGCCTCTAGCATCAGATAAAGAGTCATTGGTATGCTGTTCCACCAGCTGCCGATCCTGAGATACTCGGGGACCGCCCTGCATATAGCTAAGTCATTGTGTTGGCTTGGATAGTGACCGCCCCTAAGAATGTGCATTGTGTGTCTAGCTTTGCATCAGACCCTCGAGTCGCACGAGACACGCTACGCACACCCTGAAACATGAACGGTTTGCTTGCTTGCATATTCAATATGAAACTCTGTTTCCAAACATGTTTCTAAACAAGTAAATCGACTCTGCTAGAACTGCATGAAACGAACCTAGGTAAAACTAGAAAGATCACTAGTAATGTAATGTTTTATAACATGATTACTTAGTGCCTGTTTGAGTGAATGCTTGTTTCTGTTCAGTTGATTTATCTCACCAGTACTTGTATAAAGTGCTGACCCACCAACAGTTTACTTGTTCGCAGGTACTGGATTGTCCGAGGGAGCGATAGGCGTGCCACAGTCCCGAAGACCCGGAATCCTGGTTTCGATTGTTGTCCCGAGAATGCTATCGTATAAGGGGGCATAATGTATGGAACGAACGTGTGCCTTTGCTAAAGGAAACCCAAGTTGCCTTGATTGTCCCGAACACTCAGTTGGCTAACGCATTGCATTGCAACAAGTCCCTTTCCGCTGCTTACTCGATTGATGCGATGATAGCCAACTATCAACTTAAACGATTGGCCTTGCACGGGCGCAACCCCAGGCCCGTGCGGCATCACGTCCCCCGAAAGCTCGAACGGGCCATTCGCTTGGCTCCCTTCCTCCCTCGCACCCGCGGGACGGGCGCGGTGATTCGCGTCCGGCGCGCCGAGGCACGGTGATACGTGTCCGGTTCGTTAATTCCCGGCCGCACGGGGCGGGGCAGGGCGGAGCGGCGGCCCGGGCGGGACCGGGGCGTGACAGAATGGTATCAGAGCGGAATCGATTCTCTGGCCCAAACCGTTGCTATGACTCTGAGATATTATCGATATGGTTTTGCAAAGAGCGTTCCATACAATAAGTCTATAGATATTCTCAAAGTGCAAAATGTTTCCTGAACTTGAATTGCTTGATTGTTTCGATTGAGTACGGCGAGGGACGGCACTATCGCTACTCGGGATATCAAGCAGTTTATCCTTGAAGTTTCGAGGACGAAACTTTTTGTTGGTTGGTAAGTATGTAACGTCCCGCTCCGCGCCGGCGTTATATATCAAGGTGAGTGGGCAGAACTTCGTTCTCTGATTCTTGCACGCCTTAATAATAACCTGAGTTTTTGCTTGCAATATTTTCTTAAGAGAATGATAGAACCTGCCTTGCATGTTAATGAACGAACTCACCTAGCTTGTCTTTGAAACAATGCCTGCTTAACGAGAATCCTGAATCGCCTGCTTAGAGTGCATGAATATGTTCACTATCGTCTATGCTTCGAGAGAACCATACTGTGCCTGAACGTGTTCAAGTGATAAGTCAGATTGCCCCGCAACAATGAGTGTATTCTGATGGTTCGTCTCGTCTGCATACTAGAGTTTATTTGATAGTGTTCCATGCATTCGCACGCGGTCGGACAATGGCTATTGGTGGAGAGCTGAACTGCATGTGTCACGGCTGCTACCATGATAGTGCAAAGCAACCATGAGTCACAGCTGCCTCTAGCATCAGATAAAGAGTCATTGGTATGCTGTTCCACCAGCTGCCGATCCTGAGATACTCGGGGACCGCCCTGCATATAGCTAAGTCATTGTGTTGGCTTGGATAGTGACTGCCCCTAAGAATGTGCATTGTGTGTCTAGCTTTGCATCAGACCCTCGAGTCGCACGAGACACGCTACGCACAACCTAAAATATGAACGGTTTGCTTGCTTGCATATTCAATATGAAACTCTGTTTCCAAATATGTTTCTAAACAAGTAAATTGACTCTGCTAGATCTGCATGAAACGAACCTAGGTAAAACTAGAAAGATCACTAGTAATATAATATTTTATAGCATGATTACTTAGTGCCTGTTTGAGTGAATGCTTGTTTCTGTTCAGTTGATTTATCTCACCAGTACTTGTATAAAGTGCTGACCCACCAACAGTTTACTTGTTCGCAGGTACTGGATCGTCCGAGGGAGCGATAGGCGTGCCACAGTCCCGAAGACCCGGAATCCTGGTTTCGATTGTTGCCCCGAGAATGCTATCGTATAAGGGGGCATAATGTATGGAACGAACGTGTGCCTTTGCTAAAGGAAACCCAAGTTGCCTTGATTGTCCCGAACACTCAGTTGGCTAATGCATTGCATTGCAACAAGTCCCTTTCCGCTGCTTACTCGATTGATGCGATGATAGCCAACTATCAACTTAAACGATTGGCCTTGCACGGGCGCAACCCCAGGCCCGTGCGGCATCACGTCCCCCGAAAGCTCGAACGGGCCATTCGCTTGGCTCCCTTCCTCCCTCGCACCCGCGGGACGGGCGCGGTAATTCGCGTCCGGCGCGCCGAGGCACGGTGATACGTGTCCGGTTCGTTAATTTTCGGCCGCACGGGGCGGGGCAGGGCGGAGCGGCGGCCCGGGCGGGACCGGGGCGTGACAAGCTTCCCCTTGAGTCGAGCAATCTAATGCTCATCATCTCATGTGATAATCATATCGTCCACATACACCGCAAGCATGGTGATGTGGCCTCCACTACGATGGAAGAATACAGTATGATCAGCATTGATCTGCTGATATCCTATCCCTATCATCGCCCTCCTGAATCTGTCAAACCACGCTCGAGGAGACTGCTTCAGTCCATAGAGGGACTTCTTCAACCTACAAATCTTGTCCACTGTCTTATCGGTGCAAAATTCTGGTGGTATCTCCATGTACACTTCCTCCACTAGATCCCCATAAAGAAATATATTCTTTATATCCAGTTGGTTTAGCTTCTATCCACCATTCGCTGCCAAAGAAATCAGGGTCCTGATGGTGCTCATCTTCGCCACTGGTACAAAGGTCTCATTATAGTCAATGTTGTACGTCTGACTGTATCCTTTTGCCACTAGTCCAGTCTTGTAGCGCTCTAATTTTCCATCCGGGTTCTGCTTCACAGTGAAGACCCACTTGTATCTGACTGCCCTCTTCCCCTCTGGCAGTTTTATCAGTTCCCAAGTGTGATTCTTCTCAAGAGTGCCTAACTCCTTGTGCATCGCCACTTTCCACTTTTGATCGTTCTTGGTAACATGCCAATTGTTAGGTATAGTAATACTATCCAAAGATACAATGAATGATCCATGAGAAGAAGAGATGTTATTATATGAAACAAACTGAGCAAGGTCCCAACCATATCTATTAGAAAGATTTTCTGCATTGCTGCGAGTGGTCCTCCGTACTGATAATGGTGTGGAAGGAGTAGGAAGAATGATATCACCTGAAGGTAAATCTGGTGGTGGTGGTGTAGGTGTCTCAGGAGTTGAGACGGACGTCGGCAAGGGACTTAGCACTGGCACTATAGGTACTGGTCCTGCAGTTTGCTTTCATTTCCTGTTGTAGGTAAGTAACTCCTCCTGAGCCATGGGCCTAACACCTCTCAACGCCTCCCCCTATTCCTCTTCACCCTCCTGCTCCTCCTCAAACGCTCCTCCATGCCATACTCCTAAATCGGTCACCACACTTTCACCAATCTCCCTCTCTCGCCTCATACTCTCAGTATCAGGTGAGTTGCTCATGGATGAGGTACCCTCCTGACGGTAGCATGGCTCAAACTCCCCGAAGTGAACATCCATGCTCACAAACTTCTTCTTCTCTACTGGGCTCCAGCACACGTATCCCTTCTGAGTCGCCGAATAGCCCACAAATATATACTTGACTGCTCTGGGGTCAAGTTTCCCAACAGACGGTCTGTTGTCCTTCACAAAACATACACAGCCAAACACCTTTAGTGGGAGTATCCCACTATTTTTTTCTTGTAATATCTCATATGGAGACTTCCATCCCAGTACCTTCGAGGGCATTATGTTGATCAATCGAGCTGCTGTCAACACTGCAAGTCCCACAGACTCTGTGGGATATTCATTGCGATCATCATGCTCCTTGCCACATCCAGAAGGTGTCTTTTCTTCCTTTCTGCCACTCCATTCTGTGCTGGTGTGTATGCACAGGTGGTCTGATGTTGTATCCCTTAGGCTGACAGGTATTCCTCAAGTGCTTTGTTGGTATACTCTGTTCCATTGTCAGACCTTAGAACCTTCACTACTGCTCTGTACTGAGTCTGGATATATTTATGAAAGTCCCGAAAACAAGCAAAGACCTCACTCTTATTCTTTATCAAATACAGCCAGGTGACACGAGAGGAACAATCAATAAAATAGAAGAAATACTTGTAACCATTTATAGTAGTTGTGGCGTACGGCCCCCAGACATCAGAATGTATAATATCAAAAATAGAAGAGCTCCTATGGCCCGTACCAACATATGAACTCCTAGTAAGTTTGCCTAAATCACATGCATCACATACTAGTTTCTCCTTATTTTTCTTCTCATAAATAGATGGATACAACATACTCAAAATACCAAAAGAGGAGTGCCCCAACCTCCTATGATGGAGTATCAGTGTATCATCGGCACTCATCTTTTATTCTCTTATTCCTGTCCTTTCTGTCACAGACACCAATGTCGAATCCAGTCTTTCTCGATCCAGGTACCACAGTCCACATGCTAAGTGCCAGTCCCAAGTCTTCGTTCCGTATCCTTCTCCTGGAAGATTACCTTAGGAATATCAAAAAAGATAATGTATTTTAGTTGGAGGATTATAGAACTAATGGACAAAAGACTGACTGAAAAAAAGGAGCATGTAAAGCATTGAATAATCTTACTGAACCTGTACAATCGACAATACCCTTACCGACCACTTGCTGAAAAGTACCATCGGCTGTTTGAATATTGTCTGCAGATGCTAGGTGAGTGTAGGAAGAGAACTCACTTAGCATTTCCTATCACATGTCGAGACGCACCCGAATCGAAAATCCAGTCCAACGATCTAAGGGAAGACATATATGCAAGGGCGAGTGAGTCATCAGTACCTTCCGATGGATGGACATATATGGTAGCGTTGCCTCTGGCGAAGACTGAGGTGGACGCCTCCTCAGTCCTATTCCTCATGTCTCCATTGCTTGACGCTATCTGCTTTTTTTTAGTACTTTCAGCATGCCCAGTAGTGCCTGGCCCTCCTCAGTATAGGCATCATTAGCTCCATCCTCGCCTTCTGCTACCAGCAGGTTCGCCCGATAACCTCCTCAACCACCCCGTCGACCCCCATGACTACGATCATGTCCTCCAAATTGTCCACGTCCGCCATCTGAATCTCCCTTCTTGGGTGGTTTGGTACAAGCATACCTCAGATGGCCCACCTTTCCGCAGTTATAACATTGTCGGGGGTCTCCTTTAGGTCATATGCCGCCTGATTTGGCAACCGCCAGTGCTGTCTTCACTTCAGGAGGACCACATGTCCCTGCCTGTTGCTTGATAAGAGTCTCCTCTTTGATCATGGCTGAGATAGCCTCTTCAAGTGTAGGAATCTTCGGTTGGGCTAGAAGTAGTGCTGTCCTCTGAGCAAACACTGTGGCCAGCCCCTTAAGAAACTTCATCGTCCTCTCTTGCAGACATATCTGTCTCTCCTTATACTTCGGGTACTCGCAGCTAGCCCGATCTGAGAAGTGATCATAATCCAACCACAAATGCTCCAACTCTGTGGCATACTCCTGTACCGTCTTCTTTTGTCACGACCCGCACCCGAAATTTGGGCATGAGTCGTGGGTACGTCCAGCCTACGCCGCAGCATCGGCGGTAGAACGCTGTCTAGGTCTCAACATAATATATATCCTGTCAAACGTCTCAACTCCGTACGGAGGACAATGATAATAATCCACAGTTCTATAAATATACTCAATCACAAGCTATAAGAAATAATGGCACGAAGAGAATGGAAAAGAGTTCTATAATAAACCAACCACAATAAGTCCAACTCAAATCTTGGGTCTAGATGACCTCACAAAGTCACAAAATAATAATTACAACTCAGTCTCAGTCTGAAACAATAAATGCAGAAAAAGTAATCTAAGTACAAGCAGGTAAGTTCTCCTCTAGGCTGGGCAACTCCTCTGGGATTTTCGGAGTGAAATCTCCCTCTAATCCTGGGCCATAATGAGTGGGGCAATAGTTCTCCAGGTCCTCTGAAAAATGTTATCCAGTCAGGATTGGAGCGAAGCACAAGCACTAATAGCAGTTTCATTAAATTGACAAAAACTATAAACAATGTAAGAAATACAAGATGAGAATATATGCTGAAAATGTAAAGTACTGGAGAAATGAATAGGCAATATAGAGCATCTAGCAATGAACAGTAAATAGTGAATGCTAGAGCAATAAGTAGTGAATGCTAGAACAAGTGAATCTGAATAAAGAATAGACATCTGGCTAAGTGTTTGAATTATCAGTTTATTATGTGATCGGCTTGGGACTAGATCAGGCTGGTTATATATGATTAGCTATGATTCTTGTAGGTCAGGCTAACCATATGGTTAGCTATGATGCATGTAGTGGTCAGGCTAATCATATATAACAGCTATGATGCATGTAAAATGGTCAGGCCGCACCCAACGTGAGAAGTGGGGTGAGCTATGATGCATGTAAATGTCTGGATATGATCACATAATCTACTAATAGTTCCCCATCCCCCAGCTAGCACGATGGATTCCAATCACGACTCCTCATAATGGGGATCTAGGGTGCTAATCCGTGTATCCATAGTGTCGGAATCAAGTATGTAATACAACTGAATTATAGAAGTAATCAACAATGAAAACTGTCAGAGAATGTACTCGCCTGTGGTCCTGAGCAAGGTGTGAGGATCGATGTCCAAAGTGGGATCACAATGACCTATTTGTGGAATATAAATATCAGGTACTGAATTTAAAAGGAAATAACATGTTAACTAATTAAGAAAAAATGAGGCTTCTAGGTTATACTAGGACTTCTGGTCAATACTAGTCAACTTGGTCTCACACTAGGCCAATTCCAAAGATATAAGTAAGCTAGGGTTTTTTAGCAAAAGGTGTGTTGTGTGTAACAATTTCTATATAGAAATACCTAACTCATTACTTGTTAACACCCCTATACAGAACACAGTCACTGATTTCACTACACACTACACTTACACACAGATACTCACTGGCCTCACACAACACTCTCACATAGACACTGGTTCTATGGCACACAACACTCACACATAGACACTGGTTCTATGGCACACAACACTCACAGTTCACACCTACATAGAACTGATTTACACACCCAGTTACACACACACAAGAACCTCACTCACAGCCAATACTCACTGAAACACTCTGAGGTATACACTTATTGCACACAGACAGGTAATAACTGACACACAGGTACTAAATTCCTTCACACACAGGTACTCACTGAGTGCTCACTCACAGAAAAACTCACTGAAACATACACTGTGATTACACTCACACACACACAGCTACACACTGACACTCACACCTGCACAGTTAACACAAAGCCCTAACACACAGGCATTAAACTCATAACTTACTGAACTTAGAACTCCTCCCAACTAACCTAGCTACACAACACACTGTCCTATACTCACACACATAGTTTCCCCCAGTAGGTACACAGCATACACACTCTCAAATCTTACTAGAACACAACTTGAGGCACACACTGCTCACTCACAGGAACTGAATCCCTACACTGCACTCACCCTGATCCTACACTGTTCTAACTGAGACACTATATACTTCACACTGAAATCACACAGAAACACACATACTGTTCTCACTGCTCACACACTCAGGAAAGTCACACTAGTTACACACTGCACAATCTCTCACTCCCTGAATTACACACACACACAGGCATCTGGGTACACTGGTACAATATTGCCACACACTCAACCTCAGATACTGATACACACAGATTGCTGAGATAAAATACCCACTGAAATCTAATTACCTATGCTGCACAGAATCCATATTGAACCTAGGTAATTCACTCACTGAATTCAGCATCCACACACACTGCTACACTGGTATCCACTCTCATAACAGGGCACACATACTGCTAGTACACACACAGCCACTAAATTACCTACACACAGGTAATCACACTCTTCTCACTAAAACTAGTTAGGCTTACTCAGACACCTAGGTTTATCTACCCAACACACAGGTAATATTCTATTGAACCTGGGAAACATTCTACACACACACAGAAATTTTAGGTTCACTCACAGACTAACATCTCACACACTGAATACACAGTCAAAGAAAACCCCCTATGCACAAAACACACTGAAATTCAATCACACCAATTCACCCAGGTAACACCTACATACACAGACCTACTCTCACTGGCACATAAACAACTACACAGGTACTCGACTGCACACAAGTTCTTACTGATCTTAGGGATACACAGGCACTTAAACTCATTCACACACACACAGTGCACGCCCACATACCTAGGACCTGGGAATTTCACTCACTCTCACACAGGTTAGTCACACCCTAGTTTCACACTGATGTTTTGACACAGGGACACACCTATACACTGACACACAGATACTTACTAACCCACACTGCTATTGGAGAAATAACCCTGGGACACATACTCACTGGTCACTGACCTAATGCACACAGGATTACACACACTATAATTCCTAACTGACACACAGTTCTCCTACACAGACACACGGGTAAACTCACACTACACAGCACAGCAAAGTCCCCCCCTGTGCACAGAAATCTCCCAGCCCGACTGCACATATAGAACCTCACTGGCTGAACAGAAAACCAACACACAGCTAATACACAAGTTATTATATTATGTATATAGTTTTATGTCAAAAATATGCAGAAATCTAAATACGCTAGATAGGTAAAACCTTAAGGGCATTTCTACAAACACAAGAAGTACAGAAAACGGATTCACACAAGTACCCATGAATCCTAAATTCGAAAACCTAAGAATCAAGATCTAAACTCATACATTAGGGATGAAATCTGCCTACATGTAAACCCCTAGGGTTAGGGTCCACGAAAATTGGGGAAAACTAACGTAGGTCACCCAAAACCCTAGAATTTCCTAGGTCTTCATGTAGGACCTACGAAATCGAGATCCATACAAAAGAGGGTTCCCTAAAATCGAAATCTAACAGCAAGGGTTCCTAAAGGCCAACCACAAATAGAAAAAACAGAAATCAAATAGATAAAAAATCGGATTTACCTACGGGAGATGGTTTCTCCAATGAAGGTTCTTCTTCTCCAAGGCTTCTTAACCCAACCCCTTGCTTCTCTTTGCTTTGGAGGAGGAAAAGGGATCTCCTAGGTCTGGATTCCGAAATCTGGAGGTGGAGAATTAGTTTCTTGATGGAGGCTTGGGTTTCTCCTTTCTACATGAAGGAAGAGAGGGTTCCCTTTTATATTAAAACTAGGTTAGGGTTTCTAATGCATAGTTTTAGGTTAAACCCCCAGGTTAGGTCATGCAGAACTCAAATAACTCAGGTTTAGGCCTTCTAGGGTTTGAGGTTCCACCCTAAAATTAGAATTCTAGGGTTTCACTAGAATTGGGTTTTCAAATTAGGGTTTAGTCATAATGCGTTCTAGGGTTTGACCTAAAATCAAATATCACTTACAACATATAAATAGTTTAAAAACTCAGCAGATTAATTAAACACATAATTATTCCAAATAGTAAAATTACCCAAATGCCCTTATCTGAAAATATGGTAGTGACATCTTTTCCTGTACGGTGTCGTCGATCTCCCCCTTGATCTGGAAAACCCTCAAGTGATTCCCCACACCATCATAAGTTCTCCTCAACTTCTCACATACGTCTTTCACCATCTCAAGGTCATCTACTGTGGAGACGATCGACTGGACTAAAGAATTGAGCAGCCAAATGTATACCACCATATGAGTGGACTTTCACTCATCGTATCCTGCCGAGCCCTCATCCAGCTTTGTCTTCTCTCCTGACAAGAAATCCTCCAAGTTCTTCCCTACGAGGGTTCTCCTCACCCGTCGTGACCAACTCAGGTAGGTGGCCGATCCATCAAGCTTCAGATCGATGGATGGAAGCTCCAACTTGGCCAATATTCGTGTCGTGCTCTCACCAGCCGACAGTTTCATCAGCTTCATCAACGTTGCGACCTCCGCAGAGTCCAACTTCTTGATGATCTCCTCCATCGATCCTCCTCTACTCTGATCACCTCACACCCATCCCACGATTCACGTTTGTCCTCTTCGTCCTCTCCTAGACCCGATCATGTCTCTCCCCTATCAGATCTAGGCCTTCGATGTCAATATCTGGAACGACCCGCGGGAGACGCTAGAAACTGCGGCAGAAGGCTCCGTGGGAGTCGACGCGGTGGTGGCAAGCAAATAACGACGGTGGTGGCGGGCGAGCAGTGCGGCTGCGGTGGTGGCGGGCGAGCGGTGCAGCAGTGGTGGTGGTGGTGGAGGCGCGACAGCTGTGGTGGCGGGCGGTATGGCAGCGGTGGCGGTGGTAACGGCTAGGGTTTGGGAGGTGGTGGCTAGGGTTCAGGCTCTGATACCATGTAGAATATTTTGGCGTAATTGTTATATTTTTTATTGATAATCTCTTGGATATTTATAGCCTTACAACCCTTTATCTTACATTAATACTCCATTAAAAATCCCTGTAGAATAATCTAATATCCCAACAAATATACCAAGAATATTCTAATATACCAACAAATATACCAAGAATATTCTAATATACCGACAACTATATAATTGGACTTGTGTCTAGTCTGTCTGAGTCGTATCTTAGTGTTTAGAATCTTCGGCATCCTCTTGCCATGGTCAAAATACAATGATCCTTTCCAACTCATGGATAGGACTATATTGAAACGAGTCCAATAGTTTTCGTATTTTGTTGCTTGGTTTTCTTGATATCGCTTTAGAATTTTATTTTGGTGTTGCTTTCGATTTGCTTGGTTTTTGCTGTTGGCTTTCTCGCTTGGAGCTTTGGTTCTTGGAGAGTTCGGGAGGAAGGATAGGCAAAGGATTCTAACCCGGTGCTCGTGCTATTGCAGGTCCGTATAACTGACGTTTGATCGTCGCTAGGCGGGACTCATTCTTTCAGCAATTTCCTTAATCGGTGGGTGGTTCATGCCCTTCTTTCCTACTTCTTTACGTCCACATCTCCAATGTTTCAAACGTTCAATCGATGATGCCCGACTGAACGCCTAGGAAATCCTTAGCTACAATGCATGCCAGCCACTAAGAAAGAAACATAGGAATTGTAGACTAACTTGTATATTCATGAACACGATCTAAACACGAGCTTCGAAATACAAGCGGCATTTGTGGTTCGAAACCAAGAAACTTTCTGATGGAATGTGTCATCTGAAATATTGGTTGCGGCATGGTGCCTCGGAGAGTTTGGACCCACGGGACACCAAAATCGGAACTTGGCTTTGAGAAAATATGAACTGTTGCATAAGTATATATATTGCTGTTTTACTTCTTCTGTTTCATCTCATGCATTGTATGATAGTTGAACTGTTCACGCATTTGCATGGTCTGAGACAATTTGTGCACAAGGTTTGGCATTTTCTCTAAATGGTACTCCGGGGCACTGGAACCATATCGACCCGGGAGAAATATTTGATCGTGCTAGTCGTGATGCATTGCTGGACCTTCGGCAGGACTTGCTATCCGGACTGACAGGGCGCGTCGTAATGCCTTGGATAAGTCCCCATGGTGTTGATCATACCAATGATCGCATATAGATAGAACACATGCTAATCTATTATCTTGTGCATATGATAAGTATACTTGTATTTCGGTGCAGGGAATGCGCGCATCGGTTGAGTAAGCAACCGATGTGCTTTATGGGTTCAACGTTATTTTTGTTCATCTAAAATTATGCAACTAATATGAACTGAATTCACTTAGTTCTTAATAGCAAGATCATTTTAATGCATGCTCGTCCCTAATAAGAAAGTGTTGATTTAGGCGAGTGGATTCTTTCCGCTCACCAGTACAAGCTGAGTACTGACCCACATTGTGGACAATCATTTCAGGTGCTCAGAGTGTGCAACGCTAGTGGATGGACGAGAAGGTGTTAGAAGATCTTTTATTTTGAAGTATAGTTAAAGCCAGTTCATTTTGGAGGCATAGATTTTCAATCTATACAAGGGCATAATGTACGGACGATAAGGCTTATCTGATGGAGCTTGTACTACCTTTTGAGTTTTTCTTTTATAATAAAAATCAAGTAGTCGAGAGGCGCATCAAATATAAACTCTATGTAAATTACTCTGAACTATAAATGATAAGCATGTTTTCTTTCTATACTTTGAGTTCAACTATCTGTGAATATATTTTCTAACTTGTGTTTCAAATGGATTCCTATCACTACACGTTCTTGCATGCCTTGTGCGAGCGCAACTCCATACTCGCAAGGTATCATGCCCAAGCGAGGACGATCGGTTCCGCAAAGGATCCAAGCGAGGACGATTGACCTTTGCGGGATCAAAGCGTGACAACTGTTGATGATAATGTAAGCACAGTGATGCCCTGGGAAGGACACTTTGTATGCCGTAGTTATTTTCTCACTTTGCACTTGTGATTTATCACGTTGCACAAGTCGAGTAAGGGTTGATTCACCTTTGCATCCTTCTTATGAGTCCGGGTAGACCGAGCACACGGGTGCGCAGGCATTGATTTTGCTTCCTGACATGGGGTTCGTACAAGAACTTGCCCCAAATTGCCAACGGAAGACTATTTAGACCGACCCTGTCCAATTGCCACTGCAGGCTGGATGAACGGGCCAAATTTCTACGACTTTCCGTCAGGGGCATGCATAGTAAGCGGCGCATACTGACGGTCGATCGAAAGAGCAATTGCTTGAGCTTGGCGAGCTAACATTTCCCTAGACTTCTTCGTCCTAGCACGAGCCGGTGCGTAGCATGAATAGTCCAAGTTCACATCTTCCCCTTTTTCAGCAAAGCGCATGGAGCCAGCACTGCGTGAAATTCGGTTAAAGACGGAACTTCAGTGGCTGTTTTGGTCGCATGGGGCCATCTGCTTGCGGCTGCCAAGTGGTGCTGCATAGTTCTCTTCATGCGGCTTTTGACGTGGCCGCATGAAATGTGTCTTGGCATTCGAACTCATGGCATCGTAGTATTTTCCTCTGCTAGAGCTCAAGTGCTGAGCACTTTCTTTGTACGAAGAGGCTGCCGCATTAGAGGTGGACGCATGATGTGAGATCCCTGCGGCCGAGAGAGAGAGAGAGAGACAGTGAGAGCATGCTTCGCAGTTGGGTGAGACACAACGATATTTGCAACCCATGTCCTGCTGGTCTTCAGGTGCTGAGCACTCTTCTTGTTTGAAGAGGCTGCCGCATAATAAGTTAAAGCATAACGTGGTCCCTGAGGCAGAGAAAGAGAGAAACGGGGAGCACGTGCTACACAGTTGGATGAGGAACATCGGCGTTTGCAACCCATGTCCTGCGGGTCTTCAGGTGTTGAGCACTCTTCTTGTTTGAAGAGGATGCCATATAAGAAGTGCGTATAAGAAGTGGACGCATAACGTGCGGTTCCTGCGGCAGAGAGAGATGGGGAGTGCGTGCTCCGCAGTTGGGTGAGGCATAACGGCCTTTGCAACCCATGTCCTGCGGGTCTTCTTAGGCTTTTCTAGCCTTGGAAAAGCGCCACCCTCAGAGAGTATTCCCTCAGAGAGAGAGATGGTCGAAGCGTACAACCAGCATCCTCTGGGTCGAACCCAGCTTCGACGCGTAGGACTGCGTCATGACCTTCTCATCAGAGAAGAAGGAAGTCTCCAGCAGAGTCTCCACCTTGTTCGTCATTACAGTAGGTTTGGAAAACATTCGCTTAATAACAAACAAAAAGAGTGCGAAGAAATCATATACATACAATCTAAGTACAATATTTTTTATCTGGGTAGTGTGACGATGGAGATCGAGTACTGCAGCGACTCTTTTACTCTGTTGACGGTCCGACGAGTGAATGAGGGATGCTCTCTTCTCTTCTCTCTCTCTCTTGAGCTTGTGTGCACGTATATAACTCGCCTGGAGGGGTATGGTCTCTCTGAAGCAGAAAAAATTCAGGATTTGGGACGTCCAAGTTGCCTCTATTTATAGCCATCATGTTAATGGGCTATAGGTGCCGCATGCCCTTATGTGCGGGGGACTCCTTCAACAGAATACGGTTGCAACTGTGGGCGCATAGTATGGGTTGAGTCTAAGGCAAGCTGCCACGCGGACGTTTTGTTGGGATTTGCTGTTTGCTGGAGATTCTGGCGGTTATCGTTTTCTGTTTGCGTGACTTGGTCAGCTTGACACGTGGCCCGCATTTAGTTGGAGAGAATCGCAACAGAAAGATTCCGTCTCAGAAACCTTGCCACCTTGGACGCAATGAGTCTGAGACGCATGGGACGCATGACGTCTGGAACGTATGAAGCCAGAGGCACATGGGACGCGTGGAGTCTGGCACGCATGGGGCCAAAGACGCGCGGAACACATAGAGCCAGAGTCGCTTGGAGCGCATGGAGTCTGGGACGCATGGGGCCAGAGACGCATGGAGCGCATGGAGTCTAGGACGCATGAGACTTCGTACACGTGGCGTTGCACGCTTGTCAGAAGTCATTATTTGTCTGACGAGAGCTTCTTGTCGCCTAGTGTGCTCAAATCTTTCGAGACGTTCAGAAAATTATTTTTGTCAGGATTCTCTGTCGGACGTAAATCTTGGTGTCAGGCCTTTAGGCTGCCAATATTTTGGGCGCATGGATACTGCTTTTTTTTTTCTGCGACATGGTCATCATGCGGCCTGGTTTCTTCTTAGTCGACTGTGAGACGCATGTTTGTTGAGTGCATGGATCTAAATTTTTCATACTTCTACAAGATCTCTGGTGCATGTGAGGATACTGAGGGGAGTTATGCCGACAGCTTGGCTTGACAACCTAACTCTTGCTTGAGACTGTACTTGAAAGAACTTTCTATTCTGCCATGGCATTAAACTAACCAACATTTGAGCCAGAATTCCTCCACTGCATGCTAGCAGACAAGTACAGTAACCAAAGCATCAATCATTTCCCATAAACTAATGCAATGTGTTTTGAGTAAACCATGACACATAATTCCTAACCTGATTATAAAATTTAGCTCTAGAATTCCCCAATGTGGCAATAAATTAGACCTACTTGACAAGGGCATGGAGAGCCAGTTTGGTTGATTCGATCGAGATCAGGCAGAATTAATGCATGGGCCTATCCGAGCCATCGACTGGAGAAGAAACAGGTATTCTGCTTAGGGGAGCTCAACCACATTGACTGATGGCATGTTTTGTATTAGTTAGTTAAATGGATGGTGGTTTTTTCTTTTTCTTTTTTTCTGGTGAGGGTTGGAATTTGCTCTTTGGGAATGTGTTTCCCCGCCTGTTGAGGGTCCTTGCATGTGTCCATGTGAGACTTAATTAATTCCACACGTGCCTGGTTGGTGTGAGCCATGGAGGTCTGGAGTCTCAAGGGAAATCCAGTGAAACTTCCACCACCTTTCCTTCTGCCTCTGGTATGTGTTTATCCTACTGTCTCCGGTCTCATAGAGATTTTTTTTTGCATTAAATTCCATGAGCACATTGATTGTCCAGTTAACTGTACATTAGGAGACATCTGATGCCCTGATATGCACAGCAAGTTCATCCTCATCGTTTTTCGTGTAGGATGCGGGTTCTAGTCACGGAAACAGTCTTTTTCATATATTGGGGGTTAAGTTGCATGCATCATTGGCTAGCGGGAGCCTCGTGGCATTGTGCCGCCTTTTTTAACTGTTTTAATTTTCTGACCATGGGCAGAGCTTAGCAGGGGCGGACGGACGCAGCAGGAATTTAAAAGAAAGGGGCTCAACTCCAAATGTAAAGAAGCTCTAAATTTTTGTTAGATAAATACATCAAAATTTTGTTGTTCCTCCACCATGGCTTCTCCCTCTGTATCGAATCTTCAAAAAATAAAAATTATGAAATAAAAAAGTAAAACGTATGTAAATATGTATATAGAAATTAAAATAATTTCGGAGGGGACAAAACATAAACTGATAAAGAAAATTTAAAAAGAAGAATATTTAAATAGGAAGCAAAAATTCAATGGGGGCAACTGCCCCCACTCACCCCCATGTAGGTCCGCCCCTGGAGCTTAGGTTTATTTGCTTGCTTTCTTCGTCAAGCGACGACTGTTTTCTCATGAAACTTTAGAAAGAAGAAAATAAAAGAGTTAGTTGTATTTATCCCCTATTACTAATGCCTAATTATGTCCCTCTCCTTATTAATTTTATTACTACTAATACTCCACATACACACAAATTAATAATGCCTAACTCTTGAAAAATGGGAGAGAGTAGTAATAAAACTATTATTGGGGAGAAAACAGAGTTAGGCACTAGTAACGGGGGATGGTGGTGGTGGTAAATACAAATAACTCAAAATAAAATTGTGTTCCTAGTGTTACAGGATCCAAGCTCGGATTGGTAGAGAGAATATGTGGTGTTTTCATGAGGAAAAATCAAGGCTCTCAAAGTAAAAGGACTGCAAATATTGTTCTGGTCCCCATTGATCATCTTCCCAATTAATAATAGTGTTGATCCATAATATGTGGAGTACTCTCTAGAATTTTAAAGAAATAATAACTTTTCCTCGTCCTTTTTTCTCTTCAAATTTACCTTATGTCTTAAGCTTCTAGGTATATAATTTTAAGGATAACTGAAGTCTGAAGATGTCAATAGTTTGTCTATAGTTCTTGAACCTTTTCTCTTTCCTTGAGTGCTAATTCTCTGCTATTCTGTGAGGTCTCAAATATTTGTACTTTGTTAATCTTTGTATGCATTATGTAGCTCAGATTATACTACAGTGAAGTTACCTTTGTTTTGCCAATAATTTGTATACTCAGAACTGATATTAGGTTACAAAATTGATGGGCTACGAATAGATTGCTATATATATTATCTGATTTTTGGACCTTTTTCTTGTTTTTAGTGATTATAACATATTGGATTTTATATTTCACCAAAAACATGTATATATATTCTCAATTATCGAGAAAGAGACGTATTTTAGTAACACAAAAAATCTAAAATGGGCTACTATCAAGATTTTTTTTTTTTTACTTGAATTGATATTTCCTGCTATGACAAGAACACTTAAATACCCTTCATTTGGAGTCATCTCCTCTTGGGATGAATTATATTAAAACCTAATAATACATGCCAAACCATCCATACTAGGTTTTTCAGTTTCAGTTGTTTTTCAGTTTCAGTTAATATTTTACCAAAGGAAGCTACTTCTTTAGTATCTAGCTAGGCATGAATAATGTACCTAATACATGCATCATGAGTTATAATACTGGGACCATTCATTTGCTTGTTAAAATCTCATCCATAAGATATTGTATTGCTCACCTTTCCATTATGGATGCTATCAGTCTTATGCTTAATTACTTTTTTTCACCTTTTGTATCTTGACAATTGTGTTTTGAAGAACTACTTGTCTAGTAGATGTGCTGTATCTTATCATATTAAGGGACCAGATTTCACATGTTCATCCCTCAATTTGATCTCTTTGCTGCCCATTCTACTTGCTAGTTGCAACTGCAAGTCAGCCAATTATACGCGGAATATAGAAAATTTAGGTTTTTTTTTTTTTTTTTTTTTGAATATTGAATATTTCTGTAGCAAGAAAACAAAAAGGCAACAATCACTTTCTATTCCTCAGATGTCTAGGAGGAAAAAAAAAGAAAAAAACAAGAATTTTTGCTTCCTTCACTTGAACATTTTTAACATTATGTCATAGAATATTACAATAGCATCTTAGGCTAAGTGCATATATTGGAGAATAGAGAGAGACTTCATGAAGGACATCTGACATTTTTCTTCCTCTTAGGCCTTCTTCCTTGGAGGAGCTTACTGCTTCAAGAGTTTCAATTCTTTCCTCTGTGAGAAGATAAAATGGCGTCAATCGCCTCCTTCACTTGAGCGACTTCCGGTGCCTTCCCACCTTGCGCTGGCCAGAATTCGTCTGTTGCCAATACCTGCATTACGATCATAAATTTAAATACATAGTTGTAAAGAAATAGTATCATCCATTCTTGTTGAAATTTGCCATCACCTTCACTTGCAATTGGAGAAACTTCACATAGCTGATTGCTTTCTCTAACATGGTAACAAGATCAACCTGAATGAACAGAAGATTCAGTCAAACGATGATATGAGAAGTACATGTATCAATACCACGTGGCTCTCGCTAATGCAGGATATTGAGAGAGTCAAGATGCACGCATCCGTACCCCCCCCCCCCCCCCCCCCCCCAACATTCGGAGAGGTGGTTTGTTTCCATGGCTTGAACCTGCATCGTCCAGGATGCAAGCACCAAGCCTTACATACCTTGGTGCCATTTGGCACGAGCTCTTGCAGGACTTTGAGCCGCTCGCTGATCCTCTCCCTCCGATTCTGGGGACAAGTGATCATCATCATCATCTCAGGTAAAAATCTACAAGCATATATCCCCCCATAATTCGAAATGCTACGTTAACATGTGAAAATTAGCACACCTTTGCTGCAATGCTCTGTGGGTCCTTGGCAGCGGCAGCAGCAGAAGGCATAGCCTTGGCCTTCTTATTGTTCTTGGCAGCTTGCATGCCTTCACCACCCTGCAACACAATGAACAATGAGAAATTCTTGATTGGTTTTCAAAATAATTTCAATACATTAACTCAAACACACCCCCCCCCCCCCCCCCCCCACCCCCACTATGTTTTATGGTTATTACAAAAACTACTCCCAGTTTGAAACTAATTAGACTGACCATCCCTCTGCTTTATAAAAAATTATAGGATAAAGGGGTGGTTAGTGTTATAACTCTCTGTAGGAAATATAGAACATAGGAATGGTCCATGTAATTAGTTTCAACATAGGGGTGGTTAGTGTAATAAGTACGAAACCTAAGGGATAGTTAACATAAAATGTTTCTAATTTCTAATACTAGCGACACTTGATCTTTGTTTCGCAGCCATACCATGATGTATGGGCGCTTCTGGCTTCTCTCCGTCTGCCCGCCCTCATGGAGGCAATCCCCGGTGCCACTGCCGGACACGCTGGGATACAGCAGCCGGAAGTGGTCCCCTCCTTGCCGGCTATCCATGCAGGGATAGCCATGAGGATCATGGTTTCCCATGGTGTTGATCCAAGAGGCGCACTCTTCCTCTTGATGAAGATCATTCGGGTACTTTGCACTCGGCGTCCTGTCCCCTAATTGCCCGAAGCTGAGCACCGACGAAGTGCTCGGATAGGCCCAGTGGTCGACGTTGAGGAGGAGGGAACTGAGGTGCCCGTCGGAGCAACCCCCTCCGAAGAAGTCAGGATCAAACCCTTGCAAGCTTTGGGGTGTCCGGTCCCTCCCGAGTGCCATTCTTGATAGGCTTAGACAAGAGAGGCTAGTGTTGTTACTGGAAGGAGTGAATACTGTGAATGTGTATTGATCATATATATATATATATATATATATATATATATATATATATATATATATATATATATATATATATATATATATGTGTGTGTAATGAATCTAAGTTAAGGGCTTTTATGAAGACTTTGCATATATATAATTTGGTGAAGAGTTGCAATTATTGGCATTTGAATGAATGTGTAGTGATCATATATAGCTTCATTAGTGGGATTGAAGAGAGCAAGCATGCAGCAAGAGGAACGCCGGATCCCTCGCTCTCTTGGCACGTCTCAAGATTCTTCTCTGTATTTATATCTTCACTGTCTTTCCATCGATCACGTGGCGCTCTTCTCTTTGTATTATCTTATGATTAACCAAGTACTAGATAAGATATCGCTAAATCTTTCCTAGTGTCAGGGCTGGCCCCGGAGGTTGGGTTATCCGAACATGAGCTTATTTTGGTTGTCCCTCTGATTTTTATTGTGGGATGATCGGAGTGTTGGTGTTGCTTTTCTTGCAAAAGCTAAAGTTCCTCTTCCTTTCTTTAGTCCCACATCGGATGGGGCAAAGCTCTCTTATGTACATATATTAGTTTCTCTTCTTTGTTCTATTAAGTTGTTGTGTGGGGAACCCCTTGGGCCACATGCGCGCGCCGCCGCCGCCGCTTGGTTCGGTTTGGTTCGCGCCCACATCTGCAGGCGCCGAATGCCGATTCGATTTCTTCTTCGGACTGGGACCCTAAAATTCTTTTTGCTCCATTCTTTCATTTATTTTTCTGAACGTTACAATTGTTTTAATTCTCCTGTGTAACGGCGGAATTAATCGGAAATTAATTCAGACCGTTACACAACAGTATTATATATGTGTCTGTCTTCTTTGTAAAAGATTACAACTTTTTCTCTCTAAAAAATTGCTGTGCCAACTGATTTGTACTCTGTTCTTCGTCTTCATCTCCAAGCTCTGGGCAGAGCTAAGTCCTGGTCGTTCTCTCCAAGTCGTGTGCGGCAACGAGATACCGGTAGTGCGGGGGTTTTACCACTAGGAGCTTCGGGAACGTCTGCACACAGATCCCGAATAAACTCTTAGGGCAGTGCTTCGTGCACGACTTCCCTAGAGGCCGGTAACATCTGTTTAATTTTATTTTTGTATTCTAAAATTTTTCGAAAAGAAAACAACAAATTCTAACAATCTAAGAGTTTATTCGTCTTACAATTGATTTACTGTTGTGTAACGGTCTTATAATTCGATTTCTTCTTCGGGCTGGGACCCTAAAATTCTTTTTGCTCCATTCTTTCATTTATTTTTCTGAACGTTACAATTGTTTTAATTCTCCTGTGTAACGGCGGAATTAATCGAAAATTAATTTAGACCGTTACACAACAGTATTATATATGTGTCTGTCTTCTTTGTAAAAGATTACAATTTTTTCTCTCTAAAAAATTGCTGTGCCAACTGATTTGTACTCTGTTCTTCGTCTTCATCTCCAAGCTCTGGGCAGAGCTAAGTCCTGGTCGTTCTCTCCAAGTCGTGTGCGGCAACGAGATACCGGTAGTGCGGGGGTTTTACCACTAGGAGCTTCGGGAACGTCTGCACACAGATCCCGAATAAACTCTTAGGGCAGTGCTACGTGCACGACTTCCCTAGAGGCCGGTAACATCTGTTTAATTTTATTTTTGTATTCTGAAATTTTTCGAAAAGAAAATAACAAATTCTAACAATCTAAGAGTTTATTCGTCTTACAATTGATTTACTGTTAGTTTAAATTTACTATTGTTTAAATAGTTACTGTTGATTTCTTATAATTGATTTACTAATAGTTACTGTTTTCTTAGAATTGACAGTTAATAAAATTTGATTTACTAATAGTTACTGTTTGCTTACAATTGTCAATTACAATTGATTTCTTAGAATTGATTTCAACCACCAATTGACAGTGAATACAATTGATTTCTTAGAATTGATTTTCACTATTAGCTTCTCACTATTTGCTTCTAATTGACAGTGAATACAATTTGATTTTCACTATTAGATTCTCACTATTTGCTTCTAATTGATAGCTAATACAATTTGCTTCTCACTATTTGTTATAATTGATTTATTCTAAAGAATTGATAGTTACTGTTGTTTTTCCTAACTATTTGTTACAATTGATTATTTCTTAGAATTGATTATTTCTAACAAATAGTCACTGTTGCTTAAAGTGTTTTAAAAATTGTTAGCACATTTGATAACTTTGTAAATTGTAATTTTTATCACAAATTTTTTTTCAGTTGTAACTTACAATTTGCTTCATTTTTTAATCACTTAGTATTTTGAAAGCAATCTAGGATCAAAAAGAAAATAGTTTAGTAAAAGAAAATTGCAAATAAAATCTTCAAATCTAAAGTTTTAAAGTAGAGACAAACTCGGGCACAAGCCGAAAGGGTCCTTCTGTCAACCGGGTGTAAATAACCCTAAGCGACACGGTATTTAAGAGTCTTCGGACCACCGTTAGCTGGGAACCGGCCCCTACAGCTAACCTAAGTTGATCAACACTTAAAAAACTAAAGAGTTTAAGATTGATTAGCAAAGACCACCTAAACTATTATCTTAGACATTGTTATTAAATAAATTTATATTTTCAGACTGCAATCATGACTGGTAAGGAGGAATCCTCTACTGCAAAACCTGCTAAGTTTGATGGCTCATACTTTAAGAGATGGCAGAGCCAAATGAAATTTTGGTTCACGACCTTAGGACTTATTTCTGCCATTGATGGGTCCACACCCATCACAAATGATTCTGATGAAACTGAGTCTGACATAGGAGTGTCCACCTCATCGAAACCTAAAACCCCTAAAGAGATAGACTTCCACTGCTTTCATAGAATTCTAAGCGCATTATCTGAATCCTTGTATAATATATTTTTTGAATACAAGAGCGCTAAAGAACTCTGGAAAGCCTTGGAAGATGAATACGGCTGCGATGATGCCAGAATAGAAAGGTTTAATTCTTCAACCTTTAATAGGTATTTCATGGTAGATGACAAACCAATGAATGACCAGCTCCATGAATTCCAAGAATACCTTAGATATATTCAAGCCAAAGGCACATCTTTCTCCAATGAGCATAAAATAGCATGCCTAATAGACAAGCTACCTCCCACTTGGTCTGATATGGCTAAGGATCTTATCCATACACAAGGAGATCTTACCTACAATCAAGTCCTAAAGAAAATTAGAACCGAAGAACAAATTAGATTGAGGTCTAAGCCTAAGACTGAATCTAAAGCTAAGGTAAACCTTGTAGAAGGCCAAGGAAAACCCAAGTCTAATTTTTCTTATAAACCCAAAAAGAATTTCTTCAAGAAGAAGAAAAACTTTCAGCCTAACCACCAAAACCAAAAACCTAGAAACTTCAGTCAGACTCAGGATCAAAAGAGATTTTGTTTTGTGTGTGGTAAAACAAACCATATGGCCATCAACTGCTACCATAGGAAGAAGAAAGCTGTCCAGACCTCCTACAAAGGAAAGGGCTCAGTTAGACCAGAAGCAAACATGCTTCACAAAGATTCTTCGAGTTCCTTCAGGTCTGTAAGCTTTCAACCCCTTATTAACCTCTCTTACCATTCTGATGATTGGTGGTTGGATTCTGGAGCTAATGTTCACGTTTCGTTTGATCGCTCCTGTTTTTTAAACTATCAGGAATCAAGTGAAGGAGGTGTGACCCTGGGAGATGGCTCAACGGCACAAATTATTGGAAGAGGAAAAGTTAACCTGAAGATGACATCAGGAAAAATCTTAACTCTTCATGATGTTCTTCATGTGTCGTCTGTCAGGAGAAACCTAGTTAGTGGATCCCTTCTTGTAGCCTCAGGATACAAAATTGTAATGGAGGCTAATAAAGTAGTTTTTTCTAAGCACGACTCTTTTATAGGAAAAGGCTTTGTAAAAGACGGTCTTTTCATTTTAAGTACAATGAATAAAATGTCTGATTGTTCTCTCATTGTCTCTAATATAGAATCTTCAAATATTTGGCATGGCAGACTAGGTCATGTGAACCTAGGTTCTATTAAAAGAATGATGACCTTAGATCTTATTCCCAAGACTCCAATAGATGACAAACACAAATGTGAGATTTGTGTTCAAGCCAAACACACTAGATTGCCTTTCAAATCTGTAGAAAGAAATTCTGACCTTCTAGAACTTATCCATAGTGATGTATGTGACTCAAATAGGATTTTGGCCAGAGGCGGTAGAAAATACTTTGTTACGTTTATGGATGATTATTCAAAGTATTGTTATATCTACCTTCTCAAAACCAAAGATGAAGTTCTAGATAGATTTAAGGTCTACAAATCTGAAGCTGAGAATCAATTAGAAAGGAAGATTAAGATTCTTAGATCTGATCGTGGTGGAGAATATACCTCAAATGAAATGATTAACTTCTGTGAAGAATATGGAATAATTCATGAGGTAACTGCTCCATATTCACCTCAGTCTAACGGAGTTGCTGAACGCAAGAACCGCACTATGTTAGATATGGTGAATGCCATGCTTCTCAGCTCTGGTGCTCCTGATAACTTGTGGGGAGAAGCCCTTTTAACTGCCTATTACATTCTTAATAGGATTCCTAGTAAGACAAAAGATAAGACTCCCTATGAGGTGTGGAAAGGTAGAGCACCTAGGATTAATTATCTTAGAATTTGGGGATGCCTTGCTAAAGTCGGAATTCCTGAACCTAAAAAGAGGAAGATTGGTCCCAAGACTGTAGACGCTGTTTTCATAGGATATGCCTTAGACAGCTATGCCAATAGATTTCTAGTGACTCACTCAGAAGTAAATGAAATCTCTAATAATACCATTATAGAAGCAAGAGATGCAGTTTACTTTGAAAACATATTTCCTTTTAAGGATAGAAGTTCAATCTCTTCCTCCATACCCTCTACTAGTTCTCAAATCCAAATACCTAGCTCTCAATCTGAACAAGACTTAGAACCAAGACGGAGTAAAAGGAATAGGATTGAGAAAAATTTAGGAGAAGGATTCTTCACCTTTTTGATAGAGGGTGATCCCTCAACTTATGAAGAAGCAATGTCGTCTCCTGATGCTCCCTTCTGGAAAGAAGCCATTAACAGTGAATATAACTCCATCATGAAAAATAACACTTGGTTTCTAACAGATCTACCTTTAGGGAATAAACCAATAGGTTGTAAGTGGATTTTCAAGAAGAAACTAAGAGCCGATGGTACTATAGAGAAATACAAAGCTAGATTAGTTGCTAAGGGTTTTACCCAGAAGAAAGGGTTAGATTATTTTGATACCTACTCTCCTGTAGCTAGGATCATATCCATTAGAACTCTCTTGGCCTTAGCATTCATTCATGATATGCTAATCCATCAAATGGATGTAAAGACATCATTTTTGAATGGAGACCTAGAGGAAGAACTTTATATGGACAAACTTGAAGATTTCATTACTAAAGGTCAAGAAAAGAAAGTCTGCAGACTAGTAAAATCCCTCTATGGCTTGAAACAAGCTCCCAAACAATGGCACAATAAATTTGACAAAGTAATTTGTGAATATGGTTTCTTGTCAAATGAGTATGACAAATGTATATACTCTATAGGTACATGTAAAAGTTGTGTCATTTTATGCTTGTATGTAGATAACATTCTTATCCTAGGTTCATCACTGGATTTGATAAATACTACAAAGAACTATTTATCTAGCCAGTTTGATATGAAAGACCTAGGAGAAGCCAACTTAATTTTAGGAATGCAAGTGACCAAAGGCAAAGAGGGTTATACTCTATCTTTAGCTCATTCAATTAAAAAAATGTTAAAAAGATTTGAGTTTTTTGATAAGAAACATGTCCTTACTCCTTATGACAGCAGTATTGTACTGAAAAAGAATGAAGGATCACCTTTGGAACAACATAAATATTCACAGATGATAGGCTCCCTTATGTATATAACAAACAGGACAAGACCTGATATTGCATTTGCTATTGGGAGACTAAGTAGATATACCAGTAACCCAAATCAGTCACATTGGACTGCCTTGGATAGGGTATTTAGATATCTCAAGGGCACCCTAGATTACAAACTTCATTTTACTAGGCACCCTGATATCATAGAAGGCTATTCAGATGCAAACTGGGTAACCGACTCACATGATATAAAATCTACTACTGGATATGTATTTACTCTAGGAGGAGCTGCCATCTCCTGGAGCTCTTGTAAGCAAACTATCATAGCTAGGAGTACAATGGACTCTGAAATGATAGCTTTAGATACAACTTGCACAGAAGCTGAATGGCTTAAAAATCTTATTATGCATATACCTGTTTCTCTTAGTCCTGTTCCTGCAATTTCTATAAATTGTGATAATAAATCTATTATTGAACTACTAAAGCATGATTATGTGAATGCTAAGATGAACAGGCACCTGCAGCTGCGCTTCAAGTCAATAAAAAGCCTACTAGGCAAATATGTGGTTCTTGACTATATAAAGTCAGAAAAGAACCTTGCAGATCACTTGACGAATGGTCTGTCTAGGACTTTGATCCTAGAATCATCGAGGGGGATGGGGTTAAGCCCATAAGTTAGTCACCAGCAGTGGCAACCCAACCGAGTCTGACTAGAGATCCCAAGAAGCCGGTTCAATGGGTAGAAACAAGCTGAACTTAGGTGACTTTATGGAACACTGACTCGAGATTAAAGTCTCATTAAAATAAAGCCCAAGCGGCTGTACATGTGTACAATGACTCCCCATCCCTATGGTGACAGTGTTCCTGTTGATATGGTGAGGATGAGTTTAAACTCTTAATAGGTCCAAGCTGTAATGCTGGGTTGATTCATATCACCAACCATTAAGGACTTACCTATATGAGAGGTCGTGAAGGCCGCGACTATGGGACAGGGCGATCCCAGACAACTCTCATGAATGTGAAAAGTGCGCATGGCCATTTAAAGCGCCACCCGATAGACCAAGGACCTCTAGCGTACTATGTGTGCTATTTTTCTAAATCTGGTTCAAGAAGTCCGATTCAAGGCATAGTCCATCAAGCACTTCTTCAGATTAAGGCAATAGTCACTACGTGAGATTCAAGGTTGTAGACCATCTCATCTATGCATAGTATTTTACTGTCCAGATGTTCTCTCTCTCTATTTACTTCACTCTTATCTCTGTTTCGGAACTTGACCTTTTGGGGAGGGGATTGTTGGTGTTGCTTTTCTTGCAAAAGCTAAAGTTTCTCTTCCTTTCTTTAGTCCCACATCGGATGGGGCAAAGCTCTCTTGTGTACATATATTAGTTTCTCTTCTTTGCTCTATTAAGTTGTTGTGTGGGGAACCCCTTGGGCCACACGCACGCGTCGCCGCCGTCGCCCGGCCCGGCTCGGCTCGGTTCGGTTCGGCGCGCGTAACGGGTGCGGGTACGCGCCCACATCTGCGGGCGCCGAATGCAGATTCGATTTCTTCTTCGGGTTCGAGCTGGGACCCTAAAATTCTTTTTGCTCCTCTTCATTCTTTCATTTATTTTTCTGAACGTTGAAATTAATTTCTGAACGTTACAATTGTTTTGAACCGTTATATTTTTTCAGTGTCCAAGTTCATTCTTTTAATTCTCCTGTGTAACGGCTGAATTAATCGGAAATTAATTCAGACCGTTACACAACAGTATTATATATGTGTATGTCTTCTTTGTAAAAGATTACAACTTTTTCTCTCTAAAAAATTGCTGTGCCAACTGATTTGTACTCTGTTCTTCGTCTTCATCTCCAAGCTCTGGGCAGAGCTAAGTCCTGGTCGTTCTCTCCAAGTCGTGTGCGGCAACGAGATACCGGTAGTGCGGGGGTTTTACCACTAGGAGCTTCGGAAACGTCTGCACACAGATCCCGAATAAACTCTTAGGGCAGTGCTTCGTGCACGACTTCCCTAGAGGCCGGTAACATCTGTTTAATTTTATTTTTGTATTCTGAAATTTTTCGAAAAGAAAACAACAAATTCTAACACGGAGGGGGTGTCATTTGCGACTCCAACCGCTTGCAGGTCACGTTGGACTTCGGAGGTTGTTCAAGTTCGAAGTCATGTCGAACTTACTCTTGGACCGGCCCTGCCTAGTGTCAGAGTGTGTCACTCCTGTGTGAAGTAAACACACGCATGCATGGTGATCCATTTCATGCATGGTTGGTTCAGATCAAGGTAAGTTAACTCTGACAGGAAAAGAATATCTGAATCGATATACTTGTTCCAAATTGGAAGGAGGAAGGTCGAGATGTCCGCAGCAGTTGATGGGAACAGACACGGAACTAGCGGAATAAATATCGTTTTCAAATTGGAAGAAACTTCAAGAACTGGAAAATATAGTGCACACTATCCAATGCAAAATAGCACAACATAGACACGATCACTCTTATGCGAAAAATTCTGGTGAAAAAAATTACGGGATGATCGAAGTCCAATCCGAAAAAGCCTTCCATACTGAATTAAAAATATACAACAACTCATCTATAAACTTCTTTCACCAATCCAAAAACGGATCACCACAACTACTCAACTAAAATAAATGATTACAAGATGAGAAATAGGTTAACAAAGAACACAAATGTGAGCCAATGAACTCCTTTCGAATCAAACCAAAAGTCTCTTCCAAATCGTTTTCCTTCTTCGTTTGAAAGTTTAGGTTAGAAAAATATTATTTAAGTAACCATAAGAGCATCTCCAACCCTACTGTCTTGTAATGTACTCTGATTCCTATGTGGCCTGAGGCACAAGATAATGTTTGTACTAGCTGGTGAGACTTTATTCACAAAGGACAATAAAGTAGAAAAAAATTCTTCATACAAAAGTATTTAGATGCTTACTTTTTTCCAACTTCCAAGACAACTTCTCATTTTCTTATTTTTTTTCCAAAATATTTTTTATTTATAATTGATGACATGGAGATGAAGACATTGTCTAGAACTAAACAACTAACTTCAAAATGTCTTCTATAATTTTTTAGACATAAGCTTTATAATTTACTTGACAATTGCATTAGAAAATATTTTTTAAATAAAATTGTCATTCCTATGTTACAATAGGGTTGGTGCTGCTCTAATCCCAAGACAATCATGTCCATCCAAAACGAACCAAGGAACCATATTAAAACCTCAAAATTGTTCAACTCAGGTCCAACAACATACGTTGATAAGCCAATGATATACTATACAAAACTTTTTGGATGTTTATGCATAACGATGGAATATCTCCGACATGTAGGCATGTCAATTGGGCTGGGCTAGTCCAGTCCGACACGAGCTCGATAAAAAAAAATGTTCCAGTATATCGGAACATACTGTCTCATATCTCGGTCCATAAGAAAGACTCGACCCGAAACCTAAGTCCGCCCCGATGCTATTCAGATTAATCTCTTTCCAAATATTACTAGTAATTTTAAAAAAATAAATAAAATCATAGTGCAATTCTTCCAGTCAGGAATTATGTTGCATAATAAGATGGATTGTAGGTAAAAATTATTCGAGCTCGTTACTCCAACAAGCCAATATGTACTTTAGTCTGAAGCAACAAAATATTTTGATTAATTTATATCAGAAATAAAATAAAATTTAACCTTGCAAACAACATTAATTATACCAATATAGAAAATATACCGTACACACTAGGATTGGAGCTGGCCCAAGCCGGTTCCAACCAGGTCCAAAATTCACCGTGTCATAGACCACATGTCGAGTTGAGCCCATATTTTCATCCTCATAATCCGATCCGCTATAGTGTATGGACCTGGGAGGTGGTAATCCAGCTCAACCTACCCAAATTCGGATCGGCTCGACCCATTTGATAGCTCTACCGGCATACTATCTTCTTCTCTCTTTTTTTGATGTGGTTTGGCATTTCATACGGGACCTTTTACGCATGCTGCGTTGTACGTCTTGTGGGCCCATTGCGTCCTCAACTCCCACCATTAATAAATGGAAGAAATAATAAGCTCCCGTGCCTCGATCACTGATCTTCTGCCATCCAGCCGGGATCTTATACCTCTCCTCGGTAACTACAAGGGTCACCCGAGTTCGATATGGCATACTATCTTTGATATGCATTAAAACAGTTCCAATTGAACTCTTCTTTGTTGTCTTCGATTTTCCAAACTTATTCGACACACAGATGTCGCTCTCGTCTCAGTTGAGGATATTTTCCATGTAGGACGGAACCCTACCCAATATATTCCCATAACTTGCAAAACATGGTGTTCTTTTTTCTTTTTCTTTTTTTTCGAATAACAACAAATATTGTTGGATAATATTTTTCATGTCTAAGCTTTGCAGCGCCAGAAATGACTCCAATTTCTTGTTTGGCAACATAGACAATAATTGAGGGTGTAAAAACAAGTGAGACATTAAGTTCTATGTATGATCCATATATCTGTGTTTCTTCAAGATTATTGATATTCAACATGAACTTAGTATTATTTTTTTCAGTTACAAAATTAATTTTTGATTTTTCGTAAATCGTATTGAAGCAACTCTTGTATGGACCCATTTGAATAAATTTATTTTTTGACAAACCAAACTGTTTATAGAAAACACAACATCGTACAAATAAGCATTTTCAAAATGATTAGGAGAATAAATTTGAAGAAACCCTCGTTAATGAAACACAAGTAGATGCTCCTCTTAACAATTTTCTAAAAATATTATTAGAGAAATTAAGGTTACATAAAAAATAATAATTCCTCTTTGATAAAGAGCATAATTCTGTTAGCTCCCCTTTCAAAGTTCTTTCCAAAAGTGTTTTCTACTTTTCACAATATATAATTATCATTCAACGACAAATATGTATTAAAAAAATTTAACTTTTTTTTATATATGAACATTGTATTTTTTTTATAAATTACTAGTCACGTTCATATTTGTTGTACGTAAAACAAAAACTATAATACTATTAGAATATTATATATAGATTTAAATTATATTAAAATATCCTAAATATATTTTGAATATATTTAATTAGGATTTGTTATAGATGTATTTTTAAAAAAGTTATGTATTTAGTTAGATAATACCATGTATTTAATTTAAATATTGAATATATTTTAGAATTTATTATATGTTCAAATAGTTAGAATAATTTGATTTTTTTTAACTACGGAGGTCCGCACTACGCATACGCGATAATTTATTTTATTTTATTTTATTTGGTGGATGATATACATACGGCTTGGACGGTTTATTTTTGAACAATTTTCAAACCGCATTATAATAGTAGTGATTTATAAATCAATAGTTGGTTTTAGTGTTTTCTTTTCACAATTTTTTTCCCAAAATTAAACTCAAAACAAAATGAATTTGCGCTTACTTGACAGAGTGAACACAAATTCAAGTCGCACAAGGTTGGGTTGGCCTGTCAACAAATATGAAATTTATATTTTACCCATAAATATGAAACTAAATATGTCCATGTCAAGATTAGAATTCTATACATTAGCGGAGAGGGACACAGAAATACTTAAAAAAATGAATTAGCGATTTATTTTTCCAATCCATTATGTAATATCTTAAGACATTTTTATCATCATTCTGTACTGCCACAAGTCAATGTGATTATACAATACTACTATAATTGTTTGTTTCATCAGATAAAAAATCGTACCGTGATCACAACTAAAGTTGTTTTTGACCAAAATTTGTGCGCACAAATTGTCAATATTTTTTTTTCTTTCTAAAAATAACAACATAAATAGTTTTTCATAACAACCTCTCATTATTTCAATATTTATTTTTTTGAAAATATATTTTATATTTTAATTTTAAAATATATTTAATATTTAAACTGATTATATGATATTATCAAACTTAAATACATATCAAAAATTGAAAAAACATATGTATAACAAATATTAATAAAATATATTCAAATCATATTTAAAATATTTTAGTCTAATTTTAATTTTTATTTAATTTTTTAATAATATTATAGTGTTTTTTTTAGGACTAATTAGAGTTTAGACAATGAATTTTATATCAACTTAGAGTTTAGGCTATGATTTGTCCGATTATAAAGTTTAGATTCTGAATTCTTATTGTTTATTTTCATTATACTCTTCCTTACTTGTTTGACAATGAAATTTTTCTCTGTAGACTCGAAAGAGTATAATAGAAAAAAAATGTAAAATAAAAATTCAAGGTTTGAATTTTTTAATTGGACAAATTAGAGCCTAAACTATAAATTGGTATAAAATCGAGGGTATAAACTCTAATTAGTCTATCTCTATCTCTATCTTTATCTCTACTCTTATAACGAGACTTCAAAACGGCTCAAAAGTGAACCGTCTAAACCGTTTGTAAATTCTCAACCATTTATTTAAAAAAATAAATATTACGTAAAAAAAATTGTTGAAAAAAAATTAAATTTGTTATAAATAACGTCATGAAAAATCGAACTTGACCAACTAATGAGAATGCCTCCCACCTTAATCACATGAGTTGTTTGGCTATAGTTATATAATATTATTTAGTTAAACAATTAGTTAAAATTTATTTACTTTTTAATTACATGAGGATATACGTACAGCTTTGACGGCTAGCCTTTTAAGACTTTTTATAAAAAGTAAGATATATCCTTAACACATATAATCAAATATATATTTAAATATTTAAACTATTTTACAATAATATTAAAAAAAATTATTTACGTACAACATTTATTTACTAGTCTTTTTATTAGTGCAACGTACATGACTAATAATAATAACATGATTTATGTGTTAATTGTTATTATTATAGTCTTCAGAAAATCTTTATACAAAAAGTAAACACAACAATCAGGGACAAAATCGTCCACATACTACTGCTGCCCCCAAATTGAAACATTAATAAATTTTATTTGAAAGCGGATAGGGACTAATGTGTAAAAAACTTCTTCGATCTCTCTCTCTAGGGTTTCGTTCTTCTCTACGAAAATTTTCAAATTTCTAGGGTTTCGTCATTCCCTTCGAAAATTTTCAAATTTCCAGGGTTTCCACTGACCCCCTCCAAAATCCCCTCACGAACCTTCCAACTTTGGGGTTTCCGAACCCTAATTAGGGTTTCTTGACCTTCATTTCGAGAGGGATTCCCTCTCGTTTCCGTTTCTTGATGTTTACTCCTCAGAAGAAGGGGTGGTCTCTCTCGCCGAGGGTCGGCGGCGACCGCTCCAACCCTAGGGGCGTCATAAGTTCGTTTCTCGGGAAGGGGAAGGCCGTCGCCGGAGGCCCAGACTTCATCCCACCGCCTCCGCCGCAGGCTCTGCTGGAGGAGAAGGGGGATGGTGGAGGAGGGGACAGGGCCGATGGTGCCGAGGACTGGCGGAGGTTCCGGGAGGAGGGTTTCCTGGACGAGTCCGCGATGCAGAGGAGGGACCGGGAGGCGCTCGTGGCGAGGATCACCGAGCTCGAGGACGAGGTTATGTTCTGCTCAGTAGTTAGTTTCTTGCTCAGTGATAGGCTTAAATTTGATTTATTGTTCCGCCTGCTGAATAGTGAAGTAAAGACTAGTTTTTGTAGTTATTTTGTTGTTCACTGAGACTTGGTAGTCTATGTTGCACGTTTACGAATGCATGTCTGATACAAACACGACGATATCGCCAAGTCACCGATTTTGGTTCGTTAAAACTTGTTATGGTTCTAGTTATAATATAGTTATATTTTTTGAAGTTGTTAGGTGTTATGGCATTCCTCCTCACTCCGTCTTAACGTGTCATACAAAAGGTGCTCCTTGGTTGTGTGTGCTTAAATTGCATAGCCAAACATTGGGTACGGTTTGCCAACTCTGCCCTCTAGGTTTTAGGGCATGACACTCTTATGGTTACTTTGGCTAGGAAATTGCACCAAGGCACCAACATAGATAGTTGACATCAGGTTGACAGCTGGTCATAAATTTTTTGTCAATTCATTTTGTAGCTTTCTTATGCTCCATGGATAACCCATTCCGACGGGAGAAAGCTTCGACACTTTGTCTTAATGTGTCATACAAAATGTTCTTCTTTGTCGTGTGAGCTTAAATTGCATAGCCAAACATTAGATATTGTTCGCCAACTCGTTCGTCTAGGTTTTAGGGCATGGGACTTTTATGATTACTTTGTCTAGGAAATTGGCACCAAGGGCACCAACATAGACCGTTTAACACTTGGTTAACAGCTTGTCATCAAATTTTTGTCAATTCTTTTTGGAGCTTTCTTATGCTCCATAGACAACCCATTCCGATGGGAGAGCTTGGACATTGGTGATGATGAAGTTGCTTGGTGTACCGTCAACGATTATGTCCTTATGAGGAAATCTTGTTATGACACCTATTAAATTATTTAAGCCTATGAGTATTGCCTTTATCAATCGATTGTCTCTACTAGATGTTCATGCAATTTAACATTGTCTTGTTTTGTAGATCTTTGTACTTGATGTTATCGTTGTCTTTGTCCTCCAAGTCTCGAATTGAACCTTGATTCTTTAACAATAAAATTGGCACCAATACATTATCTATATCTTCGTCAGCTAAGACTGCTGTCATCAAAGTATGGTTGGCAATGAATCACATCCTGTAATCGGAAGGATAGCAAGATATTTAGGTTTTGAACATCCGGACCTCAAGTTTCTCATTTGCCAAGTTCTCTGGGATCAGAACTCAGAAATTTCTTACCATCCTCGAACTCTTGTCTTCACTAAAAGATGACACTATGACAAGTTGTACTTTACAGTATCCTCAATTTGCAATCTTGTTTGCTCCTTAATACAGGTTGATTGACTGACTATCCCATTGTAAAAGCATCTTGGAGAACCTTTGCAGTCTTTAGATGGAATGTTTTGTTCACATATGACATTAAAATTCTCTCTTTCCTGTGTTGACAAAGAATGTTCAAACTTTTAGAATGATTTATGTGCACTATAATACCTACTGTTACGTGCTGTTTTGGTGCTATTATGTACATGTTCCTTGGAAACAACTGTATTTGAAAGAGATTCCAAGGACATATTTTGGATCCATCTGCCCCATTGCTACGAGCAAGTTGTTAATATTGTTCAAGATGGTTTGTTGATGGTTATCCTGTCTTCCTTTTATATGGAATCTTACTCAACATGTTTCTTTCTCTTTTTCTAATATAATTCAATGTATACACCTAGAGAAGGCACAGTGTGAGATGTGTGCAGAGAGAAGTTTACTTCTGAGAAAAAAGTAGTGGAAATAATTTCTTCCGATGTCAGCCTTGAAGAGAAACGTTTAGTAGTTGAGAGCAACTTGCAGTCTGCAGATGCCAAGCTGCCAAAGGAGTTTCGAGATAGATAGGCATTCTGAATGTTGGTTGCAACTTTAGATATTGATTTCACCTTCAAGTTGGGAACTTTATTTGCCATTTCTTCCTGAGATGTCAACCCTTTGCACATCACGTAAAGCTCTTATTCATTTCTGGTTTCCTTTGGACAGTGATCACAGTTTTGATTGTGATATACACATTTTCTTCCGCACTTGACTGTTGTTTCTTGGAGTGGAATTCACATATATAGTGTTAAGTCATTGTATATAATCAAATGATGAGCCATCGTTTCAACTTTCAACTTGTGTGCGATTTAAATATTAAGGTTACAAATTAGGTGCTAAATGTTTCCTACATGTCATAATCACCAATTTTGATACCGATGTTCAATGCCCCCACAGCTTAGCTTCATAATACATGAATCCAGTCACCACCTTTACGACTTCAATTTGAGACGTGCGTATAGAATCAGCCCTTATCTGTGACCAGTTGTTTGGAGTCCCTCTCTGGTTGAGTTTTGAGATATTGTTTCGTCTGTAGATATCCTTGTTCTTTCATACTTCCTAATGATCTTTTGGGAGGGTTTTTCCTAAAATGGATTGTATTTGAACTTTATTTGTTCGTTTGATCACCATCAGCATTTTAAATTTTAACCTTCCAACAACACATCTTTGTAGAACAATGTAGCGGAATGATATTTATTTTTTGATTTCACCTGCCAATTCTCTTTTAGTTGGAAACTGATGTTTTCATTTTTATTGTTTTGAACAGCTTCATAAATATCAATACAACATGGGTCTTATCCTGATTGAGAAGAAGGATCTGTCTTCTAATTATGATGAGCTTCAACAACATTTGTCAGAAGCCGAGGAAATTTTTAAGCGAGAACAAGCAGCACACCTGATAGCTATGTCTGAATCAGAAAAGCGGGAAGAGAACTTGAGAAAGGCCTTGGGAGTCGAGAAACAGTGTGTAACAGATGTGAGTTAAATATTTGTCTGTCCCCTCCTATATCCCTGTTCTTCCATGCTGCATTTGACTACTCTCCATGTTCCTATTAATATAGAAGCTTACTTGACATGTTTTTATCCCTTTTTCTAATGAAATTCAATATATACAGCTAGAGAAGGCGCTGCATGAGATGCGGGCTGAAATTGCAGAAGTGAAGTTTACTTCTGATAATAAGTTAGCTGAAGCAAATGTTCTAGAGACTAGCCTTGAAGAGAAATGTTTGGAAGTCGAGAGAAAATTGCACTCTGCCGACTCCAAGCTAGCTGAAGCAAGCCGGAGGAGTTCTGAGATAGATAGAAAACTAGTGGATGTGGAGGCTCGTGAAAGAAAATTGCAAAGAGACATATTATCTTTAAATACAGAGTACATCTCTTATTCTCACTATGCATTTTACTTTCTAATCGACGCAGGTAACATTTTGAGTCCCTCTTTTCTTTTTGTCCTTCATGGGGGTTTAATGAACGATATTTTTGTGACAGGCGGAAATCTCATGAGAAGGTTTTTATGGAACAAAGAGAATATCTGCTAGAGTGGGAGAAAAAACTTCAGGATGGTCAGATGAGGCTTGTTGATGGTCAGAGGTCTCTCAATGAGAGAGAAGACAGAGCAAATGAGACTGATAAGGCGCTTAAGGAGAAAGAGGAAGAGATTGCAGAGGCTCGGAGAATGATTGACGCCACCATTAATTCTTTGAAAATTAAGGAGGAAGATGTTAGTGTGAGATTGAAAGATGTAGCTACAAAGGAGAAGGTCAGTTTCTTTCAGAAAATATATGAGATTTATATATCTTTGTGCACATTGTAATATCTTACTTTTGTTGCAGGAAGTTGATATTAAGATAGTGAAACTAGACAAGAAGGAAAAAGATTTGTTAGCAATAGAAGAAAACCTCAACACCCGAGAAAGAGTAAGCATCTTTTGCTAAAATCTCTACATGATTCTTGTTATATAGGTGTTGTATTAAGTGCGGTAAAAACCGAGCAATTTGAGTTGTTTTACTGTCAGTAGGCCAATTTATAACCGGCACATAATTGCTAGGCTTAGGATGGAAAATCCTGCCCATTCTACCCAGTTAGCTGTCACACTGCTCCTGCAGTGCCTGCACAATGATGCAATGAGATTTTGCTTGACATGAACTGCATGGTCCCTTATGATGTGATGAGATGGGATGGTACTTCTGTACTTGACATGAAATGCATGGTCAACTAAGCAAATGTTGAATTCCAGAAATAGTTGGATACTGAAAGAAAGAAAATTTAAATAAACTTGGCATTATGATAGGTGTTGTCACTTGATTCACAGTAGAAAACAAGAACTTAATATTTATGCTCTCTAGATTGATTATGATATAATTTTCTATTATGGGGTTCCGAATTAGAAGTTAGATGTGACTTCTAACTAAGTGAGGAGAGACATGGACAACATGCTGCTGGATAATATGTGGAAGCATGTACTTTGGTTGTTTGTCTCTTCATGAACTCTTTTATGCGTGTTTTGCTCTTGTATTCTCTCTCAATTGGACTCCAGCCACACTTCCACATTCTCTATTGTGAATATGCAATTGTTCTAATAACTATTAGATGCCGTTAGTTATATTCATTGAGTGCAATTGTTATATCAAATATATGAGATCAGGGCTTGTAGGTTTAGATCAAGGTAGTCAAAGGCGCAAGGCGCACTTGAGGCTCAAATGGTCCAAATCGCCCGAGGCACAAGGCGCGCTTAGGCAAAATTATATATATATATATATATATATATATATATATATATATATATATATATCGGATTTCTACATTGATAAACATGTGTGCTTAGCTATTCCATGTCTAGGTTGCAATCACTTTGAATTGAGTGAGAGAGAAAACAGTAAAAAAAACTACAACAGTTCAAAAAAAAAGTCTAAAAACAGTACATCAGTTCAAAAAATAGTCTAAACATGTTAATTTTTTCACAATATTTTCAAGGCGCGCCTTAGCTATTCCAAGGCGCTCGGAAAAGGTGCGCCTAGGAGCGCTTTAGGTGCGCCTTAAGAATTGTGCCCTGCTTGGAGTACCCTGAGGTGCTGCCCCTACGCCTAAGAGCAAGGCGCGCCTTTGACTACACTAGTTTAGATTGAGGCAAACATCATGATATGACTTCTGATAATGAGTGAAATGTTCAATATTTGAGCTAGATGTGTGCTTAATAATGTCCAAGACTTATTCTAGAGACAAAGAAGACTATTGTAGATATAGGAATGGAAGCAAGAGTCGAGAAAATAAACCATATTAAGGTGTTATTTAATTAGTCATGAAACAATGTCATTGTGTATGTGCCAGCCTAATAAAAAGAGAAGCCAATAAATATGTGATTGAGTTCTAACGACTTTTTATCTTACCAAATATACTCTTGAAAACATTTCCTAATGATCTTGTCTAATTTGCGCTAGTTGACATGTGCTTTGAACATCATTCTTGGCAATATTGATCAACTCTCCACTATCCTTTGTGATCTTTTTTCTCCATCAAGAGTGTTTAGGGATGGATCCAGTTTTTTTATTTTTATTTTCATGGGGGCACTTATATAAATGTAATATTACTAACACAATTTTTTTTTGATATGGTAATCAATTCTCGTCATTATATAAAAAAATTCAGTTTCATAACACAAAACTAATCTGACAACATTTTTCACAACTACTCTTTACGTGGTCTTAACCTTTGGTACCATTCTATGATTTTTTTCATTACCATCAAATATTTCTTTCTCAATCATTGATTCATTAAACAATTCAATCTCCTGTACGGTTACACATTCGTTTTTTTGTGATGTTCATTGCAAAGAGTCCTTTCAACAGTTGCAGTTGCGACAGTTAAGATCAAAGCCAACTTAACAAAGTAAATGCATCAATGAATATACAATATGCTTCAAGTCTCTGCCAACTTTTTGTACACACACGGAGAAGAGTTTTATTTAGGATTCTAATAAATATTGGGATTGAAATTTGGATTTATAATAAATATTGGGGATTGAAATTTAGGAAAAACTTTGTTATGTTAGGTTTTAATATTTGGAAAGTAAAGTAAGGGAAGGGAAGGCCTGGTTGAGACATATAAAAGAAAATTTATGGACTTTTATTTAGTGGTGGATGGAACAAAGTGGACATATCAATTTTTTTTATTGAATTGGAAGGGGGCACGACATAGCAGCACCATTATGCTTATGCTAATTGCTACTACACTCGTAATTTTTTTAGAACCTATGGGGGCATGTGCCCCCATGCCACATTATATACATCCGTCATTGAGTGTGTTCAACTCGGTGTTCTCTTCATCAATATTGGGTTCTAGTCATATTTCTTTACTTCTTGGTTTTTTTTTTCTTTGAAGTTTATAGGGCTGGGGGTAGACAAAATAATGGAGTAGTTGCTATTAGTAGAGATGGCCCTTAATAAAACTGAATAAAAATTTCATATAGTCAACCCACTTAACCCCAAAATTGTGGATATAGGCTTTGTTATTCTTATTATGATATATATAGATAATGACCTATTTTCCGTTATCATCCCATTTGGTATCCTAATATTAGGAGTCCTATGGTGTCACTACAAAATTTCATTTAGTCTAGAAAATAGCCTGTTGTTTCTTTGGACAGTGTGTTAAACAGATTCCTGTTTGTAGAAAGATTACTGTGTTAACATTGTTGTTCGGAGTCTTCGGACATAGTATATATTTTTGTAGAATTTGTTATTTTCTACTGTTTCAAAGTGAGCCATTGCTTCAAAGTTGGCTACCGTCTCCAATTCCAAGTGAGGAAACAAAGTTAACAAGCAATATATTCCATATAAGAATATTAAATGAAAACTTCCTTTGTAATACCAATTATGGAATGTCAAGAAGGGCCTTCTATGTAATGTTTTCCTTTCATAGTAGTAAATGGGCCTTCTGTGTAACATGTCTTCTATCCATCTTCCATAATATAATGAGGCTTTAAAACGGCTAAAAAATGAGCTGTCTAAGCCGTACGTATATAATCATCAATTAATTATTTTTTTTAAATTAATATTATGTAAAAAATGTTGAAAATGTTAAATTTGTTATAAATAACACTACAAGAATTCGAACTCAGCCAACTAGAGAGAATACCTCCCACCTTAACCACATGAGTTAGAAGAGATTTTTGTTTATAATTAGATAATATTACGTAGCTAACTATTTCAAGACTCTTTATGAGAAGTAGAAATATATCCATAACTAATTATAATTAAAATATAATCAAATGTATAATAAATTCTAATAAAAATATATATAATAAATCTTGATTTAAATATATTTTAATATTTAAACAAATTTATATTAATTTTAGAAAAAAAAATTATTTTACTAGTAGAAGTAAATGGAGGAGAGTTAGGATGGAGTAGTGAAAAATATGGACTTATTCTTTTGTCAGTCTGCCCACTTTATTATTTCTTATCTTTATACATGCTCATGTGACTACAAAAAGTTTCAATTGTTCCATATTTGAAGAACAAATTTGCAGAAGAGATTTATGACTGCTGAACTTCCTCATTGGCTGCTAGTGTAATCTCTTATATAGCCAAAGCACATGACTGTACCTGGTGTGTCATGACTCATGTCACAATGCACTCCCATGTTCTCTTCATTTTATTTTGTGCGTCATTCTAGAGCTAGAATACGAGTGGATCATCCTGTTATTGATGGACATTGGGTATTCATGATGTACTATTTCTTATTCGCATAGATTCTGGGTACATGCATCATGTAGTTGATCATCATTGTCTCGCTACTATGTACATATAGATTCTGGGTACATGCATCATGTAGTTCATCATCATTGTCACACTACTATTTACGTATGGGCATTTTAGAAGTATGCATCTAAAACCATGCTCCACAATTTGTGGTTCTGGTGCAAGAGCTTAGGTCAGTAATAATATTAGTTTGCTTGTACATGTAGTTCATATCTTTCATATTCCTATTACCATGCTTCTGTTTAAAAACTTAAAATCATTACTTGCAACAGACTTCAGTTCATATTTTCTATTTCTGCAATCAAGCCGAAGTCAAAAAATGTTATTCTGACTATAGCTCAGTTTCTGGTTTAGGGTATTCAAGTCAGAATTAGAAACCGGTATTAGCTTCAGTTCTCAAGAGATGAAGTTTAAACATTGATCTTAGTTCTTAAATTTCCAACTGACTTGGAGGATGCAAAACTTTGATGTTTATAAAACCACGTGTATACCAAACTATATATCTCACTGCGAAGAGTATATATCTGAGAAACTGTGCATTGGTTGCACGTGCGCACACAGCGACAGACATGCATTGCGTTCTCAATTAATCTAGCACATGGAAATGGAATAAATGAAAAACTGACATGTTTCCATCACACAGCAGGAAACTCGTCTTACTGCCACGTGGTAGCAGATTCCCTTCTTTTAAAAGCTAATAAACATTTTATATAAAACAAAAAGGACTATTCACTTGCAATGCAAAATGCTACGACTCTTTTGGAGTATGCAGAACTTTGATTTTTCGTCGTTAGCCTGATCCTGACTATGCTTATTTAATGGTGTCTTTTTATTGATTTGTTCATCTGTATTATTTCCTTATTATTTAAGTATGTATAACTAGTGATATGTGATCTAATGAGTCAATGACCTATCTGAGATTTTAAATAGACCAACAGTTCCCTCTTACTTTCATTTGGTGGTTTTCGGTTTTATCAATTTCCTTTAGCGCTCACTCCTTTTTTCTGTTGTCTTTGCTTTATATGATTTTATTGTTCACTTTTTTCTCGGCTCTAACCTTCTTTTAACTTTATAACAGGAGGAGATCCAAAAGGCAGTTGATGAGCATAAAGCTATTTTAGATGCAAAAAAGCACGAGTTTGAGCTGGAGATGGAGAACAAGATGAAGTCTTTTGATGAAGAACTGGCAACCAGACTAAATGAAATGGACAAGGAGAAAAGGGAATTGAAACGGAAAGAGGAACAAATTGCTAAAAGAGAACAAGCATTAGAAAATAAAATTGAGAAACAGAAGAACAAGGAGAAAGACCTTGATACGAAATCGAAAGCTTTGAAAAAGTGGGAGCAATCTGTAAAAGCTGAGGAGAAGAAGTTGGAGGAAGAGAAAAAACAGATCATCAGTGAGTCTCAGGAGCTGGTAGTTTCTAGAACTGAACTTGAGAGTTTAAAAGCTGCAACAAAAGCTGAAGAACGACAAATTCTCATTGAGAAGGAAAGCCTTAAACTGACCAAGGAAGAGAGGGAACAACATCTCAAATTTCAATCTGATCTGAAACAGGAGATTGAAGAGTATAGGATTATGAAAGAGTCGGTTGTTAAGGAAAGGGAGGCTCTGAGAGAGGAAAGGGAAAAATTCGAGAAAGAGTGGGGAGTTCTGGATGATAAGAAGTTGATGTTGGAAGCAGAAGCAGAGAAGTTTAATGATGAGAAGCAAAGATTTGAAAACTGGCGGTATCAAGAAAATGAAAGGTTGAAAATTGAGATGCTTCAGGACAGAGCTGATATCCAGAGGGAGTTGGAAGCTCTTAGGTTGGCAAAAGAAGCTTTTGAGAACACTATGGAGCATGAGCGGTCCGAAGCTCTTGAAGAGGCTAAGAGAGCTCAGGCTGATGCTGCTCGAGAGCTTGAGATTCGCAAGCATGACCTAGAGATGAACATGCAGAAAAAGCAGGAAGAGATGGAGAAGATACTGCAAGAGAAGGAGAACGAATTCGAGAAAAGAAGAGAAGCAGAATGGGCTCGTATTACTTCTTCTGTTAATATAAATGATTCGAAAATTAGGAAGTTAAAGGTTGAACAAGATAAATTAGAGAGGGAGAAAGAAGAATTCTCTGTAAACAGAAGGAAATTGGTTTCTGACCAAGCTGATATTCATAAGGACATTGATACTCTTCGTATGCTTAGCAGGAACCTGAAGGATCAACGAGAAGAATTTATCAAGGAGAGAGATCGATTTCTTAGTGTTGCTGCCAAGTGTAAGTCTTGTCATAATTGTGGAGTTCCTATAAGTGAGTTGGAGCTTCTTGATTTCCAGCCATCAACTGGAGTTGAGGATACAGATGTTTTTCTGCCAAATCTATCTGATCGATATATTGAAGAAAGGATGGAAGGTAAGCAAGTTATTCAATCTCCTCAAGTTATTGGTTCACAATCCATTAATTCTGGCGGCCGCATGTCATGGCTGCAAAAATGTTCTAGGCTTTTCAAGTTATCTCCTGGGGAAAACGTTGAGCACTCTACTGAAAGGGATGAAATGCCTATTCGATTTGTTGAGCAACTCGACATGGCTGTATCAGATGATGAAAATGACTATGGCGCTGCTGATAATTCTTTCAGTACCCAGAGGGTGCAGTCTGATGGTGATGGCAGAGAGATGGATGAGTCTGAAAGATTAAATAATGCTGGAGATGAGCCACAACCATCTCTTGGGGTAGCAGACAATTCTATTGATATTGGGAGGGCACACTCAGATTATGATTTCAAAGAGACTGAAGGTGGGACAACTATTCCTTACGTTTATGAACCAAACGAGATGGAGGGATCTTCTCATCCTGAAAAAGATTCTCAGCCTCAGCCACCAACGCAGAGGCGGCGTCAACCCAGTCGGAGAGGCAAGGCTAAAATAACAAGAACCCACTCGGTTAAGGCAGTTGTTGAGGATGCCAAAGCTATTCTTGGTGAAGCTTCTGAACTGGATTTGGTCCGAGAAGCGAATGAAAATTCTAAAGATTCACAAAATGTTGATGAGCAAAGTCAAGGACCATTGGTTCAAGCTGATTCAATGGCAGGTAATACAAGACAGAAGAGGCGTTGTCCACCTACATCTGGGATGACGAATGAGCTGGAAGCAGAGGACAGTGAAGGTCGTTCTGAGAGTGTCTCTCTTGGAGGACGCCGTAAAAAGCGAAATGTAGCACCTGCTACGCGGGATCCTAGAGAGAAGCGATACAACCTCAGAGGATCTAAAGTGTGAGTAGTTTCTTTCAATTTTGATTCTCTTTGATCGTATATATGCATAGTATGGAGCATGCCATGACTGAAGTTAGTTAATTCTTCCTTTGGTTTGTGTAGTTTATATCCTAGCAAATTTGTAAACAATCTTGTTGGGTTATATTTTACAAGGTCTTGTAGGATTCTGTGCCTCCAACCTGTCATTTTTTGAGCTAGTGATTTTTAAGATGAGCTCATATACAACATTTTTATCTTTCTGTCATATCAGTGCGAGCACAGTTGCAGCAACCCAAGCAACTTCGAAGCAAGCTAAAGGGCACAAGGCAGAAGCGTCACATGAAAAGCAGAATTCACCTGCTGTGCATGCTGATGAAGTATCTTCCAAAGACGAGGTTGAAAATGTCACTTCAACGCACATGATACAGAAATCAGCTGCAGGCAGTGCCATAGAAGTCCATGAGATGGCATCCCATATAGTTGCGTGGGTGAGGGCAATAAACTTCTCAAAATCTTATTACGGTTCTTTCATGACACTTACTTTGACCAACACTTAGGTCTTCCATAAATGTTCTGTTACTTAAATTGTATGTATTTCTACATGAGTGGCATAGTTAAATCTAACTAGGGTTGCAAATCTAACTAGGACAACCAAGTTTGGGATAATATGTGGGAACTTCAAACTTCAGATTCTTATGGCGGCATATATTGCTGTCACCCAACACATGAAATTTGAACTTCCCCTCCATGACACATGAAATTTGAAGTTCAATGCTTCTATATAGATGCCTATATGATGTTATTGTAGCATCACTCTAATGATCTTCATCTAGGTTGCATAGACACGGATTCAGATATGGAGACGATGCGGGTTTGGGATACGACATTTCTGTAAAATTTGTATACGGATACAATATGGATACAGTTATAAAAAATTATGGGTCTGCCCCTGCATTAGTCTTTAATAATATCTAATTTTGTTCATGTCTTGGGTATAACTAGGTTCCAATTTTTTTTTAGAAAGGATTTGCTATAAAGAAATGTTTTTTCCCACATATCTCAAATATTTTTGGATACAACTATGCAAAATCACTGTTATCCATTTTTTTTGTCTTTTTGGAGCCTACACATGGGCGAGCCACATCTCAAATGAGTGTCGAGGAAAGTGTCACGTGGGATACGTGTTAAACATGGATATGGTCCTCGGAAAGAGAGTATCCTATCGAGGAAGTGTCACATAAGCAGTCTCTTACATAGTTACATTAATATAAGCAGTCTCTTACATAGTTTATATTTGACATGAGAACCTTCCAAATGTAGACATGCACTTTATATAGATGTCTCCATTTATGCTTCAAATAATGAGCATTGTTGTGAAACCCAAAGGTTTGGTGACTTTAGTCCCACATCTGATGTGTGGTGGGAGTTTGTTGAGCTTATATTTGCGTGCTTAGTTCGCATGTCTACATCTGGGGTAAACCAATTTTGGCCAGTGGCTAAGTCACGATTCAAATGATATGCATGGGTCATGTCATGACCGCCTGTTGGCCAGGGCACGACAAATGGTATCAGAGCTACCTAGTGGTTCGTCTCGCACTAGGATGAGATTGGGCTATTTTGCATGGGCTACAACGAGGATGTCACATTTTTTTATTGGGAGAGACCCAAGTTTTAGTTCCACATCTGATATATAATGGGTGTTTGTTATGCTTATACTGAGTGCTTGGGCCTACAGTTGTGTTGTTGCCGCCTACAGTTCTTTTGCTGAAAGCAAGACCCTTATGCTGTTGCGAATACAGGCCACACTATTACTCACTTCTCTAAAGTGTTATCTAGCCTAATTGATTCGTTTATTATGTCACAGCATGCACCAGAGGCTGTCCAGGGAGACCCTATGGATGTTCATGAGAAAGATCTAATCAAGTCAGTGGAGCTCAGTGAAGGGATTGAGGAGGATAGAGATGAAGTAGACGGTACTGCAGAAATACCAGCAACCCCCTCCAACGGGGAGACCAGTGAAGATGATGACATGGTTGAAGAGGACGCCTCTATAGGGAAGAAGTTGTGGACTTTCTTCACTACATAACATGTTCTTCAAGATGTGGCTTTTCTTTTCTTGTTAATTCTCTCCCTTCCCCTCCCTAAGTTACTATTGACCTCCATAATATCTAGATGTCTTTCATGTATGCAAGTCCCCTTTGTAAGCGGGGTGCTTGCCATCTAGGGTGGGTTGTAATATTAGTGTACCACTTGACCTTCTCCCCTTTGCTTCTGTGTGTTAAATAGCTGGTGGTCCAAGAGTAATTGACCTTTTGTATCAATGGTAGATGTCTCTGATTCTTCAACTCGGGACCACCGTTCTCTCCCTCGAGTGGGCTCTATCTACTCTTATCTAGTATTGGGTTTTATATATTGATTGAAGTTTGGCCAATGTGGTTTTGTCATTAAGCTACAACTTATCCATACCGATGTATAAAAGATTGCTCCGTGGCAAAATGTCATATTGTTGCTGGATTTTTGTCGAAAATGGTACTCAATCGCACACTGGATGATTGGAGATTGGACCTATTGGTCCAGTTGGTTGACATGTAATGTAATATGGTTGTATTGGCAAAGTATTCTCTATGTTTTCTGGATAAGAAGGAAAATTCTCACTTTCTAGTGAATATGTGAACTCACGTCTTCCTGCCCTATATTTGTTTCAGGCTGGGTGAGGCTATTCTATGGTGCTAACAAAGTAAATGATGCAACTCTTCCCTTGAAAATTTTCACGAGGTGCAGGTTGTTTGCTCTATTCATTGTTTTCAGCTTGCATAGAATGTGAGTACTTACAAATTTGTTCGGAAAAGTAGGTCAACTGGCACCAGTTCTTGGTAAATTTCTGTAACAAAGTTGATATAATCGTGACTTCAATGAGGAGGACAAGATTCTTTTGAAGTACCAAAAACTGAGCAAAGCACTGGATGCTTTCAGCAGCTGATTTTAACAACCAATGAAAATCTGCTTGCAAGCAAGCAAATTGAGAAGACTTTTGGTTCAGGGATTATCATGTTGTGTGGTGAGTTTAGGAAAGAGGAGCCCATAAATATAAAAGCCAAAATGAAAGAGACTCCTCATAGTCGTTTACAAGAGAGAGAGAGAGAGAGAGAGAGAGAGAGAGAGAGACCCTTAGCGAAGACTCTAGAGAGGAGAGGACCACCCACAGCATCCACAAGAAATCGGTGGCAGTGAGTAGCCACTGTTAGGGTCTGGACCAGCACCCCCAGCTCTTTTTGAAAAAGGCGTTAGATAAGGTGCTCTCTCTACCTATAATTTCTTCAAATAAAATTATATATATATATATATATATATATATATATATATATAAAGAGGGAGATATATATAAAGAGGGAGAGAGAGAGAGAGAGAGAGAGAGAGAGAGCCTAAAGTTAACAAAGATATGCAGTGAGATATGAGCTGTGTGGTCCTCCTTGGTACCTGTGTTTGTGTCTTTTACAAGGAAACCAGACACCACCTCCCTAACCTAATGTAATTAGGGATCGTTTGGTTGACTAAATGATGGCATTAGAAAGAAAGTCATTTATTTTCTATATTTACATGTCAAAGAAATGTAGGAGAAAGAAAAGTAATTTTTAATAAAAAAAATAGAGAAAAAAATGGTGGTCTCTAGTCATTTGAAGATTTACTTTTCTACCTTTAAGTATTCATTTTACCATCCATTTTTTTTGACTTTTTCTTCCAATTTATTTTTGACATTTTCAAACATTGGAAAAAAAATTTGATAGATATTGTAATTTTTCAAAGGAAAAAAAAATAACAAGGAGTTAATTTCTTTTCCTTCCCTTTTTGCGAACTAAACGAAACCGTAGAGTAAGGAAATCATCACCATGATTATGATTATGTGAGATATAGTAAGGAAATCACCGCCATGATCCACCTTAGGTCGGGTTTACAGCCTTTGGTTCATATATATATACGTACCGAAAAATGTGTCAGAATCAATGGTCTCCAAATTCGTCCAACTTAGTGTCAACAAGTCCTGAACGATGATACGAACCCAACGGAACTTCCAGAATTGGATTCCGATGAGCCGATCACAAAATCGTCCATCGAGTGGAGCCGTGGGGCCCACAATACACGATTTTGGTCAACGTTCTCAGAATCGAACCAAACTTGGGTCACAGGACCAGCGTATTGCTACAAGTCCGATGGCGCAAGTTTTGTTTCGATCCGACGTGTGTACACAAAGTTACGACGTGTTCTAGAACAGACGGATACGGGGCGTTGTCGGCGGATACGCGTTGATTCCGGTGTGCACGCACATCCGAATCAACTTCTGCAAAATCCCGCACGTCCGTATCAACGACGCGCATGTTTCGGTGAAGACCTCGCACGACCAAGTCGTCCCGTTTGGCGGGGCGTACTCAGTTCCGGAGAAAAATGGGGTGTTGTTTTTCTTGTTTTTTGGATCGCGGTTCGCGATCGCCACAGGACGCAACGCACCGAGCGGGTTGCACGGGCATCGAGAGGGTTACACAGTTTACGCGTCACAACTGACAAAATGAAAAATGGAACAACGAGGAGAGAGAACGGGTTACCTGAACAGTGCTCCGTGGAACAAAGATTTCTCGTGTCCGGGTCACTGTGCTGTGTCCTGGTTCGAGTCTGCCGTGTCCGGGTTCTGCAATGCTGTTGTGTCCGGGTCAGCCGTGCCCGGGACTAGGGCAGCGGGTCGTCTATGTCCTGGGTGGCGGAGGGCGGTGCGAGTTCAGGGTGACGAGGTCGGGCTGTGGGGGCTCGAGTCAGCGGTGGGTAACGAAGGGTGGTGGTGATCGAGGAGGAGAGCGGAGGTTGCAGAGGGAGTCAGGATCGACGTGGGGATGGTCGTGGGTCTGTGCTCTGGTGTGTTCGGCTGACAGGGATGGAGGAGATGGTGTCGATGATGGGGTGGTCGACTGCTGGCTCGGCGGAGTCAGGATGTGCAGCGGGGATCGTTGGAGAACTTCGTCGGTGGTGGTGGTGAAGATGAGACCGGTGGTGTCGAGTCGAGGCATCGATGCTCAGGTGGAGGGAAGAAAGGAGGACAGGGCGGTTAGGTCGACGAGATGGCGATGGTGGTGGCTTGGGTTATGGAGGTCCGGTGAGGCCGACACGGGGAATAGGGTGGCTGACAGGCGGGGAGTCTCGGCTAGGCGGTTGTGGGGGTTCGAGGCGGGGCAAGGTGGTTCTGGGAGGAGGAGGGAAGTTAGGGTTCAGGCTAGGGCAGAGGTGGATGGCCGGAGCGGCACCGCGGTTTCTGGACGAGGAGTTGGCTAGGGTTTCGGCCGGCTGGGCGTGATTTTCGAGGGATTTATAGGTGGCCGGAACAGTGATTCCGGGTAGGTTTAGGATTAGGGTTTCGGGTAGGGTTAACGGGTCCGGACCGGGTTCACTTCGGATCCGACCCAACCCGTTAAGAGCGGGTTTGGTTCAGTTCGGTTCACCACGTGGTTTGGGTCGGTTTGGTTTGGTTTATTTAAAATAAACCGGGTTCAGTTTAGGGTTTAATTCGGTTTAAATATACATTAGTTTTTAGGGCTTTAAAAATGCTTCTGGGGTCCAATAAATTCCCGAAAAATTATCCTATGTCTAATTTTTTATTTTACACCAGAAAATATTATTTTTATAATATTTTAATATTAATTAACATCATTAAAAAATCATTTAATTATAAAATATCTTAGTTTTAATTCTAGAAAATTACGGAAAATTGTGTAAAAAATTGTTTTAAAAATTCTTAAAAAATCAGGGGTTTACAACCACTAATACAACATCTAAATTCAGAACGATTATCAAATTTTCTTCTAATGATTAATCCTGAAATGCTAACACTATCAACATTGTCATCAAATTCATCATCTAAATTTTTAATGAAATCATCATTGTTTTCATCGTCGTTATTGCCATCATCAAATATATGTTCTTGTTCAGTAAATGAAATAACTTGATGAGAAGAACTAGGAGCAATATCAACTTGATTAGAAGCACGTATACTACTTACAATATTATTTCTAGGTGGTGGTGAAGTTACATAAATATTAATGTACGTTACTTGTACATTAACTTCTAGAATAAATTTCTATGCTTATTCACTAACTAACTTTATACAATTAGTTAAATAAACATGAACCAATATAAATTCATAATCAATAGAACATTGCTCAACAATTTGATTACGTAAACTATCAAACAAAATATTTTGATCAATTAAAAAAATTTCAGTTAAACCTCCTTCATAAACTAACCTATTAAGCACACCTCCAACTGAACATAATATTGTTAAACTTTGATCCATCAAATGAGAATGAGCTTCTAAATACAGAGTGATTGAGCTGAAGTAGCTTCTGTTTGAAAGTATAAGTGGATTGAGTGAGAAATGAATAGCAGAAGGAATTTATATAAGATGAGAAAAAAAAAGTCGTTGTAAAAATATGAACGTTACAATATGAACGTTACTATGAACATACCCAGAGTTACTATGAACATACCCAGAAAATAAACCAAAAAAAAAAACACAAAAAACCAACAAAAAACCAACACAAATCAAACCAACACAAAAATCAAACCAAATCAAACCCAAAACATAAAACCAAAAAAAAAAAAAAAAAAAAATCCACCCACCACATTTTCGTCAACTGTGTTGGCGAAAATCCACCCCTTCTCGCCCAAAAAATTAACAAGTCAGATTCTTGTCGGATTTTCGCCAACTGGGTTGGCGAAAATCGAGCACTCCTAATTTTCGCCAACCCGGTTGGCGATATGTATCGGAATTTCAATTTTTTTAAAGTTCAATCATTACACTTAATTAATATAAAATTATTATCGATACAGTACATTTTCTGAAATTAATATGGATGGAGGCCACTAAATCCCACTGTCGTGTACTCTTCTATACATCGACTTAAATGAAATATTCTTCCCAAGAATTTTATCTCCATTTTCTTTGGTTCGGACATTGGCTCAAAGAAATTAATTGCAACATAAGTGCAAAGTTTTAAATTTTCTCACTAACATCTTCATTTATAGCTGTGTTAAACTTAGGGTACAAATGCCATATATTATTGTCCCATCACCCATGTCTTGTGTGGACACAATAGCATCTTGTGGGGAGATATTGTGAGTTGGCATGTCAGTTGGACCGCCATGCTCGTTAGGGTGATGGTGCAAAATCGTGTAGGGGTGAGCATTCGGTTAATTCATTCCAATCGAACCGAATAACCGAAAATCGAATTGGACCGAAAACCGAATAAGCAAAAACGAAATCGAAATAGCCCATAATCGAACCAAACCGAACCGTTTATTCGTTTTATTCAATTTTTCGGTTTATTTGCCCTTTTTTTGTTAATATATATAGTAACTAATTTTTCTTATTCGGTTTTGGACCAAAATCGAAATCCAAAACCGAATAATTTTTTTTAGTATTTTTAAAACCGAAATCGAACTGATTTTTTTAAACTGAACCGAATCTCTTATTCGGTTCGGTTCGATTTTTGGTACAAAATCGAATAATGCTCACCCCTAAAACCGTGCCTGCAAAGATCAAGCCAAGGGTTAGAGGTGATGACCGGTCCTAGCAATGTCACGTCCCGATCTTCCGCTGGAATCAACCGTCCCCGCTAGGCGTGAATCACCGAGCCAGCGCTCCCGCGGGACGATCGTTTCCATCGGGATGTGATGTCGCGCGAGCCTGGAGTTGCGCCCGCGCAAGGCAAATACCGAAACGGCCATTGATAACTAGTTCACCAAGTCGATATAGCAAAAACATAGAATAAACACAAGTATGAATACAAAACAGCTCTTTATTGATAATGAATAAGGTTATAAGCGGCGCTAGGCCGAGATTATAAGTCACTCAAGCTCTCTCTCTCTAAGAATAAATGCGTGCTAAGCGGCTTACAACTTGGGATGATACATATGCGATGTTTCAACATTATGTCCTGTATATGTGCTTCAGCTCCGGACGCAACATTCCAAGGCT